>VWZS01007637.1:76568-103583 GCA_013397075.1 Rhabdornis inornatus | reverse complement strand
AAAAAAAAAAGGCAGAAAGCAAACCCCAGATGTCCTGGAAGAGCCAGAAGCAAAATGACTCCAGCTCCCTTGGTGAGGCTGATGCTATTTAAAGCAGTTGGAGCAGGGGAAGTTGTACAATGCCCATTCTGTTGAGGAGGGGGTCGAGGGGGTGCTGGATTCAGCTTTGCTCTCGGGATAAATCCTGCACAGACCCTTCCTCCCTCTCCTGATGCCAGTGGAGCTGTCGGGGTGAAACACAGGGCAGGGTCTGTCTCAGAACTTGGAGGATATTCAGCCTCTGGGAGTGATCTGATGCACATGTCTATTTATTTATATTCCAGGAATATAACAAAAGACTTATTTATTTTCCCCTCCCTGAAATTTCTCTACTTATCCAAATTGCATGGATGGGTTGCCATTGTAGCTAGTAGGGTAACACAGATATTGGAAGACAGGATAGTGTGGAGATGGAGATGAAAAAAGCTGTTTTACTCACAGAGAGATGCCTGAATCACATCTGACCATATTTCTGCCCCAGACATTCCCAGCCTGGTCCCTGCATGGCTTTGCTGTTGTAGGATATAGCTTTTGCTCTAAGTTTGTTTGAGAAGTGTTTTATTAGGAATCGGACAATCTTTGGGTAACCTGGCAACAACTTTAGGCCAAAATTTTGGTGCTTGCAGAGCCAGCACAGACCTGGTTGTGAAGCTGTATCCAGGTTGAGGATGGAGCTAGAGTTCCATCCCTGGAAATGTTCAAGGCCAGTTTGGATGAGGCTTTGAACATCCTGATCCAGTGAAAAGTGTCCCTGCCCATGGCACAGGGTGGGACTGACTGGTCTTTAAGGTCCCTTTCAAGCCAAACCATCCTATGATTCTATAGTTAAAGAAATAATGAACACTAGGAAAAGCCAGACACACAGATAAGCCTGGAACTAAATGGTAAAGACAGAGTTTCCCCTGTTTCCTCCACGCAGCACTGGGAGCTGTGTAGCTGATGGAACATGTGGGTGACATTAGATCAGTAGGAACAACATTTCAATGTCATTACCCCGTCGTTGTCAGTGATCCGAAATATAATAGGATTTGTCCAGCTGATTTGTCCTGTAAACAAGCAATATTAGCCAGGCACGTATTTAGACAAGGAGAGAGAGTGGGAGAGGCAGAATGAGACAACAGTAAAAATTCACTCCTCCTAGTGAGGGAATGGCCATTGGGGTCATTCTTGGGTTGGGGCTGTTGGTGGGGATCCCACGCCAGGAAACACAGGGCTGTGATTGTGATGGTGTCCCTGCTCCCAGGGCTGCCTGCAGCCTCCCTATTGCTCAGTCCTGCTTCCAGATTGGGCAGCAGTTGGAGCTTCAGTGAATGCACACTGCCTGTACAAACACTCTGAATTCCTCAAGCACCAAGATCTGCACAGATAAGCAGCTGCAAGCGGGAGATTTTCCCTTTCAGGGCTCAAGTGCTCTAGTTTGTTGTTTAAATTGATAACCAGGCTTCTTTAAATTCATCTTCTGCAGGATGATGGGACCAGACACATCTCGATTGTCCCTGATACAGAAGCCAGCCCTTGATCTCACATCTCCGTTATTTGTTGAGCAAGCCAAGCTCTCACCATTTCCTGGTGCTGGAGAGCAGCAGCACATACATCTCACTTATTACAGCACTTAAATCACCTTTGCAGGACCGTGGTGAGGCTTAATTAATGCTTTTAAGAGGCTCAGGGCTCTGGGGGTGAAGGTGTTGCCTGCATGCAAAGCAGCCTTGTTGTTTCATTTCTGCAGCGCTGTTGGCGCGGGTGGCACTTTGCAGCCCAAATGATGATTTTTTTTTTTTCCCCTGTGTAACAAAATAATAATTATAGCAATTGTGGTGCAGTGAATTGCTGGTGGTGCCATCAAAGGGAGGCAGTCAGACTTTATCTGACCAGGTGCTGGTGTGCATTCAATAGGAATGAGAAGGCTGATCAGGGAAATGTGGCATTTGGGATAAAATGCAGCACCTTCTCTCAAAGGTGTCTTTCTGCTTACACAAAACCCCTTTTCACCTAAGATTTCCTCTCTCTGGGACTCGTTCTCCATGTCTCAGGTATAGCAGCACCAGAGAATATCAGTGCTGCTGTGTTTCAGGTGTGTAACAGAGCTTTGCTGCTGGAATAAGTCCTTACAGAAGAGCTCTAGCAGCTTATTTGATCAATACTTTCCTTTTGAAAAATCCCTAAATGCTTATTTACCCAACAGTCCATGGCAGTTTCAGAGGCAGAGTCTTCACACTCAATAATCTCTTTTTTTTTTTTTGGATGTGAAAAATTTTAAGTGAATTTTCAAAAGCACTGATCTGAGAGCCACAGAGATTATATTCCTCTGTTTATCCCTCAATGCTTCATCCATGATCCTCTGAGCCAGCAAGGGGAAGTTTGTGGGACCACAGGAAAGCTCAGCTTCCTTTTACACCTTTTACAGTCACACCTGCTGCTCTTCAGGTCACATCCATCCTCCTGGCTTGTAGGAATGAACCTCAGTGACCACACTGCTTTGGAGTGTGATTTTCACCCTGTCTGCACAGGTTGGCATGCTGATGCTGAGATTGGAACCATGATGCTGGATATTTTCTGAGGAGATGGAAATGCAATGTGCAAAAGGGAGATTTGGCTGACACACTGATGTTTGGGATTTGGAATGGGAAGATCCCCATGAATGGAATATTTTATTATCTTGGTCTGCACTGCTGCTGGAGGTACTGTCCCTTCTCTGTGCCTACATCAGACTTTTGGGGTCTAACCAAGGCACTGGAAATACCACTTAAATCACAATATGACTTTCCTTCATGGGGACATGAGCAATTTCCCCTTAATCACAGCATCATAGAATGGTTAGGTTGGAAAGGATCTTAAAACTCATCCAGTTCCAGCCCCCTGCCATGGACAGGGACACTTCTCATAAGAGCAGGTTGCTCAGAGCCCACAACAGCCCAGTGCTGCTTCCAGAGCTGTCCCAGCAAAAGTGGGAACCAGAGACGGAGAACAAACAAACAAAAAAATCTTTGAATTGCATTGCCATGGCTGTGAGAGGGTCAGCAGATGCTGAAAGTAGGGCTCTGCATCTCCAGGGTGTGACACAAAAAGCAAGGAAAGCAAACTTAGCACCAGAATTGGTTACATTTTGCAATATTGGGCTCTAGAAAATTTGTAGAGGCTCACTAATGGATTTAGCTTGTGCACATCTTTGGGCACTGTAATCCCCCAGAAAGGCAAGACGTGGAGGATGCTGAATTTATAGCATGAATTTACAGCACAATTCCCTTTATCCACAATTACTGATAATCACCCAGCTCTGCTGAGCAAAAGGCCTGAAGACTGAAGGAACCTGTTGCTCTCTGCAAGAAAGGCAGGCTCCTCTTCAGGAAATTGCAAATTTTATGACGTGGAGGAACATGGTGTAGACTATTGGGAAGTCTTACACTCACAGCAGAGCAGGAACATAAATGCAGGCATAAAAAGTCTGTACTCCATTAAGATTCTGCAGCACTCTGGAAACTTGACACCAGTCCTTGAACTGATGCTTAAACTACAGACCTAAAAACCAAATGCTTGTAGCACCAGTTCTGGTCAATTTGAGGAACTTTCCCTCTTGTTCTCGTGTTCCTGAATTCTGTCTGAATGAAAACCTCTCAGCACAGTGGGTGCAATTTCCCTGTAATTGGTAAAGTTACTGTAACTGCACTGTCATTTGTTTATGGTGACATGTAAGCGCACAATAACCACTTCTGTGGGTGCATAACTGAAAAGCAGCATGCAATTATAACGTATTTCCAAATGCTGGCTCTTTATCCAGCTTTTATTATATCACAGAGCACCCTGGGGAGATGGGGCTGGGTATTTTTGGATGTCATTAGACTCCAGACCGACTTCTGAGGAGGGGCTGGTTGGTGGTTTGTGCTATCTTTGGTCGCTGCCCACAAAATTTTGAGCTGCAGATGACAAAGGTCTACAGCTGGGCAAACCTGCAGCCTCTTCCTGACCCACTGTCAGGAATGCCTGGGATGGGGAGGGCATTAAATTCTGGGAATGATGTGTCAGGAGGGGAAAGCAGAGGGGCCATGTCCCTCCTGCACTGGGATTTCAGAGGCTGGCACAGCAGCAGGATGAAACGTGATGGTTCTGCTGAAGTTCTGTGGGGAGGAAGGGCAGGTGAGCCAAAATCCATGGATTTCACAGGAAATCATGGCCAGAAGCAGAGACAGTGCAGGAGGTCAGAGGGAGAGTCAATCCAGCTTCAGGAATGCCGAGTATTGATGCTGTGGGCAGGGCAAGGCAGTGTCCAACCAGGAGTTCACCTTGCACTCAAACCATGCTCAAACCACCAGGAAAATATGCACAGGCAAACAGGAGAAGCACAAGCCTTGGGTACCATCCTGCTGTGGTTGGTAATTAAAATCCTGTGGTTTGCTGGGAGATTTCCAATATTTCCAGCTCCATTCTGCAGGGATTTATGGTTCACCCCTCCTGCAGGTGACCTAGAACTTTAATTTCTTAGCTTGTGTCTCTTCAGATACCATGAAATCCCTGCTGAGAGGTTTTTCTATGTCTTCCATCTCTCTAGATTTTTAAATGTCCTATTGAGTGCACATGTACCCACCTTCACCCTCACTCAGCCCTTGCAGTCAGACAGGAAAGGAGATCTCGCAGTCAGGTGATGGAAAAGACCTTGGATATCTCCTTGCAAAGACTCCAATGCCTCTAACTGTTGATTTCTTACTGCTGTTGGCTCCCTGGCCCCGCTGGCAGCACAGACATCCATTAATGTGTGTTCCCTCCATCCTGTGCATCAGCCAAGCCTGAGATAACGGGAGAGAGGAGCCAAGTACCTGCCACCACATGAAGACAGGGCTGTTAGGTATTAGCTGTAAATCAAAGGCAAGACTTGGCCACTGGGACAGCCTTTATCCCTGGTGAGTCTGTGGAATTGCTCTGGAGCTTGCTGACATATCTGGGAAAAAAGGCTCTGGTGCTTTGATTGAGGAGGAAGATTCTGCTGGAGTGAAAGCAAGGAGGAGTGAGGGGTGGCTAATCCTTTATCGAGGCTCTTCCCCAAACATGGATTAGGCTGTGTTTGATTATCAGAGGCTGTTTCAGAGGCAAACAGTGAAAGCAGATGTTTAAGGGACAATTGGTGCATTGTGAGCACTGTTTGCCCATGTCCCCTGATATTTGGTGCTTCTGCCACTCGTGCGATGCCAGCGTGCTCACTGCTGCTGGGAATGAGATGAGGGCAGGGAAGGAGGTGATGTAACCAAATCTCTGACCCTTCTGCTGAATTTGGGGGTTTTGGGGGGACTCAGCATATCCTTCTGGGACTGAGCCAGCACCAGCCTTGCAAACCCATCCTCTCCAGGAGGGTTTGGGTGTGTTAATTATTTATTTGATAATAATCCTGGAGGAGGCAAATGCCAGCCAGAATCCTGTAAATCAGGGCCATTCTTTTGCACATCCTTCCTATTTTAGTGGTGACTGTGACACATGGCCATGATGTCACAGCTGCAGGTGAAGCCCTGGTTGGTGACACAGGCAGAGGTGGCAGGGGCAGAACACAACCAGGTAGAGAGGCAGCTGGTAAGCATGGGGAGGGCATTTATACCCTGGGAGCTGCCAGTTCATCTCAGATAAAGATATTTTGGATATGCAGAGCACCTTATAAACCTCTGCTTCTCAGTTTCCCTGAGGCAGGGTGGTGGTGAGAAACATTCCCTCATTTGCAAGTGGGAATTTGGTGTGGGATGATGGAAGTGATTCCAGTCCAACATTCCAACTGCAGGCCCCTGTTTCCTTCCAAGTTACCTGCTGGCTGTGACTTTCTGGGTTGGATTTTAACTGCTTAAGCAGGATGTGAGAACTGCTGATATTATTCCCACCTCTTTAGACCTTCCCTTTGCCTCTCCCTGCTATCCCAGCCACCCTGGCAGCAGCTTTAGAAGTGAATTCATGCTCTCACCTCCTCCTTCATTCTGGAAAGTCGTTAACATGAAATTGCCAGGCAGAGAAGCTCCAGAGAGTTTAACGTGGCTACTTTATATTGCTGCTAGGAGTGTCTGGAATTGAAAATAAACCTGTGCTTGCAACTCCTGACCCTTTCATCATAAATCCAAACTTCCTTACGTGTCTCTCTTTGCTGCAGAAGATGACTGTATTTCTGTCTCTACAAAGGCCTGTGTGCAGCTGAGAGCCACAGCTGTGCAGGAGCAGGGTGGTGTTTATTTGTAGGGTTTTGCTTGCTGGCGTTTTTTTTTGGCAGATGATCCCCGGAGGAAATAACCCAAATATGTTAAATGGAAATAGTTTTCGTGTGGCTTGCTGGCCTTGCTGCTGTTCCTGGGGGAGGGTTGTCCACACAGCAAACCACAAGGCTGTGATTGCTTGTCTGGCACCCAACCAGCAGCACGTGAGTGGACACAGAGTTCTAGAATAGCTTGGGTTGTAAGTGACCTACAGACCATCAAATTCCACCCCCTGCCATGGGCAGGGACACCTTCCTCTATCCCAGGTTGCTCCAAGCCCTGTCCAACGTGGCCTTGGACACTTCCAGGGATGCAGGGGCAGCCACAGCTTCTCTTGTGCCAGGGCCTCCCCATCCTCATCATAAACAATTTCTTCTTTAAATCTAGTGTGACTCTACCTTCTTTAAAATATTTGCCCCCTTATTTCTGTGTGATACATTCTTACGTGTTCTTCTGTAAATAATGTCAGGAGAAAAAAGATTAAATAAATAGGCTTAAGTTTAATTTTGTGTCTGTGTGGGATCATTAGCCCCATTAAGGGTAGGTCTGAGTTCAGCTGGAGCCCAATCAGGGGGAGGAGGAACTACCCAGTGGCAATTAGATTAATGCAATCTCAACAGGTTGGAGACAAGGCTGCAGATCAGCTGCATGTGCTGGTGCTTAATGCTGTGATTTTGGGGGCTGTGTCCTCCCAGGCTCCTGCCTGGGATGGGAGGGTCTGGATCATGTAAAAGGCAGCAAGATGAGTGTGTGGATCTTTTCTGATTTCAAGTGCTTCAGTTGGGGTGGTTGGTTTTGGCTGTGCTCCTCCAAGGAGGATGCCTCTGACTGTGCCAGCTCTGCTGGATTCATCTCATTTCACTGCTTGTCAGAGTAATTTCCTCTGGTTTGGGATGGAGCTTTGTACCCTGCACCTTAGGTAAGATGTGTGCTGCTACTATGAAGCTTTTCATCCTCTAGGCGGTGAAGAAAACTGTCTTGTTTTCCTTGAAAACTTTCCTCCCTTTCCCCTCTTTCTGCTGTTTGGGAGTTTCCTGCTTTCAGCCTGAAGTGTTTCTTTTCAGCTTGTCGGGCCATTAACATGAGTACTGAGGCAGTTTGATTATACCCTTGAAACACAAACTGTGCTCACCTCAGGGCTGAAGAGTTTCTGGTCAAGCTGGGCCTGACTTGAAGACCTGGATTTTTGGATCTTAGATCCATAGGAGAATTCAGATTGGAAGGACATCAAGGGGCCATATAGTTGGGCTGAGGGGATTGTATTCAGACTGAGGGGATCCTCTGGAGCAGTTTTGTGGTCCCCTGGCTCTGTTGGAAGGTGCATTTCTAACTTGGTTGGGTGGCTCACCTCCTTCCCCATGTTGATTATGGATTTCTATCTACCAGAACTGGGTTTCAGATTTTTCCTGGACCCTTTTGCTGTCGTTTTGGACTAGCAGCATCCTGCCTGCTGCTGGTGGAGGCTGCTGATCTGCTCCCTAATTGCTCTTTGAGCCGGTGTTTTAGCTCTGCTAAAAAGGGCAGTCCACAAACACTAATGACTCCTGCAGGCCAGAGCTCAGGCTAGTTGATCCCTCCTAATGGCTCTTTGAATTCCTCCTAGGTTTTATGTATTTATAAACACATTTAGGACACATTATTCTTCTATTCAGCAAAACCATCTGTAATTATTGCCCGTAATTGCTGGGTGAGGATAAAATGAATCAACTATCAGGCTTTTACTGCTTGTGAACTCAAGCAGGGAGCATCACTTTTTTTAGCTGCTTTTCCAGGAAGATGTCAGTTGAGTCAAGGAAAATTATCATGGTCCTTTAGCACTGATATATCAAAACTCGGCAACCTTCCTGTACAGTTAATTATTGCTTTTCCAGGCCTTACTCCAGCAAAACACTTTAAGTGGCTGCTTAACTTGAAATCTCTAAGTGGTCCCAGAGAAGTTAATAAAGACCAACTGCTCTGGCAGTTGTGTGCTGGGATATTTGGAGTTTTATTTGATTTATTCTGTGGAGATCTGTGACCTGCATTAGCTTCACCTGCCTTGATGGTGCCTGAAGGTAGAAGAGCTGCCTGTGCCGTGTTTCTGGAACTCCCTGAAACTCAAAGAAACGTCCACTTGGGTAACTGGACATTACATTGATTTAAGTGAAAGGATCCCAGTGCAGCATTTATCTGGTGAAAATGCTGTTGAGTTCAAATGCAGTGGGTGTTGGAGCTCAGGCAGCAGTATTGATGAACAGGGGTTTTTCTCTGGTTGTTGGGAGCTCATGGATATCTCCAACAAAAGCTGGGAAGCCCCTGTGGTAGCTGTGGAAGCTTCCTTCTCTAAGAACTTCAGGGAATTACAGCATCCCAGTAAGATGGAAAATCACAGAATGGTTTGGGTTAGAAGGCACCTTCAAGAAAGGAAGGATGGGTGCTAATGTCCTTACAAACAACAAGGGGTGAGGGGTCTTTAGAAGGAATGGGTGATAATGTCTTTGAAATGAGCCTGAATGTCTCTACCAACCACAATCCCCACAAATTCCTTACAAAACTTGGCAATTTTAACTACTAGTCCTGAACTTTAGGATTGGACAAATAGGTCTGGGCAAATTCCCCAACCCAGACAGCCTGAACTGCTGAGCTTTGCAGGAAATGATAAGTTCAAGGGAGAATGTGTGGTTTGGGAAGGCTGCACCTTCCTGGTAGCTCAGCAATGGGAAAAGAAGAGGGTGAGTTAAGGATGAAAAGAGGCTGTATCCTCTGAAACGTCGAGAGAGAAGCCCCATGGGGGAATGCCCCAGTGGACTCTTTCTCCCTCTATTCGAATAAAGTTGCAGAACTCCTCTGTCTCCTTTATGGACACTGACTTTTCACAGTGTGTTTTTTCCCCACACCATCTGTTCCCACACCCTGCCATGGCAGGGACACCTTCCACTGTCCCAGGTTGCTCCAAACCCCATCCAGCTTGGCCTTAGACACTTCCCAGTGATCCAGGAGCAGCCACAGCTTCTCTGGACCATGTGTGCCAGGGCCTCATAGCCAAAAATTTCTTCCTATCTAAAGCTGCTCTCTGGCAGTTTGAAGCAATTGTCACTTGTTTTGTCCTTCCATCCCCTGTCCTGAGTTCTGCTCCAGCTCTCTTGAAGCCCCCTGAGGGACTGGAAAGGGCTTTAAATTTATGGTATTTAATTCTTACCACAGTCCCTTCTGCAGATTTGGCCTGGGCTGACCCTCTCTTGCTCTGACAGTGCTTGGACACTCCTTGGAGGATGATAATTTCCAAGATGTAACATGAGCTACCTTGCTGAGTTTAGAGTTAGGAGATGAGTGATTATTTAGGCTCTGTAGATGTGATCCTTAGTGTTGGATCCTGGTTCCAGAGGACAGGTCAGGGTCTATTTTATTTGCCAGATTTAGCTCAGTGGTTCTTACTCTGGATCTATGAGAATGGTGTGCTTTTTTTTTTTTTGGACAGACCTTAGGTATTTTTCAGACATTTTCAGCAGACTTTCACTTGATTGGTGAGTCTTGACTGGTAAAACTGACTGGTAAAGCAGTAGGAAAAAGGCTTAATGTAATGTATCCTGCTGGGCTGTCATTCAAGAGAACCAACTTTCCAGTTCTCCTTCTGGCTGTAACTCATTGTGCAACTTTGGAGAGCTTTTTTTTTTTCCCACCTCTTTCTCCAGTCCTCCCTGATTTTTGCCAGCTTGCGTAAATTACAGACACATTATGCAATGGAGGGATACTTCCCAAATGGCTAAAAAATGGGTGACTTCAGCTGTTTTCCCCTTTCTTCTTTCTTCCTTTGCAGCTGTTAACAATTGATGACAATTTCTGTGGCCTGGATATGAATGCCCCCTTGGGAGTATCATCCATGGTGCGAGGGCTCCCCATTTTCACTGAGGATGGGGACAGGATGACCTCGGTGATTGCCTACGTCTACAAGAACCACTCCCTGGCTTTCGTGGGCACCAAGAGTGGGAAGCTCAAGAAGGTAAGACCTATGTGATCCTCTAATTCAGATTTTCATATTTTTATGGTGATTTAAGTGTCGCATTGAGCGTGAGCGCGGTCCTTGTCCGAAGGTGCTCTTATTTTGAGGATAAAAAACGGTTTGGTTGGCAAAAAACTGTGTTTCGCCCTCAGGGGACAGAGATGATCTGAGAAAGGATAAAATCCTTCTTCCAAATGGTTTTTCATCAGGAAATTAATGCTTCAGAAGTCAAACCACAGCCCCAGTTGCAGATGGACGTGATGTAATTTGCACCCAACGGAGTTTTCTGTGCTCGGACCATCTCTAATTGAGTCATTGATCACAGGGGTGTCTGTGCACGCTGGAGAAAAACTGATTGGGGCTGAACTTTGGGAAATAGGATTCATGCTCTGGAGATCTTTTTTCAGAGCAGGGTGACCAGGCTGTGATTTCACCACGAGCCCAGCACGGGATTAGCGGCCGCCCCGCTGACGTCAGGCCGGGGTTTGTGCTGGAGGAAGAGGGTTTGCATCAAAGCAAAGCTGTGTCCTGAGCCATAATGAGCTTTATGTTTATGGCTGATGCCACACAAACACAATCAAGAGTGTGTCAATGTTCCTCTCTGGGCATTCTCCCTGGAAATGTGCCCATTGCATGGCTTCACATTGCCTTGTGAAGCACTCAGAGGCTGAAAAGGTGGAATTCTCTACTTGTGGTTTTCCCAAAGCAAGAAGAGTTGTTGGAAGTGAGCTAATGGTGGACACTGCCTCTGTTTCAGCCCCTCTGTGCCAGTGTGACAATGTTGGTCTGAATGTTCAGCCCAGGAGTGTAATAAAACATTGCCTGTGCAGGGAGATGGTGGCTTTGCCATGGTAATGGAGTTGGGAGAGAAGCTGGGAAGGGAGCTTGGGCAGAACCTTGAGATTTTTTTATCTTGAGATGTTTTAGGATGTTGTTTCCTCTTTAAATCCCTTTTGCAAGTAAAGACTCCCAAGCTGGGGCAAATAAAGCGCTGTGAAAAGGTGACCCACTGTGGCTCGTGGGGAGTGAAGGGAGTTGTTTATTCATGGGTGCTTAGGGATAGTCTGGAATCCTTGGTTTTATTCCTCTACCTGTTTCTTCACTTGAAAAGCAGATCTGGGTTGTAAATTCAGATGGCATTTCCCCCATGCTGAGGGAGGAATGGGATCCTGCCCAGTGGAAAATGTCCCTGGCTTTGTCTGAAACAGAGGAAAGGCTGCTTGTGCTTTTGAAAAGAAAATATGGTAGGTTTTTTTCATTATTCAGGCATGGGAAAAAGTAGCCAAATTGGTTTTTTTAACAGTCATAATAATCTCCTCCCCTGGCTAATTAGGTTTTGCTTCCCTGTCATGTGTGATATCATAATAATCTGTTCAGTTCTCCAGCCAGTGTCTTGGAGGGAGGGAAATGGGGCAGCTGAGATCTGAATGGTAAATCTTGAAAAGACCTAAACACTTAATGACTGCTCTCCCTGCACTCACAAGCTTTTGATTGGGATTTTCTTTGGCTTCAGGAGAAGAAAACTCAGCCACAGCTCTGTCTTTGCCTTTGCAGGTCTCATTGCAGAATCCAAGATCTGATTCCTTTTTAATAGGGGAAAATAGGAGAGAAAGCTTTCTGTGCTTTATGGAGTGTGGTAGGGAGCAGGGACAGCCTTATAGGGTAAAGAATGAGGAGAGCTGAAGTGGCTGATGCAATTTGAGAAAGGGAATAAAATTGAGTTTTTTCCTAACGTGCTGAATATTCTGCTTGTGGTAGTTCCCACGTTGGGTGAGTTGGAGCAGGGCTGGAGCCTTGGGCTGAGATTTGCTCAGGTGAATAAATTTCCCTGAAAGAAGCAGAACACAAAGCAAAATGTGGCTCCCCTAAGCACATGTGACTGTTCTGGACCAGCTGATCCAGACTCCTGGAAACCTTTAGGTCCTGTGGGTTCAACCCAATCCTTCCTGTGACTTCTGCAATCCCTTGCTCTCCTCTTCACTTTGTCCCCCTTCAGTGCTCCAGAGGGTGTCTGACCTTGAGACAGCAACCTGTCACCTCCTCTGGGTGGGTTGTTTGGCACTCAGGATTTTCCCTTGGTGCTCCCTGACCCCTACCATGGGCCTTTTGATGTTTTGTTTTCCACCTTGGCTCATCCATCAGGTGCTGCAAGGAAAATGCTGTGTTGGGATTGCAGCTCCAGCATAACCCGTGGTTTTAGCATGAAGTTTGTTTTCTGTTCAAAAACAGTGGTAAATTGCAGTAATCCTTGTAGGATTAGATGAAACTCCTGGACAAATCCTAGGAACTGGGTTTGGTGGGTTTTTTGTTTTTATTTTCCCTTTGCTGTTGGGTCCTTCCAGGCATGTCACACTCTGCTTCTCCTGGTGCAGTGCAGCTCCTCGGTCAAGCTGCAGTGGAATATTTTGGATGGCATGAAAGAGGAGTTCTGAGATTATCCCCAAGATAGCAGGATTTATTCTGTGCTTGGAAGACTCGCTGCAAGTCATTACAAGATGGCTTTGCAGAAACTTTGCTGCTTTTTTTTTCTGCAGTTTCAGTATTTTCCTCTCCGTGTGTTTGTTTTTTTTTAATGTATGAAAGTGGCAGACTCTGTATCAGATTTTGATTTATGTGATCCATGAATGCTCTGCAAAAAACCCACAGTCATAAAGCAATATCTGCTAGTTGATATACAAATGTCACATGTGTCAAAGGAATTTATCCAGTGGCACACACAACTGAAGGAAAATATTGTGCTTTACAGGAACATATCATTAAAATGAATACTAGCAGAGTATCAGGAATCTGCCCATGTAACCAAGACAACAAAGAGAGAAAGAAAAGGAAAAACCAAGATAGAGATAGGGTAGGGAAAGTGTGAGTGAAACCAAATGACACGGTTGGCCCCAGCTATTTCACTGCCCCAGGCAAAATCCATTTTGCAACCCCTGCTCATTCACAAAGCTCCATGTGCAGTCCATCAGGAAGGCACAGAATAGTGTGCTGGAGAAATATTCCCTCCAGTTCTGCTGCCTTGTCCATGGTGCAGCCTGGCAGAATGAAGAAATAAATAGGATAAAAATGAAGAGTGATGGAAAAGGAAAAATTTCTCTTGTCCATATCTAACACAGAGAAACCACTGCCCTTGGATTCAAGGTGTAATGGGGGTTTGTGGCTTCTTGAGGATGGAGAAGGGTGGCCCAGGGAGGAGTAGGCTCAGTTTTTTGCTCTGCCAGGAACTTCTGGTGTGTCTCCATGTCTCATTTTCTCTCCTGCAAATGGCAGGGAATATTTTCCTTGCTCAAAGAGTGCTGGAGAAAATAAATTCATTAAGTGCTGAGAGGTGCGTGATCACCTCAAACAGCTTAACAGATCAGGTGGGATGGAAAACCAGCTCCTGAGCACTTGTGGCATTGTTTAATGGGAAATATTTAATCTTGCTGTGCTTTGGTTAGAACCCAGTGTCTGTGATTTCCTCCTGTGCTGGCTGTCCCGTGGTGTTCCCACGTGTCTGTACCACTTTCCCACAGTTTTAGTGTAATCCAGGGATCCTGATGGGCTTCCTTGGCTGTAAACCCCTCTGTACCCTGGGGACTGCTTCAGGCAAAACCCGTGGCTGAAATGCAGTTGGCAACCCTGGGAGTTTTTAGTTATTTTTTTTTCAGGAGATGCACAAAGAAAAAAATTCTCACTTGAGTTTAACAAATGTCTGGTTTGTGTCCCTGCAAACAGCACAGGAGCTATTCCTGGGGATGTTCTCTCTGCAAACCACTTTGCTGTGAAACAATCAGGTGCCAAAATTCTGTTTTTTTATTTTTCCTTTGCTCACTCTCTCATTCCATGCTCAGCTCTTCACTCCAGTGGCAGGAGAAAAGCAGGGATGTACCCATGTGCTTGTTTTGATTTCTTTTTTTCCCCCCCCCCTGGTGCCACAAGGACCTGGCATCACTAAAGGAGTATAGCAGTATTCCATATTCCTTGTATTCCTTCCCCGGTTATTTAATTTATGGGTCATTGCTTCTGTGCAGATCATTTCCAGTCAGAGGAATACAACTTAGCTGCAATTATGCTGTGTGCAGGTGCAGGTATAACAGGAGAGTTGAGTTTACAAATGTCAGCCTGGGAGCAGCCTCAGGAATTGCATTTCTCAAAAAAAAAAGCTCTGGTCTATTTTGAAATGGTTTTTTTTGATAATGGAGTTGTAGAAATTTTCATTTATTTCAAAATTCCCTGTAAGAAATTTTTTGTTTTATTTTTATTCCATCCAAGTATTTCACTCAAAGCCTTTTCTATGCTGAATTCCTTGCAGAGAGAGAACTCTAGCTTAAAAACCAACGTTCTCACTCTGTGGGCTGTATTTAATTTTTCATCAAATCCAATCAGTTTGTGGTCTTTGAAGGGTTTTTAGATGTGCAATGTCGTGTGGGGTGAAGGTTTTCATTCAGATCAGACAGCTCTGAAATCTGGCAATCACTTCCCACCAGGTATCAACTCTGTTTAGGAGAACATCCTCAGTATTGCCCAGTTCCATGGGTTATCCATCCTCTGGATAACCCTGAACCTGCTTTTCTTGGATCCAGAGACAAAGCAGCACAGGGAGAATTTAAAACCTGAGAGCTGGGATTTGCAGTTCTCATTTTGGCCCCTCTCACAGCGGTGTTGAGGAAGTGCTAAATTGAGAATGGAATTGTCCAAGGCCAGGTTGGAGCAACCTGGTGGAGTGGAAGGTGTCCCTGCCCATGGAATTGGTGTCCCAGTTCCAGCCAGGGGGTTGGAATTTGCCTCCCATCCAAGAAGCTGGAGCTGAGGTGGTGGTGCTGGGATTGCCAAGCATGGAATGTCAGCCTGGTGGTAACTGCAGGCACAGCCAGAGATCCTCACTGCTGCTCCAGGCCAGGGGGTTTCTGAGTACACACAAAATAAGGAGCCCTGCTCAGTTTTGATACAACCTGGAGGGAATTCTGCAGCTGACAGCTCTGTGTGAATACCAGCAGGGAAACTCAGCTCCCTTCTCCTTCCCTCTGCTGCCTTGAAAGACTTGGGGTTCTTTTGAATTTTATTTTTTCCCCCCCAGCTGTTTGGCAGGTGGACTTGACTGCTCTGAAATCACACTGGAGAGGCTCTGGCTCCTGCTGGGAAGATGTTTCCTGCAAGAGGGGCTGGTTCACCCTGGCCTCTCCTCACAGCTTGCTCAGCCAGCAGGAGTCCGGGTGCTCCACTGAATCGTGATGGAGCAATGCTGGCTCCCGTCAGAATTTGATGTTTGCAGTTGTCTGTGTCCTACCTTGATGTGCAGTCCCTCTTTGAGAGGTTGTTGCCAGCTTAGAGGCCTGGAAATTAGTGAATTTTTCTGGCTGAAGCACTCAAAGCTGTGCTTTTGGTAGCTGTGGTGGACTCGGCACTTGGTTCTCATGTTGGGTGAAAGGGGTGGTGGGAATCGATGTGGACATTGAGCAGTGGCACAATTTCTCCTTGTCATGCAATAATCACTGTCTAGTGATCATAAAGTCCCAAAACATCACCTAAAATGAATGGATTCTGTTCCCATGGGTGAAATCAAAGATGCAGGATATGCAAACAGGGGTGCTGCCAGTAGATGGAGGGAAGGTGATTGCCTTGGGCTCCATTGCCAGGCCATATCCAGATACTGCACCCACTTCTAGGCTACTCAGAGCAAAAGCTTTGTTGAAATAAACAACCAGAACAAGTTCAGGAAAGGATCAGGAGTTTGGCCAGGAGCTGGAGAACCTGCCCTGAGAGGAGGGGATGAGCAAAATGAGCTTATTCAGGTTGGAGATGAGAAAATGTGGAGGACCAGGTAACAGCATTCCCATGCCAGCAGGGAGGTTATTGAGGAGTTGGAGACAGGCTCTTCGTGTTGGTGAGTGAGGAGAGGATGTGGAACAGCAGGTATAAGTTAGCATGAAAGAGTTCCAATTGGATATAAGGAAAAGCTTTGTGTCCATGAGGACCTTGAAGAAGCAGTTCCCGTCCTTGGAGACTTTCAAGGCCAGAAGGGACAGAACAACCTGGTCTGATCTCACAGCAGAGCCTGCTTTGAGCAGGAGGTTGGGTTGGAGACCCTGTGAGGTCCCTCCCAGCCTGGGTTACCCTGTGATCCCTCCTCTGCCCTAAACCCACACCAGAGGGGCCCTGCCCAGGCTCTGCTGCTCAACTGGTGCAACCAGCACTTGTTCTAGATACCCACTAAGGGTTCCATTGCTGCAGGTGGCTGCTTTCCCTCTCCCACCCCTCATTTCCCTCATTCCCATTGCTCTGGGACTTCCAGCTACAACTTGTCCATGTCTCACACTGCAGCTTGTTGCAGTGTCTAACTGCAGTAGTAAAACTCCTTTTTTTTTTTTTTTTCTTTCTTTCTCTGTGACATGAAGGCTGCTGTTCCTGGGAAGAACTGGAGCCTGCTTTTTGGCAGAGAGCAATTAATTTTCCACATCTCTCCTTCAAGTACCCCTCTCTGCTTTCTGACTACTCAGCAATCTCTGTGCTGGTGTGCAGGGTTTGGCTGAGCTGTGCTTTTGCTGTGTGCTTTTCCTACATGTGTTGAGTGCTGCTCTTTCTTTTTTTTGGATATTCTGTTTTAGCTGTGACTCAGAGTCTTGTCAGAGATGGAATCTTGTGATCATACAGTGAGATTTGCAAATAGCTGTCTAATCCCTCCAAACTCCACAGTGCTGCTCTGTGTGTTTTTACTCCCAGCTCCAGCACTGCAGCAGGGAAGGCAGCAGGTTGTGCCTTCAACTCTTCAAACCCTTCCTCTGAATGCAGCCTGCATTTGACTGCTTTGCAGAGCTGGATTTCCCCCCAGAGGGCTGAGGGTGTGTGTTGTGCAGGCAGGGGGATGTTAGTGACAAAACAAGACATGAGAAGGGAGGTGACAGTGTCCTGCTGCCTGTCCCTTGCTGGAATCCATGGATCCTGCAGCCTCCCAGGGGACAGTTAGCTGTGCTACTGTTGTCACCTGCCCTGTGGTGGTGGCGGCAGGTGATTTTTTGCATGGTGTCAGGCTGTGGAGCCTGGCATGGCTGTGATGCTGATGGAAATCGTGCAGGGATGGGATACAAGGAAAAGCAAACTCATTCCCATGTCCCTCTGGTCCATTTGCTTCTCTTTGTCCCTTTGTTCTGGGAGAAATGCTGTGGCTGGAACATCAGGTGATCAGCTTTGGTCTTCACCTGCTCCTTCTGCTCTCCAGGGTGACAGAGAGGATGTTTAGCTCTCCATACACTGCATTGGATGCCCTGATGGATGCCCAGCCAAAAAGGCTCTTGTGATGCCTTCCTCCTCTGTGTCCCTTTCCTTTTTGGCTGGGATAATGACTTTTCAGGGAGCCCTTGAAGTGCCTCTTGCATCTGCCTTTGATTTGAATGCCTCTTGCCTGCTGACCCTTCTTAAGGGAAGTCAGCTTAAGTGTGGTTCTCCTAATTAGTTTTGCTTTAATCTTTTGAAATAATTTTATCTAAAAGAGGAAACCTTCTCCCCACTCCCTTATTTTATCGACTTGTTTTTATGCGTGGTCTCTGGGTTTATTTCTGTTTCCCTTGTCCCTAGATAGGACGTCATTTGCATATTTGATTAAGCTCCATGTATTATCAGGGAGCAAGTCCCTGATAAGGCTCTGTGCATCCATCTCTTCTTTTCACCATCCCCCTCACCACCCTGCTGCCATATCTGTGCCCAAAATCAGCTCCTCAGTGTCTCACCTCCTCCCTCTCCCCTTGCCCAGATGGCTGATCCCTGCCTCAGCTGCTGACAGGGGCGATGCAGACATCACAGTTTGACAGCTCCTGTCCTTTGGAAGGGATGGGCAGAGCAAAGGGACCGGGCATTGCTGGGGATGTGAACCCTGGCAGTGAGATCCAGGTTCAGTCTCCTGCTCCATGGCAAGTGGAATTTGGGAATATTGTCCAGGAGGGCATCAGGCACGGCTTTGCTGGGTGGTTGAGGGAGGGAGTTGTCCTGCCTTGCTCTCACTCAAAGTCCTGTGTGCAATTTTGGATGCCACAGTATAAGAAAGATAATTATAAAGCCAAAGGAGGGCAGTGAAGATGGGGAAAAGTCATTTGAGGAGTGTCTGAGGTCATTTGGTTTGTTGAGCCTGGGGAGGAGGAGTCTGCAGCTTCCTCCTGAGGGGCAGAGACTGATCTGTTCTGTCTGTGACCAGGGACAGGAGCCCAGGGAACATCTGGAGCTGTGTCAGGGAAGGGTCAGGTTGGAGATGAGGGAAAGGCTCTTCCCTCAAAGGGTGGTGGCTCCCCAGGGAATGGTCACAGCCCAAGGCTGCCAGAGCTCCAGCCACATTTGGACAATGCTCCCAGGGATGCACAGAGTGGGATTTTAGGGTGTCTTGAGCAGGGCCAGGAGCTGGACTGGATGATCCTTGTGGGTCCAAGGATATTCTGTGATTCTCTGAAGCTCTTTACAGAACACCATTGTGCCCATGGGGAATGTTCTGCACAGTTTTGTGTCCCCACTCTTTACATTAACCCTGGCTTTGCTGAGTCTCAGCTGGGCTAGTTCCTGCAGGTTCTTGCTGCAGCCTGGGCTGACACCTTTAGCTCATCTCCCAGGGAATCACTGCTGTGCAGACACAGCAGAGTAGGGCTGGAGGGGCTGAAAACAAAATTGTCACAGATGCATAATTTGGAATTGTATTTTGTGCAAGTATGTGTATGAATGCAAAAAGATCTCTTAAGTAAACACATGCCACGGAGGTTTTGTTCTCTGACTATTGCACCATGAAAACAATTTGCCTTAAGCAGCTCCCCCAGCCCACCTCTAGGAGCCCTCTAATTTGAAACCAGCTATGGGATCCCCCTGAGGAAATACAGGGGAATGCCTATTTAACAGCAATTTTCTCCTCCTTACCGCTGATGTTTAAGCTGGGGGAGGCTTTGTTTGGTTTGTGACCCATAATTAGGCATTTGTGGCACTGATCAGAGTCCAACTCCCGGCCTGGCAAAGGCAGGGTGAGTTCATAGCAAACAAAAGTAGTGTAATTAGTTGTGTTGCTGGAGCTGGAGAAGGGACCACAGCTTGCAGGAGAGAGCCTTGGAAAAAGAGCTTTTCCCTCAAATGACAACGAAGTGTAGGAACCAGAGGTTTGATTGATGAGCCAGCTTTTAATTAGAAGGCAAAAAGGAATGTGCCTCCCTCGGTTAGGATAAGCACAGTTGGGATGGGGATGGTTTGAAGATCTCTCTGCACAAACCCCACGTCCTGATGTGTGGCAGAGGTTGTGAACCCCTGTGAGGGAACTTTACCAGCATATCCAGGAGTTGTGAATGCTGCTGGTGGGGCTTGAGGAATAAAAGCAGGAATAAAATCTTCATTCTTTCCAACCTGAGCCCTTCTCATGCTTCTTTCATTTGGGTGTAATGACTCTGGCTCTGCCATGTCCCGTTCTGTGGTGGCAGCCTGGTTGGAAAGTGCTCAAGCTTTGATGGATTGCTGGGTTTGGACTCGTGTGTGAGGAGTTGTGCTGGATTTTGTGGGTCCCAGCCCGTCTGGTGTCTGTGGGAGTGAAGATGTGTGTTTGTTGCTGTGTGGGACTCAGGATCTGTTCCTGCTTGTTCTGACACTCGTCTTTTTTTGTCTTTTTGTTTTGATTTTTTTTTTCTTTTTTTCCTCTTTAACCTCCCAAACCCTGTCAGTAGCCTCTCACCTCTCCTAAATAAAACCATATGGAAGAGCTGCAGGTTCCTGGCCCTCTTTGGAATTAGAAAACCTTTGATTGCTGGGTGAGGGGTGTAGAAATATGGACTGAAGGCTAGACCAGGGCAGTTAATCAAAGATGAGATTTGCCAAATCCCCCTGGGATGTTGTGCCCAGGCTGACCCAAAAGAATCTTCCTGGCTGCGACAGCAGCAGCTAAACCTATAGATTTGACTGTAACCTGGTGGTGTCAAATCGAGGTTGATGTCAATGACTTTTTTTTCATGATTTGACTCTAATTGCTCAGATTTCCTCATCCTGGCCAATCCTGTCACTGTGGCACCAAGGATGGTCTTTCAACCTCTCGACTAAAAGAGGTGTTGAATTATAAAGAGTTGGAGTGACATTTGAATTCAAAACCCTCCCAAAAATAGGTTTGCCAGCTGGGTTTGTGTCTGTAGTTGACCAGGGATGGCAGGATTTTGTTTGTGGAGATGTGCCTTAATCTCATGGAACATCACCCCTAAGAGCTGCTCTTCCAGTAGGCACCAAGCTGGGATCTCCCTTGGAGCAGCAGGCCTGGCAGTGTGCTGGAATCCAGTGGAACACTCCAAGGCTCTAAAGAAAGATGGTTTGGGAGCCCAGGGGGTGCCAAGAGATGCAAAGTCTGCAGAGGAGAGTTAGGAGCCAGTCCTCTGTGGGTTTCAGCTCCGGTTACGTTCTGTCGTGCTGAACGTGTTCTGCTGGTGATTCACAGGGCTGGGTCACTTTGGAAAACAAAGCAGCAGCTCCTGGGGGGCTTTGGTGGGTTTGGGAAGCTTTGCTGAGGGTTGTTTTCCCAGCTGATGTGGTGCATTGGCAGAGGACCCCAGCACACTCCATCTGTGGCATCCTGGCAGTGCAAACCTCTGCTCCTCCTGCCAGCTGTGCTGGCATCCCACCCTGCTCTGGAGTCACCCTTTCAACTTCTTGTGATTTTAATATTTAGCTGAAGCTGGCAGTAAACTCCAGTGATGTCAGAGGAAAAAGGTTATCCCCGAGACTGGCAGAGACCTCATCATATGAATTTTTCAGGACCCCTCCTGATGAAACCTAATTAAACACCACGACTGTGCAAATCTCCCTGTGTTTGTCATGTGGTTGTTCAGGGCTGGGTTATCAGGGGGAGTTTATGGCTTGTGATATCTGCTGGGGTGGATGTGGTTTCACACAGCACAGGCACTTTGATCTTTTTCCCCCCACTGCTCACGAGTTTCTGTGGGTTTCTCTGGGGTTTTGTGCGCCATGAATTGATCTCCTTGGGGTCTAAAGGAAGATGTAGAGGATAGAGAGAGAGAACTTGGGTGATAAGGACACTTCTCCTGCACCTGTGTTCTGGGGAGCGATGAGACTCTGGCATCCTTAGGTTGGAGTGAATCTTACAATGAGAATAACTCATGTTGTTGTTTTCTTACAGAACGGAGCGAAATTTTACAAGAAATAAATAAGCCCAACCCAAACACAGCCCCGTGCCAAATCCAAACTGATTGCTTCTCCCTCCTCTCTTTTTCAATACACCAAACAAGCTGTGAAAGTTGTATGGTCTATGAAACAACCACTTATGGTTATTTGACCTCCTCCCCTCCCTTCCCCTCCTTTTTGATTTTTGTTTAATTAGCTCTCTTCTCACAAATATTTCTACCATGAGATGGAAAGTCAAAATCTTTTGATGCTTTCAAGCCCCTTCTCCCCCTGTGTTGATGTAAATTAATTCCCAAAGTCCCACCTAAATTCTGAATTTTTATGTAATTTTTCTATTAATGAAAGGGGGGGGGGGGGGGAGGAGAAAACGTTTCCAAATTTGTATGTCTCTGTTTTCCTTGCACGTCTGTCTTAGTCTGCAATATGTGGAGAGGTGGGAGATCTTAGGAGACTGCTGCCTTTAGTCTCTTTGTTAAACTTCTTCTGCCGGGTTAGCATTTTCCTCTGCTTGGAAGCTGGAGGATTGAACTCACCTGGGAGCCCCAGTAGTGAAATAAATTATCATAATATAGCAGGAAAAGAATATATTTTAAGATGGTGAGCAGTGCAGAACTGCCCTGGTGTATTACATCTGTTCATTTAGAGATGCAAAATATGGTTTTGGCTTTGGGGCACATGACTGGGATGTTCTTGTTTTGAGGGGGAGGGGGCTGCTGAGGCTGAGGGGATGCAGGTAAATATGAAATAAATACGGTCCCAAATACACCCTGATAGTAACTATAATAGCAAGCTAAAGCTGAGCATTGATTGTTAATTCATGATTTTTTTAAGCCAACCCCTCATTTTTTGGAGGGATCTGGTTCTTCTTAGGGGACTGACAGTGCAGTAAAGCAGAGATGGAGGGCAGGAGATTTGAAGATCTGTTGTAATTAATATTCCAATGTTCTGCTTTAACAAATTGTCAGCACAATGGGTGGAAGTGCAGGTGCAGGGCTGTTCACCAAGGTGTTTTATGCCCTTCTCTTAAAAAGGGATTAATCTCTAGTTTGAACCAGGGTACCTGGCAAGGGGGATCTGAGCTCAACCTTGCCAGAAAAGCTCTGAGCAATCCCAGGCACCAGGAGCTGAATACCCCCAAAGTCATTACACTGATTCTGCTATTTTTTATTAACCAATATTGATATCCTGTGGGTTTTTTTCCCCCTGGGGTTTTCACCTTGCTCATTTTGCAGCTCCTCCCCTGTGGTGTAGCCTCTGTGCTGCTTCCTTCCCTGTTAAGGAAATCTCAGGCTCTTCCCTGTCCAAGCTCTCCCTGACATTGCCATGGAAGTGCTGCCCTACTCCTCCCTGCTAGGAAAGATGAGATCACTGGCACTAAATATATCCCCTTGTCCATGCCAGGGATGCTCTGGCAGACTCTGAGGTGACTTATTTTCTATGTTTTGTCAATTTTCTGTGGCAGGTGATTTCATTAACTGCTCTTTAATTGCTCACAGATCTGACCTCTTGCTTTTTGTTGCTTTCACTCTCCTGGTGGAAAGGTGCTGGTGGCCACCTTGCAGCTCCTCCCTCCAGGTTAGCCTTGTCACCTGGTTCCCAAATCTACTTCTCTATTTTTATTTTTTAAATAAAAATAAGCTGCAAAACTTGGAATTGGAGTCAAATTCCCCAGAAGTTCACTCTCAGGGTTTCAGGCTGTGGTGGGATCTGCTCTCTGTGTGATCTATGGATGATCTCAGACTTGTCTGTTGCTCTCCCTGTTTATCCTGCAGTTATTAAAATGAAGAGGGGAGTGGGAAGATGACATTCGGGACAGGACTGACTTCCTTCTTTACGGTGTCTGGACTGGGGATGGTGACTTAGCAAGGTTTTTTCCAAATATATTCACTGGGACAGTGAGTGTGTGCTCCTTCTGGATCACCCTCACATCTGCAGTGTTTTATCATGTAATCTCTCCCCTTTCTTCCACTAATCACCTTGCCTGAATGTCCTTTTAACTTGCTTTTTAGGATACTCCAATTTTCCTTCCTCCATCCGCTCTGTTCTTCACCCACAAGGAGCTTCCTTCAAGCCCCCACAATTTTGTTACTCCTGGGGTGACCTTTTGGCTCTGTTCACCTTTGATGTCCATTTACAGTTTGATCAGACTGAAATATAAGAATCCTCAACTCACTTCCTGCTTTGCTGCTGACTTTTATGGACCTAGCTTTTGGAGAGTGGGGTTTCATCTCGTTAAATGGGGAAATCTCCATTCCCAGGAAGTTCTGCCCACTCTCTTCCCACTCCAGGGAGACAATTCAGACCTTTAGCACACAACTCATCTCATTCTGCAAGGGAATGAAACTGCCCTAAAGCAAGGCAGGTGAATTATGTCCAAAAAGGTTCTTTTTCTCCCCATTAGTGCTAAGGGGAGCTGAAGACAACTTGTTCAGGTGTGAACATCCCTTATTTCTCTGTTCCCTGGCTGTAAGTGACAGTAATGGTGTTTCTCTGCTTTGATGAGGGTCTCATCAGCAGTTTCGTGGTTGTGAAGTGCTCCAACATTATGATTATAGAAAAGCTCAGTGCAGGGTTATTTCATGCAGGTTTTTCCTGCTGGAAATTTGATTAACGTGTTCAGATGGGGCCATTTCTTTTGGTCCTTCATATTTTCTTCATTCTACTGCAGGTGGAATCCAACCTTCTCTGTGAAGGTGGCTCTTCCTTAGGCCAGGCACATGGAGCTCAAAGAAGATGGAGGAGGTGGCTTGAGAGGAGGGCTGCAACTTCAGCTCAGGTGGTTTAGGGGGAAAAAGGGGCTGGAACAGACCTGGCACATCAGCACCCCCTAATCCATGGATTCCTTTTGATGCTGTCACCAGCTGTCCCTGAACTGATAAAGCTGAAGGAAAAACCTTTAATCTCACTTAAAAGGGAAAGAAAGCCTGCAGAATTTATGGCATCTGCAGTGACCAGTGAGTTCAGGCAGTTAGGAGTGGCTGAGCAGGCTGGGATCTCCTTGGGATCACACACCTGACAGTCACAGGTGAGTTTTGCTGCACCAGCACCATGGGATGCTTTGGGTGACACGGAGCACTTGAGGATATGTTGGAGTGCCCAATGGATTTCCATGTGATTTGGAGACCCGAGCTGGCAGGATGGGGTGGATTAAAGAAATGAGGAAGTTTTTAGGCGTGCAAAGATGAAATCAAGATACTTTCAGGTGCATGATTCCAGTTGCAGGAGGCCCTGACACCTGGCAACTTGCAATCAAAAAGGGCACAAGTGACTGGAGCAGGCAGACCCTGGGAGGGAGAAGGGTGGAGAGGAGCAAATTCTGTAGGAGGAGTGGATGGGAAAGGCCAGCTTGGGTTGGAGGTCATGTGGAGAGCATGAGGGGTGGCCAAAAAAACCTCAGTGTGACATCATGGCAGAGCAGGAAGCCTTGATCTCTTCCTGGCTCTGTTGCTGATTGCAGCACGACCTCTCTGAGGGCACGACACTCCCCTCTCCCCATCCCTGCTCTGCTCTTCCCTGAGCTCTCCAGGGAATGAGTGGGCTGTCACCTGCAACGAGCCTGTCCCGAGCACAGCCACCCTTTGATTCCATCCTGATGCTGCCCAGGCAGCTGAACACAGAGTTCAAAGCTGGGTGCTGTTGGGGTTCAGCTGCTTCCAGATGCAAACACTTCCACGTGCAGAAATTCCCTGGTGGGAGTGGGGGCTCTTCCTGTGTGTGTTTGTGCAAGGGCTTGTGCTGAGCTCTGTCAACACACAGCTTTCCCCAGCTCGCTGTGTATCCCTGATTTCCCTGCCCCTTCCCAACAGGTTGGTCATAAATTAGGTCCTGATGTGGGGATTGAATTTCACTCCAGCTGCCAGAGCTGTGGCACATCTGGGGTCCTCCTGTGGTTAATGACTTCACAAAAATGAAGCAATAAAGGTTATGATGGCTGTGTTTTAACCCCGTGGCCCTCGTTCTGCTCAACAGGAAGGTTTCCCTGGAACAGTTAAAAACCTGCTGTCTGCATTTAAGTATCTCCCAGTGATGTGCCATCTTTGAGCAGCTTTTTATGAAGTGATTTTAGTTTTGAAATTTAACAAAGCTGCAGCATTTTTTCATTCACGTTTTTCTTCATAAAAGATGAACTGCTTATCTTTAAACTGAAAAAAAAAAAACAAACAAATCCCTGTCTCCAAATTATGCAATGATTTAAGCATTTATGTACAACAGAGAAGTCAGTGTGAAGAAGAAATGGGAAAAAAATCCACCTCACTTGGAAGGTTTTTGGTGTAAGTCAGCAATGCTCTTTTTAAGGGATGATTTTTCTGTGAAGAGCAGTTCCCAGCTCTGGTCACCAATGATCCCTTCAAGGGATGGTGCTTCCACTCTCTCCCAAACTCAAAGCCATGGTCAGGAAAACTCGGATGTGACTTTGGGCACTGAGCTCTTACTGCATCAGAAACACTGACATTTTAGGATGTGTCTTTTCCCTGTCCTCCTCTCTTGATAAATACCAGTTCCCTAAAAATATCTCTGTTTTTTTTGAGGGGAAGTGAAGTTTTGGTGCTCCAGCCAAACTCTGGTGTCTCTGTTGGGTGTTGTGGATTCTGCTAAAGGTGCCACTCAGATTCTCCAGCTGTAGGATTTGCTGCCCAGCAGATCAAATCAATAAATGTATTTATCCTCCCAGCTCTGCTGACAGGTCTGGAAGTGGGACTGTCTTGGAGTTGCAGAGAGAGCAAAACCATTCAGGCTCTGAGCTAAAGTGGATTTACCTGGAGAAGAGGCAGATATTTAATTTTGAGAGTGTCTCACATCATCTCCTAGCCAAGGATGCCCTTGTGTGTGCAGTCAGTGCAGTTCAAAGCATCATTTATGCCACTCCTTGGTGATATCTGCCTATTTTCTATATAAATAAATACAATCCTTAAGGGGAGAGTAATGAAATTCCCTTCCTGACATGCTGCAGGGGTGACTCCATGGGGGGCATCACAGCAGAAATTCTGTGTACACAACAGGAATAAACCTCAAAGTCCCTGGGCTGACAGGAAAAATATTTCCTTAATCACAGGAGTTGTCCTTAAGAAGTTATTCTGCTGCATTTGGGGAAGAGGGATTTTTCCCTGTCCCTATTTCCACCCTGAATTGTTTTACCCGTGGTCCCAACATCTTCAGAATGTGCTGATGGTGTTTGGTGTGCCAAATTCTTGTTAAAAGGCAAGCAAGGCATGGCAGGCACACACTCAGAGGGGATAAGCATCTCTCATTTATTTATTTAACTCACTATTAATTGCAAAGGATGGCCCTTCACTCATTTCTTATGAAGTGTATTGACTTCCCATCCACAGGTTTCCAGATTTGCTGCTCCAGCACAAATCCTGGGAGGGCCCTGGGTCAGTTTTTGAGGAGCAGGGGGGCTGATGTTGGAGCTAATGAGCTTGTTATGAGACAAATCCTGGGATCTCTGGCAGCTCCATCCTCTGCACTGTCCAGCCAGTCTGCAATTAGGAACAAGGTCTGTGACACTGCTTTATCCTAAATCTGCAATGAGACAGAAATGTCTGATTTTCACTGAACACACAGAAACTCCTGATCTGCAGAGTGGGAACAAATTTTTCTTCTTTATGACTCAAAATCTTTAGAAGTCCAGAAGTCCCCAAGGACTTACCTCTAAAAATTGGA
>VWZS01007637.1:41625-76534 GCA_013397075.1 Rhabdornis inornatus | reverse complement strand
TTTTTTTTTTTTTTGAGCTGCTGCCCACTTTTTCCAGGGATTCAGAAGTCAGAATGGTGTTAGCCCAGGTGGTTGGAGCTGTAACCCTGGGCAGAGTGCTCATGAGAGCTGGTTAGATAATTGATATTGATAAATTGCTTTGGTAGAAGGTGAAAGATTTTCTGGATAGCTGTGATAGATGAAGACACACAGACCTGGGGCCATGGAGTTATGGAATCATAGAGTGGTTTGGGTTGGGAGGGATGTTAAAATCATCCAGTTCCAATCCCCTGCCCTGGGCAGGACATCTCCCATTATCCCAGGTGCTCCAAGCCTCATCCAGCCTGGCCTTGGACATGTCCAGGGATGAGCAAGATGACTCTTGACTGGAGCTGGAAGAGCTCGGTCATAATTCAGAATGCAAATCCAAGATGCCAGAGCATTCCTGCAAGTCATTCCCTCTTCTTTGGTCCTGATTAATTAAATCAGGGAACACAGGTATGGAAGTGACCTCAAGAAATCCCCTGTGCCCCAAAGCAAAGCCACTGCAGCCAAACCATTCCTCTGGGATGTTTTAACTCAGCCCCTGCAGAGTCTCAAGCCAGACCCCCAGAGTCCAGTGGCCTCTGCCTGACTTGGATCATTTCTGACTGTTGGGTTTGCAGGTCTCACCCTTATTTTATTTTAATGAATGTCACAAGCCTGCAAGCTCTGTCCTATATCGGGGGATGTGCTCTTCTGGGGGATTATCCAGCCATTGTCAGACCATTCATCTGAATTACCCCATTCATTTCAGCCCTATTCACTCCCAGCCATCCATTATCCACACCTTTCTTTCCCTACCCTGAGTATCACCCAAGCTGCTCTTTCTTCTTGCCCTGGAAACTTTAAATATAGATAGATATGTTAATTGGTATCATTACAACAAACGGTCCCAGTCACCCTGCAATTCAGGGAACATTTCGTGTTGCCATTTAAATGAGGGATTTTTTCCCTTTTTTTCTTTAATGCCACTGACAGCTACTTGTGTTTAATTCATTTTGATTTTGTTAGGAGGGGGAAGTTATCAGGATCGTATCATTAAAAATGCATGCTTGGGTTATTCATGCATGTTTCATATATCCCTGTGTATGATCCATCATAATTCAACATTAGCCAATGGGGAGACCAAGTGGAAAAGGTCTGCTGAGCATACACATAATTCAATTACACCCATGACGTCACATTGATTGGATTCGTAATGACACCTCCGAGCCGGGCTGGGAAAAAGGAGGATTTCCACTGATGCTGGGCTGGGAAAAAGGAGGATTTCCACCGAGGCTGGGCTGGGAGCACCAGGTTTGTGTTACTGATCCGGGCTGGCAGAAGTTTGGAGCTGGGCAGCTGCTTTGGAGCTGAAGGACAGATGTGAAGCAGCTCAGGCAGGAGCCCTGAGTGCCACAGGAGTTGTGCTGCTTGGACTGGAATAAAGAAATGAGATGTTCTCCCTGCTGTTTAATTAAAGGGCCCTTACCAGGACAGCAGAGGGGCAATGTGTCATGTTGCAGCAAATCCTTCTGACCTGGGATAGCTCTGCTTGCACTGGAGCATTGGTTTGGTTAAACCCTGTTCTTGATGGGTGGTGTGGAGCAGGGCATGGTGGAATTCTCTGCAGCTGAGGAGGGAAAAGACAGAGATAGGAGGGAAATAGATTTATTTATTTATTTAAAGATTATGTAGCTGGTGGCATCTTCATCCTCTCCTCTTGTCACAGATCCTGACTTAGGATAAATCAGTAATTACCCCTTCCTTCCCCTTCACCCCCAGGATGGTCTTTCACCCTGTTAGTGAAATGAATCCCTTCTTTCCAGAGCCTGCTGGCAATATCCATAAAGAGGCAGTGCCATTCCTGGGGCTCCAGGGGGCAGAGGTCAGGGAATGTAAAAAGATCCATTATTTTGAGAGTAAGGATGGGCTCCCTCTGAAACAGGAGAGGTTTGGGCTGGACATCAGGAAAAAGTTCTTCATCCAGAGGATGTTTGGGCACTGAACAGGCTCCTCAGGTAATGGCACAGCCCCAAGGCTGCTAGAGCTCCAGGAATGTTTGGGCAATGGGGGATGCACAGGATTTTTGTGCAGTCCATTTTGGGGCCAGGAATTGGACTGGATGATCCTTGTGGGTGCGTTCCAACTTAGGATATTTTCTGTGTGATTCAACCTAAGGCAGCACTGGGACGCTGGTCTCAGTTTGGGTGTCCTGGCACTGCTGCTCCTTGGCATCAATCAGGTTGGAGCAGGGATTGCTGATGCAGAGTATTCTTTGATGGTCCTAAAAAAAAAAAAAGAGGGAGGCTCTCACTTCAATGTATTTAAAAATAACTCCTCTGTGAGCGTGTCCCAGCACCTCTCTGCCTCAGCACTTTTGAAGCTCTGCTGCATTCCAACCCAACATTGGATTATCTCCATTTTATTGGTGCTGGATCACAAGCTGAGAGAACTGAAAAAAAAAAATCTTATGGTCATGGCTGGGAGAAGAAATCACTCCTGCTGCTGTCTCCTCCTGACTCCCAGACCTCTGGTTTAAGCACATGAGCATTCCAGCTACCAATCCTATTGATTTTCAATTATGGCTCAAATGGAAGTGGTTGTAGCTTTGTGTTTACCCTCGGGGGACTTTGCCTTGTCATTGCTGCTGAGGAGCAAGCATGGGGAAATTCAGTGCTGATATGGTTGTGGGGCTGGAACTCACTCCTGGCCAGGAATAGGGGTCACCACTGTGGTTAAAACAACAAAATCCCTTTTTATGGGACTGGATGTGCTGTTGGGGGCAATGCAGGGGTGTGTGGCATGCAGGAATCATGGCTATAAATACAGAGCCACTGTGGCATGACAGAGGGTTATTGCTGGCATGAGAGTGGGGTATTTTTAAATTACATGGGGAGACTTTATTTCCAATGGGAGCAATGCTGAACCTTGCTGGCATGTTCAGGATAGGCCAGGCAGGAGGCACATGAGAAGTTGGAAGCTGCAAAATTCACACTCTCCCTTCCCTGATTTGCAGCTTGGTGAGTGTTTGCCATGGCTGCTGTGAGCAGGTGGATGTGAGGGTGGCCTGGAACAAACACAATTCAAGTGTTGAAGGTACCTTCCTCCTTGGATTTCTCAGCAATTTGTCAAGGGCAGGAAATACTGAATCCATTCCTTTGGCTGGGGATGCAAAGGAGTTAAATAATTTATAGAGCCAGGTTAGGATTATGGAATCACAGAATGATTTAGGTTGGAAGGGACCTTAAAGATCATCCAATTCCAATCCCTGCCATGGGCAGGGACACCTTCCACTATCCCAGGGTGCTCCAAGCCCCAATGTCCAGCCTGGCCTTGGACACTTCCAGGGATCCAGGGGCAGCCACAGCTTCTCTGGGCAACCTGTTCCAGGACCTCACCACCTGCCTGTGTAAAAGTTACTTCTCCTCTTTTTTAAAAGCTTCCTCATCTTCCTCTTTTTCTAAAAGCTTCCTTTAGGCCCTGGAAGGGGCTCTGAGGTCTCCCTGGAGCCTTTTCTTCTCCAGGCTGGACACCAGAGCAGAGGGACTCCAGCCCTTGGAACATCTCCTGGGGTCCCTCTCTGACAGGTCCAGGTTTTATGCTGGGGACTCCAGAGCTGTGAGTGCTTCTCCAGCTGAAGTCTCACAAGGCCTGAGTAGCAGCCACATCTTCCAGAGATTCCCTGAAAAAGCCCCCCAAACGCAAGAATTATTATTCTCCTCAACCTGCCCAAGAGCTGGGATGAATTTCACAGGGTTTGGATTTGCCAGGACCTTGCTATGCCCTGGCCCATGTGTGTCCATGCTTCCAGAGCCATGCTGTGTTTGTTCCCTTGCCTTTCCCTGGGAGCCATGAGGGTGTTATTTGTTATTTATAGCAACTGGGCAGCTGGAGCCCAGCTTGGGTTTCCATCACCTGCTCCCCTTGCCTGCAGGGGCTGGGTTTCAGCCTGGGATGAGGTGCTGACCCTGACCCATCACTGCCCTTGGCCACAGGGCTCTGTCCTCATCCTTGTTTTCCCCTCAGGGCAGAGCCTGCAGGCAAAGAAATGCAGCAAGGGCCTCAATTATATATTGCAGGGTGCTCTTAGTAAGGGTTAAAGGGAATATTCTTCGAGTGGTTTCATACCTCCCCACTTTTTCTGTTTGCTTTGAGCCAAACCTACTTATTGTTAATAATAATAATAAAAATTAGCACCTTTCTGTGCAGGAGCAGGGTCTCTTCAGAATGGGCACTGTGCTGCCCTACTGAAGGTCCAGGAAATCTTACTGGGGTCCTGCAAGCCAGTGTTGGGCATTCCTGAGTGGTAGGAGGAGAAAATCTCTGTTAAATGGAATCAGGATCCTCACAGGGAAGGTACTGGGCTGCTCTGAGCTGTGGTTTTATCTCACTTCTTCTCCCTGGGGGGGAGCAAGCAGCCCTACCTGCCTCTTTTCCCTCCCTTATCAGCAGCATCTGGCATTATCACATTTGTTCTATCTCCTTCTTGCAGTGCTGATACGAGAGGACATCTCCCAGGGTTGACAACAGGATAAAAAAAAATGGGGAATTAGCAAATCCTGGCTGCATGAGTCGCCATGAGTGTTTCCTTTCCAGCCTGAGCACCAGCCCTATGGTGTTCAGGAGGTGACCACACTCCTCCTTCTCTCTCCTGCCTCTTCCATGGATTTCTGCTCCTCTGGAGGATGCAAACTCTGACCACATGCTGGCAATAACCACAAGACAGTGGCCAGAGTAGCATGCAAAATTAAACTTTTTTTTTTTTCCTTTTTGCCAGGGAGGCTGCTGAGAGCCAATTTTTATTTTTTCAGCCTGACTGTGCCTGTGAGGAGCGGTGACAGAGGTGGAAGGGCTGCAGCTTGATTATAGGATCTCTTTCCCTGCCTTTTTTTTTTAGTCCCAATTGGAAACAGCTCCCCGCAGTGGTTCTGCTTCAAACCCCACTCCTCGGAGCTGACTCTGCATCCCGGTGGGAGGCTCTGACTTCCCAGAAGTTCACAACCTTGCAGCTCCTGGAGCTGCAGCACTCCCTGGAAAAGCACTGTGAGCTCCCTCCTCCCTGTGCCACGTTGGGGAAATGCCCTTTGTAATGCTCCCAGCTTTTGTTTTTTGCATGAGCTGTGTTGGGGTGAGCCTGCCAGAACATCATGAATAAGTCAGGAGGGAAGCTGTGCTCGGGGTGTGCACAGGCAGGGAAAGCAGGCTTGGTGCTCAAACAGCCTCCAGAGTGCCTTGTAGTGCATTTTATACCCCCTTTACTCTTATACCTTTGTTGATCCCAGATTTCTTCATGAGTCTTCACTGGTCTTGTGTTTCCCCAGCCATGGCTGGCTTCACACAATGTCTTCAAATTTTGGTGCCTTATCCTGATATTTCAATGTCTCAGACTTTTCTTGCTTCTAACAAAATGTCCTGAACCCACAGAGTCCATGACAGAGCTTTGTGTCTCCTCGATGCCTCTGCCACCACAGCATCCCATTGCTCCTCCTGAAGGCTCTGGTTTTCCCACTGAAAGAGAGAAATGTTTAAAAGGGGACAGTGTGGTCATTCACTGCCACCAAAAGCATGTGACCCTATGATTATTTTTATTTTTTAAGTGATTTTCCCAGGAGACATTAACGTCCGTGATGTTGAGGTGAAATTTCTTAAAACCATCTTTGGAGAAGAATTGACCTGATGAGGAGCATCCTTCTCTTCCTGGGAACATCTCACCTCCCCTTCTACTCAGCTGCTGATGCTTTTTAAATTCTGAAGGCCAAGAATTCTCACTCAATGTGTCTCTGTGCCACACTTTCCTCTGCTCTCAGCCTCTGATGCATTCAGCCAGATATTTTTCTTCTCTTTTGCATTTTATCCCATTCTCCCTCTGTCTCTGAGCCCCTTGTCACCATGATTTCATTCATGCTGTCCCCAGAGGGTCATTGCCACTCACCTCTCTGCAGTTATTTCTGCACAGTTGGGACTTTGTGATGAAAAACAAAACTCCCCATCTGCTTCATTCCCAGAGCTGCTGGATTAGTTCCTGATTTTTCCTTGGCTTCATTTCAAACCACAGCAGGTCAAGGAAGGAGGTAGATCAATGTCCTCTCCAAAATGTGGCCTGCTCCATATTAGGACTTTTCTGACCCCACACTGCTGCATCAGGACTTGTTGAAGGGTGAGGGATCAGAGCTCTGCCCCGTTGTACAGAGATGTAGGACTGGAAAGGACATTTGGGGTCAAATCTCTGTCCCTGCCATGTCACCCCTTTGAGTGGTTCTGATTGCAAACCTTGCAGGCTCTGTCCTCGCCTTCATCTGCTGCCTCTGCTTGCCCAGACCAAGGGTTCCTCACTGCTGGTGGTCCATAGGGATGGAGCTGGGTGTGGGAGAAATGGGATGAGCTGGACCTGAACTGAGACCCAGGAACTGGATCCAGGAACTGGACCTGAACTGTGACCCAGGGACTGGACATTGGAACTGGACCTGAACTGAGACCCAGGAACTGGACACAGGAACTGGACCTGAACTGAGACCCAGGAACTGGACCTAAACTGAGATCTAGGAACTGGATCCAGGAACTGGACCTGAACTGAGACCCAGGAACTGGACCTAAACTGAGATCTAGGAACTGGATCCAGGAACTGGACCTAAACTGAGATCTAGGAACTGGATCCAGGAACTGGACACAGGAACTGGACCTGAACTGAGACCCAGGGACTGGACACAGGAACTGGACCTGAACTGAGACCCAGGAACTGGATCCAGGAACTGGACCTAAACTGGGATCTAGAAACTGGACCCAGGAACTGGACATAAACTGAGACCCAGGAACTAGAAACAGGAACTGGACATAAACTGAGACCCAGGAACTGGACCCAGGAACTGGACCTAAACTGAGACCCAGGAACTGGACCTAAAGTGAGATCCAGGAAGGTGCCTCCTACACCAGATGTTGTCCTTGCTGGAGCCCAGAGGTGACATCCTAGGGCTGGGCCAAGGGCACTTTTTACTCTGTGTTGGGAGAGAAGATCACCCCAAACAAGGAGAGGGTTTTCATGTGTCTGCACAAAGTTGGTGAGATCAGCATCCCCAAATGCTGCTTTGTGCAAGGTGTCTGTGGGATGCAGCTGCTCCTTTAATCCCACCCCAGACTGGGGGTGTAACCACAGCCCCAAAGCCACAGGTGTCACAGAATCATTGTCCCCAAATCATCTGGGCTGGAAAAGACCTCCAAGGTCATCAAGTCCGACCTGTGACCACCTTTTCGACTAAAGCAGAGCACTGAGTGCCTCCTCCAGTTGTTCCTACACCTCTAGGGATAGGGATTCCAACACTTCCTTCCAGTGCTTGATTGCCCTTTCCATGAAGAAATTCCTCCTGATGTCCAACCTGAGTCTCCTCTGTTTGCTGTGATGGGAAGTGACTCCAGTCTTGAAGTGATGCTCAAAAATTGTCTCTCCTCCCATGTTTTTTTTTTTCCATAAAGAGCAGCAAAAACTGTGCATTGAGCATGTCTTTTCTGTAAGTGCTTCCACCAGGAATATTTAATAGAGATGTGAGCTCACCTCAGAGCAGCCAGATTTGAAGAAGGGATTTATTAGCAGACAATATGAAATGTGCTCCTGCTGCTGCCTCCTCTGATTTCATGGTGCAGGACAGGGTTAGTTTTGCCTTTTCGTTTTCTTTTGGGTTTTAAGTGCTCCTTTGATGGCTGCTTTTTGTTCTGCTCTGTGTCCTGGGGGAGCTGAGTCAGCACAGAGCACCCAGCCCTTGCTCAGAGGAATTTGCACTGGTTTTGTTTGTTATTTTGAGTACAGCCAGTTCTGCTTTGCCTTTAAATTGACAAGCAGGAAATATCTCTTGGTCTTCTCAGATAGCTGAGTCCATTGCTTGGAGAAGAGGGGAAGCTCATAGGAAACTGCTGTTTGAGTGATTAGCAAACAGAACACGATTTTGTTGCAAATGTAGCTCTTGATGCTGGAGGTGTCAAATACTCTGAGTAATGATCGTGTTTTAAATAGAGTTTATAACTTTCTTCTCGTGCGTACACCGCCTACTGTATCTGCATGGTGGAATTTACACCCAGGGTGGCTGTGTATAGATGATGTCTCTGAATAATTACACCTCCAGAGGAAGAGAGAGATCTGTCCCTATTTATTTTTAAATATTATCTATATCTGTGTGTCTAAAGAGAGAGGGTTTTACGCAGATGGAATCTCTTTCAGGTCGCATTTCAATAATAATTACAGCTTAATGATGCTGCAGCTATTTTATTTTATCTTGTATTATTTTAGCTGCTTCTAATAACTGCTAATTTCCCAACCACAAAGGTCATGGAGTGGATGAGAATAAACACGTCGTAAACTGGTTGTAGTAAATAAATCCACTCCCCAGAAGCTGTGGTACTGAACACAGAATAATGCAAAGACTGGGAAAACAGCCTTGCTTCTCATCTTCTGCCTGCATTAATTGTTTAATGAAAGATCAGGCTGTGGTAATTGATTGAAGTGTCCTTGATGTTGGGTTAAACTCTCAGTAAGTGGTGTGTAGCTACAGGGCCCTTTTTACAAGACCTGGCCCAAAGTTATTCACTGGTTACACCTCCACCACTGCCTTCAGCTTGGATTTGTAAAGCTCCATCACCTATCCCCTTCCTCCTTGCTGTTGTGTTTGGGTGTTATGTGTCTGCTGAGATTTGCCTGAGTTTATTTCCTGCACTGGAGGAAAAATCAATCTGCTCCCTGTGCCATGAAATGTCATCTCTGATTGCTTTTGGAGGCAGGAGACAAGCTTTGGGTAGACTCAGTACCACCAAAATCTTACCCTAAAGCTTGTGACTGAGAGAGTTGCTTTGGTTTTTCGTGTTTTGACTCCTGGTTGAAGAAAACTTGATGGGCCACAGGGGGCTGGGGCTGAGTGGCTGCTTGGTGTAAGGAAATTATCAGAGAATCCCAGAATGGTTTGGGTTGGAAGGGACATTAAAGGTCATCTTGTTCCAGCCCCTGCCATGGCAGGGACACCTTCCAGTAACCCAGGGTGCTCAACCTGGCCTTGGGCACTTCCAGGGATCTGGGGGCAGCCACAGCTTTTCTGGACACCCTGTTCAGGAAATTCAGGAACAGTGCCAGGGATAGAGCTTGTGGAGGGTGACGAGCTGCTGGCTGTGCCAAGGATTAACTGGAGAGGGAAGGTAATCCCAAGGCAACAGGTGGGATTTGCTGAATTTGCAGGACAGAGAGTGAGGGATTGAGCTGCTGAGGTGCCAATACCTTCACACAGAGCACTTTATTTTGAATGTGTGTCTGGGCTGTGTGAAGAAGTCATGTTTTGTTTTTTTTTTTTTAGCTGCAAGGGTAAAATCCTGGTCGTGCTGAAATTGCTGTGGGAGTGAACAGCCCTGGGGATGTCTGCAGGAATTCTGTGGAAGTGGAATGAAGCATCTTTTCTGGAGAGAATGCCTGTGGGAGGAGGGGACTGGATCATTCTCACCTGCTTCCATGCTGCTTTCTTTCTGCACCGCTGCTCACATCTCAGTTATCTCCACCACAGTGTTGTTTTCCGCCCCTCCCCTTCCAACTCTTCTCCACCAACTGTGCTGGCTCTGGAGGAGATAAAGCACATCCTGACACATTTCTGTCTGCAGCTCTCCCCCTGCATGGCTGGGCTTCTCACACCTACCTGCTCTGCTGGGAGGAGCAGACATGGGAACAGCTTTGCTGGCTGCTTGGCTCATGCCACACCGTCCCTCTCCAAGGTGGAGTGCTGATGTGAGACAGGGAACACCCTTCGTGCCGAGGCAGGAAAAGCCTTCATGTTTCAGGGGCTGCTGCTTGAACCATTTTCAGGTGCTGGTGCATTGAGGGTAAATGTTTCTGCAGGTCAGATGTTGGACCAAGAGCTTGTCCAGCCCCCACAACTCTGATCAAACTCTCAGTCGTTCTTGATCCTTCATTATCCCACCCAAACCATTCCATGACTGTTTGTTTCTATCTCCTCACCTGGCTGGGGTGATGGGGCAGGTTTGGGGTTGCTGGGATCTCTTTGGGCAACAGCAGCCTCTACATCTCCCACACACCTCTATTATTTCAAGCAATACCTTCACACACCACCTGAAGGGATTTTTTGCATCCAGAGAACCTCCTGGACATGTCCTGGATATGCTGGGGGCTTCCAGCAGGTGAGAGGTGGTGTTACAGGAGCTCCTGAGGATCCCATTAGGGCTCCCGGCCCTTTCCTCCCTCCTTTCCCATAGTTTGGAAACACCAGGCTGAGCACTCTGTGCTTGTGCTGCTGTTTTCCATTGATAATTCATCCCAGGATCAGCATTCACAATTAATTCAATTAAAGGGGCCTCATCACTCATTTATGAGGAAGGGAGGCTTATAAAGGGCTGCACACAGGGAACATCTCTGTGTGTGCCAAGGATGGAGTTGTTTCTAGCTGGGTGCTGTTCCTGTGGTGTCTGTGGTGGGGGAACTGGCCACCTGAAGGGATGGGGAGGGCATCAGACAGGGGGCTTGTGTAGTGATGTAGCAGGGAAGCCTGACCTAACACTGAGCTGCACTTTTGGCATGATTTATGAGCATTTTGGGTCAAATCTAAATCATTTTAGTGGGCAGTGCAATGCAGGGATCCCTCCTGGGGGTGCACAGGCATAACCCCAGTTCAGCCCTTCTAACTTTCATAATAGCCCCAAATCTTATATGTTTTCCTCTCCAGCTCTGTGATGAAAACACTTTTTGTGGTTTTCTCACAGGATACATCCTGCCTCTCACAGATTTTAGCTCTGTCCCTGTCCTCACTTGCATCCTGCCCTTCAGACTCTCTGTCCTCTCCTGTCAAAGCTGGTGATGATCATCACAAGAGCTCTTCTCTCTCTTCTTCCACATCCACATCGAGTCTGTAGCTGTTCTGTCATGAGGGAGAGACTTTTCCAGCTGAGTATTTGGGCTCACATCATTGATCAGCTGCAACATGGGTCTCTAGCTTCCCAGATTCTGGCTCACAATCCCTGTCTTGGAATGAGCTGGGAAGGGAGGGAAATGCTCAGCTTTTGCACTCAGGTGAGGCTGGATTTTTTGGGATTTGGGAAATTTGCCTGGCAGTGCAAAGGTGTTGTAAAAAAGGTGATTACTTCACCCCTGATGCCCTTGGGAACTGGGTAAACACTCCTGGTGAGTCAAAGTCCACCAAATGTCAACAGGATTGTGTCACCTGTGAAACCCACCTGTGAAAATGATTTCTGGGTGACTTTTGCCTCAGATTGCTTTTCCTCCTTTTATTGTGGCTGGTTGAGGTTCTCCAATCACCATCTCAGCTCTGTGCCATCTCCAGGATAATGAGGATGGAGCACCTTGCTGTGCCCAGCTCAGGGTGGCAGCTGCTGGCACTCCACATTTCCTGGAAGTCACTTGACAGGGAGCTGTTCCTAGACTCTGTCCTTTTCCTTCCTTTTTTTCTGAGCAAAAATCATAATTTTGACAGGCCAGTGATGCAGAAAATAACTTGCTGCTCTCCAACTGTTGCATCCCTTGACCCCAATTAGAATGTGGTGCATGTAGAAGTGTCAGCTTCTTGCTTTCTCTCTTCTCCCCATCTCCCTGACCAAAATTCCCATTACAAAGATGACACCTGAGGGCTCCACAGGGCAGAAAGCACCGCTGACCAAAGAGAGAGTCAGAGTGGATGTGAAGTCCAGCTCCTCTGGGTATTTTCTGCCTTTGGTTTCAGGACAAGAAGCAGGAAAACTGGTTTCAGGAAGGAGCATGGTAGTGCTGGATGATCTTAGAGATCTTTTCCAACTGTAATGGTTTTATGATTGAATAAGATATTCCAACCTATGGGAATATTTCCCCTTCACCTGCCTTTATAGGGGTGGACCTATAGGACTGGCTTATGAATTGAAATGTAAAATTTCAAGGGGGAAGCCTTGAAGTTGTGGCTGCCCCAATCCCTGGGAATGTCCAAAGCCAGGCTGGATGGGGCTCTGAGTGCCCTGGGATACTGGGAGGTGTCCCTGCCCATGGCAGGGGGTGGAACTGGAGGATCTTTAGGATCCTTTCCAACCCAAACCATTCAGTGGTTCCATGATAAATCTCTGTATTCCCTGCAGACCTCCAGCTTGGCATCAAAGCTTTTCTTTTGAACAACTGATGCCCTGAGGGCTGTGAAGGATGAGTAATAGTGTCTGTGGAAGGGGTGTGAGGTAGCCTGTGGATCAGTGGGATTTCAGGGACATTCAGCCCATTGCGGTGGGATTCAGGACCATCCCAAACTCCTCGTGCTCTTTTACCACGTGTGAGGACTCATTGGCAGCTCCCTCAGGTTCTCCTGTCTAACAGGGTGGTGTTTTGCACCACTTAATTACTGGTTTGTTTGGAGCCTCTTCTGTCTTCACTCAGAGCCAGGATTAAAAAACACGGGAAGGAAACAAATTTCTCATGTTCGGGTTTGGTTCTTTATTAAATCTTACCAAAAGTACAGAAAGTTCAGCAACACCTCTGACCACCAGCTGAAAGTGAGCAAAATGGAGAGAAATCCAGCTGCTACAAGGTCTCTTAAAGCTAAACAGTCCAATAGAGAATTAACACCTATATTATACTTTTAACCCAATAACCAAATTCCCATGACCTTCAGTGTGACACTGACTGACCAACCAGAAACTACTGCCTGAAACCATGAAGAAGGAAGACGAGCACTGAGACGCCACCCAAAATCCTCCATCTTGTCCCATACCTATTACTGTATTATAAAAACCTGAAATTTAAGACCCTGCAGCATGTGAAAGCACACACTTCTATTTAACTCCACACCCATGATTTTAACTCCATCACTCAAATTTGGAAGCCTTCTCCAAGGCCTCAGGTCAAAAGCAGTGTTCTCCTGGGGGTCAGTGCCAGAAAGCACAGAAAGCTCAAAAACCCCAGGTTTGTGGGATCCATCACTGCTGCAAGCTTGGCATGAGCTCTGAAGCCAAGAGAGCAGGAAGCAGGGCTGGATTTGTGCCTGGGCTGGGTCTGACTTGTCCTGCCACAGCTCTGATTTTTGGGATGGGACACTGGGAGTGTTTCAAACCGTGGCTGCCTCGCTCATTGAGTGAGGCACAACCTCTGCTCAGGTTATCTGTGTGTGTGTGACATCCCAGGGGGTGGCAGGAGGGCACAGTTCCAGGCTGTGACTCATCCAGTCTTTTCCCACTGCTGCTGGAATTCAAGTGGAAATCTCAGAAGATGGTAAAACCTTCAGGCATGTGAAAGATGCCAGGATTTAAGTGCATGTGAATGAATCCAGGGCTCATTTTTGAACTTGGGAAAACAGGGTAGGCTTGCTGTGATCTCATTGCCTCTGCCTGCTGCCATGGAGTGGCAGAACAAGGGGGAATGGATTGCAACTGGGAGAGAGGAGGTTTAGATTAGATATTAGGGGAAAAAAATCATTATTGAAAGGGTGGTGGTGAGGCCCTGGCAGAGGTTTCCCAGAGAAGCTGTGGATATCCTATCCCTGGAAATGTTCAAGGCCAGGTTGGATGGAGTTTGGAGCAACCTGGAATAGTGGAAGGGGTCCCTGCCCATGGCAAGGGGTGCAATGAAATTATCTTGAAGTCCCTTCCAACCCAAACCATTCTGGGATCTTAATGGTTGGACTTGATCTTAAATGTCTTTTTTGACCTAAATGATTCAGTGATTCTGTGATTTTTATTATCGTGGTAAAGCTCAGGAGCAGCACAGGGACACAGCTCAGTGTGCAGAGCAGAATGGTCCATCAAAATTCCAGCCCTCCATGTGGGATTTCCCTCCCTGCTGGGTGCCCTGGGACCTCCTGTAGTTACTGAGAATGGTGAATTCCCCTCCCTCTCAGGCCTTTAGGATTCATCAGCATGCTCTGGACAATCCTGCTGGATTCCTTTGTGCTCCCTCTGACACTCCCTGCAGCCTTTGAGGCAGACATTGAGCTGAAGGTGGAATATCCTCCTGCCATGGGGTGATGGAGCTCACTGCAAGGTCAGTGCATCCAGGCTTCCCTTGATCCTGCTCCTGACACTGAGTTTGTCATCCTGCCCCTCCCTGCAGTGTAGGGCAGGGAGGGTCCATCCCCCAGCCCTGGGTGTTGGCTGTCCCTCACAGGCTGGAGGTGAGGGAAGAGTCCCAGAAACCCTCCAGTGCTGCAGCAAGGAAGATCCTGCTGGCTGGAAACTCGGTGAAGAAAATCCAAGCTGTGATTAGAATTTTGATCAGTATTTTGATTTGAAATAACTGGAGGTATAACTCATGCCAGAAAAACCCCAAAACACTTTTATTTTTTGGCCCTGCAACAGCTCTTTTGCCCATTAAACAACAGCAACAACCACCACTGCAGCTTCCAAAGCAGCTGAATGAACAGAACCCTCTCTTTGCTTTGTTCCTGCTGTGTGAGATGCAGGTGATGCCGAGGTGTTTTAGCATCTCAGCTCCAAGGAGGTCTTTAATCAGAAGGAATCATGTAATCTGTGAGTGACAGGAGTAATTGTGACACTGATTGAGCTGTGGTGGCTCCACTCAGAAGACTTTTGTCTCTGCACTTGGGATGAGTGGCAGATAAAAGATCTGCTTCCTGGTTTTGTGCCATGAGAGAAGGAGAAATTGATGTGGGAGGGAAGAACTGAGCCCGCAATCTCTTCATTCATTTTCTTCTGCACTCGGGATGATGAAGACTGCTCCTCTTGGAAGGACCATTCCAGCTGAGGAATGATGCTGGCATGAAGAAGGGTCAGAAACTCCCTCTATTTCTGACCATCTTCCCCAGAGATGATAACCAGAAGCAGAGGGAGAAAAGCTGTTCTGGCCAACACTGCTGTCAACAAACCCCTGCCTTGGCTCTCTGGCTGGAGAGCTCAGAACGAGGTGAAGAATTGTAGTAATGTTTATTTTACAGAAGATAAGCTTTAAGCTGAATGAATTATAGTGTTATGGCTGACAGCAATCAGGGATTTTTTTTCCCCATAAAATAAGAAAATAGCTGCCCAATCTCCAGCTTCATTTTAACCTGAAATATGTTGGTGGCTTGACAATGGTTTGAAAAAGGATTTCTGGATGAAAACCTAATAAATGGCTCAAAAGTTGATTAAGAAGGAGGGGAGATGCTAAGTCGAAGTTTTCCAGCTAGAAATAGTGATTTACTAACCAGCTATCTTTGCAAATGACAAAATAATTAATTAGACACAATTCATCATCAGAATTTAAAGCTGCCACGGGTGTAAGATGGAGGGTTTTATGTTCAATTCATAGTCTCAAATTCTGATTTAAATGGAGCATGGTGTGTATTGAGAGTTAGTCAAACACACTGAGGCACTGGGAAAGGCTTAATAAGATTCTACAATTCTGACCCCCTGTAGCTTGTCTTTTTCTGATGAAGGATTTGAAAAGGGCGTTTTGGAAAGATGTTTTATATGGCAATAGTCTTTTCCCATAAAACATCAGCCATAATAATTATTTTTATCCAGATCTTGAGGCACAGAGAGATTAAATGACTTTCTCAAGGTCAGACAGAGAGTCAGAGGCAGAACCAGGGAGTGAAGGTGAGTTTTGATTCAGGGGCTGTGGGATGTTCTCAAGTAGCCCTCACTCAGATCTCCAGGGCTGGGTGCACTCAATCTTTCTGGGTCTGATGTCCCAGCATCTCCCACCGCAGTTAGGAGGATTTCAACCCTGGAAGTGGATAATCCCAACCATTTTTTGATTTATCTTTGGAATCAGCATGACCTCCATGGAGCTGTTGATGAGCACCTTGTCCTTGGTGGGTGAACTCCCTGGGGATCATTGTGGTGATGAATGGCTTCTCCAGTGGCCTCTCAGTACTTAAAGGGGACTTTCAAAAAAGGGGAGAGTGATTTTTTTCCATGGGCAGATGGTGATAGAACAGCAGGGAATGGTTCTATACTGGCAGAGGGCAATTTTGGATTAGATGTTAGGAAGGAATTCTTTATCCAGAGGGTGGTGAGGCCCTGGAACAGGTTTCTCAAAGAAGCTGTGGATATCCCATCCCTGGAAGTGTCCAAGGTCAGGTTGGATGGGGCTTGGAGAAACCTGGGACAGTGGAAGGTGTCCCTACCCACGGCAGGGGTGGCACTGGATGATCTTTAAGGTTCCTTCCAACCCAAACCATGCTGGGATTCTTGTTTGGCTGTGCTGTCACTCAGTAAGGTGGAAGTTGTGGGAAGGGATCAGGCAGAGATCTTTCCACTGATAAAAGACCTGCCCTTAATTTCAAATCCCCACTGGCCAATACTCAAAGCCTTCCCTGGGATCACCTGGGGACTGGAATCCTTGAAGTGCTGTGACATTGCTGCCTGTAAGGACACGTGTAGTGGTGGATCTTGCATTTCTGCTGCTGCTGGCTAGTGCAGGGCAGGGATCTGCATTCTGGCCTTTTTGCAAATCTCTCTGTTCAGCCAAGCTCAGCTGCAGCAGCTCCCAGGGGACACATGAACTGTAGTAGTTGTTTGCTCGCTCGCTGAAGTCGAATAAGTCAATGGCATTCCTCTCTGGACATTGTTTGTGTCTCCAGATATCTCCTCGTGAATTATTAGCTATGGAGAAGACTTATTGCCAAGATACTGGGCTTAGTTTAGTCTCCTGGTCACTGCAGGTTTCTTTCCAAATATATTTTGTTCTGAGTGGCTCGAGTGCTGCTCCTCCTGACATTTCCCCCCCCTGCCTCTCCCCTGCAGTCTGGTGGTTCTTGCTGTCAGGAAGTTATCCCTCATGCTCAGCCTACTTCTTATCAGTCTGTCACTTTTTCAACTCATTGGGCTAATAGTTCTCCCAGCACAAGAGCTGTCTCTCCATGTCCTTTTGCCCTGGTCTCCCCAAGGGAGCCTCTTCTTGCACTAAAAGAAGGTCAGACTTGATGACTTTACAGATCTTTTCCTGTCCTCATGGTCTGGCTTCTCAGTCTCAAAGATTTTGGATCCAACCTGCAATGAACTCTGGCAGAATGAGTAAAAGAATAGATTTTACAAAACAGGATCATGGTATCATTTAGGTTGCAAAAAACCTTTAAGATCATCAAGTCCAATCATTGTCTCAGCACTGTCAAGGCCACCACTACACAGTGTCCCCAAGTGCCACATCCACAGGAGCTTTTAAATCCCTCCTCGATGGGGATTCCACCTCTGTCCTGGCCAGCCTGTTCCCAGGCTTGATAACTCTTTCCATTAATTTTTTTTCCTAGTATCCAACCTCAGCCTTCCCTGATGCAACTTGAGGCCATTTCCTCAAGTAAGCAATGAAGATATCAGAGTTCATAAATCCCAAGGGTTTAGACATTCTCTTAAACATGAGAATTGTATCCTTGAAGGCATGAAACGGTCTTTTCTGTCGTGGATGTACCTAATTTTTGGGGGGGAATGGGGAAAGCCTGAGTTATTCCAGCACTGAAACAGTTTCTCAGATTTGTAGCAGGGTTTTCTAAGGATGTGAAGGAACAGGGAAGAGAAGGCAGGAAGAAAACAACTCAAGAAAGATGATTTTTGATGCTCATCCGAGGAACCAGGAAAAGGCTGAAGGCCCTTTCTCCTCACAGCTTCAGTTCAGGGCTGGGGCACCACTGAAATCTTCCAGACACCCCATCCATTTCGGGCTCATAAAGGCAGCAATTCCATCTTGGCTCCAGATGTGCACAGATGTTGAGCGGAGCCTCGCTGTGTACCATCATTTGGCATCAGCAGCACTCTGCTGCATCCCCAGCCTCCTCTCCAGAGGACACCTCAGCAGCCAAGCAGCTGGACTGGAGAGGAGAGCAGCACTGCTCAGTGCTGATTAAGCACTAATGTAATTAATTGCCTCTTACCATCCCTACATTACCAACAGCGTCAGCGTGTCAGTAACTATTTACAATATAACTTACACAAATGTCATTTTGCTACACTGAGCACTTCATATTTTGCAATTCTCTGCCACAGTAATAAAATCAGTCAGCCAGTGGGAAGGGAAACACACCCAGGAGATATCATTATTAATGGCACTGGGCCAGGCTTTCCACGAGCTGTGTGGGAGGCAGAGGAGCAGAGAGGAGCTCATTCCTGCACTGAGATGCCCTCGGGTCTCTGAGCAGGATCACTTTGAATCCAGCTGAATGAGGGCTCAGTTATCCAGTCAGCAAAGTTTGGAAGGGTTTGTCAATTATCTCCTCGTAGTTAACATCAACCCAGTGTGTTATCCACTGCACAGTTTGGTTTTAAAGGCCCCAAATAATTTCACTTGTCTTGAATTGATTGTTTCCTGCAGTAAAAGATCTTTTCCTTGTGCTTCCTGCTTAACCCTGGACATCCAAAGGCCCCTGTGCCTCATGAGCTGGGGATTCTGCACTGGTACTGAATAAAGGGTGGCTTTGATGCCCTGGTGCTTTGTTTTAAAGTCATAAATTAGTAGATGGATTGGATCTTGGCATCCCTAATTGGTCATTTGCAGGGAGAGTTGATCTCTGACATTGTAGTCCAGGTTTGTCATGGCCTTGCAGCTCTCAGAGGGCTTGGAAAAAAGGGAGAAAGTGACTTTATCCACAGGCACAGGGTGAGGGGGAACAGTTTTAAACTAAGAGGAGAGGTTGAGATCAGTTGTTAGGAGGAAATTCTTCTCTGTGAGGGTGGGGAGACCCTGGCACAGGGTGCCCAGAAAAGCTGTGGCTGCCCCTGGATCCCTGGAAGTGTCCAAGGCCAGGTTGGACATTGGGGTTGGAGCACCCTGGGATAGTGGAAGGTGTCCCTGCACATGGAAATGGGGTTGGAACTGGGTGGTGTTTAAGGTCTCTTCCAACCCAAACCATTCTGGGATTCTATTATTCATGGGGGTGTGAAGACACTTAATTAGTAAAGGTGCCCAAATCTCATTGTTTTAAGGCAGAATATGCTGAAATATCCTAAAAATCTTCCACTAGAATGCAGCTCCCAGTGAGAGCAGTGCAAAAATTCCTGCTGATTTCCCTGGGAACTGCACAGTTCCCAAAAGGAATTTTTATATCCTGTTGTCTCCTCTGATGAGAAGAAAGACTTTCCCCAGTGCTACCTTTACATGGGTTATTCTATTGGCATTGATCTTCCAGAAAGGCCCAGCTTTGCAAAACTGGGATCAAATAATTTCCTGCTGCCCCTCTATTTTCCTGTGCCAGATCCTAAACCTCTTTGTGCAATCTGCCACATCAGGATCCAGGAATATTTGTGAAGGTGTGTGAGACCCATCATTATGGGTCTATGCAAGCAAAGAATGTGACAGCATTTGAAAGTATTTTGCTGTGGTTTCAGATCAAACAGCAGCCATGGCAAATTCACATTTGTCTGTTAAAAAGAAAAAAACAAAACAAAACAAAAAAAAACACATAAGAAAAAGAAAAAAAATCCCAGCACTTGATGGATTAAATAGTGCATTGACTGCCTAGAGCATTGGAGGTCTGGGTGGGATAAAAATGCACGTGCCCATCTGGCACACAGCAAATATTGAAATCAATGTAGAATGTAGAATTTGCCCCCTCAATCCCCACTTTCCACTGTCACATTCTGATTCCAAGGCAAAGCAGCTATAAATCAGGCACAGAACAGGGAAATGTGGAGCTAACACAGGTGCCTGGGCTCCTCCTGCAAGCTCTTGAGTTCTTGCAGAAGAACTGATGAGCAGGAGTGGCTGCAGACAGAAATCTCAAAGGGTTCAAATCAAGCAGAAGTGTCAGTCGAGTAGCCCGACAATGCCTGGAAATCAGCTCTGAATTCTCCAGGAAGAGCTGAGGGGAAAATGATGCCATTTGTTTGCAATTCTAATACAATGAATCAACAGATCACTTGCAAAGTGCTCCTGGATGCAAATGTGAAAAATGGGTGTGCACGACCAGAGGCTGGGAGGAGAGAGGGGATCTGCATCCAGGCTTTGCTGCTGGAATTTAAAAGTGGTTTGGTCAAGCTCAGAGGAGTCTGACATATCCATAAAGTCAAGTGCTGGGAGAGCATGGAAGTGAAAGATCTCAGTTTTTGCTGCTGAAAAGGAGGTTTTGGTAAAGAAGGAGTTCTTATGGAGTGGGTCAGTTTTTGGTAAAAACAACAAATGTGGACACAAGATATGAAGTTTGAATGGAGTAAAAATCACCTGGAAACTGAGACAGGTCTCCTGACAGACATTATTTCTCTGTTTTTTCCTTTTTTGCTGAGAAATCCAGCTTTTAGCACTGTTAGATTTTTGTTGTTGTTGCTGTTTTGTTGTTGTTGGGTTTTGGTGGGTTCTGTTTGGGGGTGGAGGGAGGAATTTCCATGGAAATTGGTTAGAGATCAATTGTTCATTGTCTTTTCTGCTGTAAGAATGATGGACTTTTGCAGGGAATGAGTCACCTTTGGATGAAAAATTGCAAGTTTTAATTATTTTCAAATCATTATTTTTTTCAGTCGTACCAAGGAAAAGCAGAACCTATATCCTTCTCCCAGTCAGAAAAAAATCAATTAGGCTGCCATAGGAAAATAGGTGATGTGGGATGACCGGTTGGGGATCTGATTAAAACTTCTGAGCCAGGTGACCTCAAGGATTACCTGGGATTTGTGCTCTTTTTGGGAATTGTTCTGTGCACAAGGAACAAGCTGGTTCTGAGGGTGATCTGGTCTCTGCTTCTTCTGGAGTCTCACCTATTCAGGCAGAGAGGGAATTGCTCAGGAATTTCTGCAGTATAATATCAGTCCTCATGGGAGGCTACAAGCATTTCCCTAGGAGAGGAAAGGTGTTCCCATCCACAGTGAGGCTGTGTAAAAAGAAAAGAGGAGTGTGATAGGACAGAATTCCCACTGTGCAGTCCATTTGTCCCACAAATTGTGTGTGCAAAATACCAGATTAGGAAGAAAAAAAAGCAAAATACCAGATTAGGAAGAAAAAAAAGCTAGGTCTGGAATGCTGGAATGCTGTGCCATCCCACATGTGCTCATGTTGACTTCACATCCAGAAGGATCCATTGCTTTTTCCCTTAAGGGACTACTGGGTAGCAGAACAACGAATTCCTTGTAGGATTGGCTCAGAGCATCTGTATTTTTCTTTCCTCCACCGTGCAAATATGTGTATTGTGACATTAAATATAGGCTGGGAATACTCTGCTGCTTTGGCACTGAGAAGCTCCATGGAAGAAGGGCAGGAAATTGGGTTCCCTGACCCTTCTTCCCTCCCTGGGATGATGCCTAAAAGATCAGGACTAATTTGTGTCAGGGCAGAACTTTTGCTAATTATATTTTTTTTAATGTTGATTTTTTCTCTTTCCTCTTTATTAGTTTTTTTTTTCTCTGTCTTCTTCTTCCACTGCTTTCTGCTTCTTCCATTTTCCCTTTTCCCTAATGCTTTCCTAAACCAAAATAAGATGAACTTATGGCAAAGCACAGTTTTTATTGTCTACACTGAAATTTTTGCTATTCCAGGTGACCTTTTTTTTGTCTGGACTGAGAGGTTAAATAAGAGGTAGAGTTGTCTTTCATCTTCACACAAGTGCTTGAAGTGTTGCCTGGTCAAGGTCAATTTTAGGATCAGTCCAAGCCACTGTGTATCCAAAAAATGAGCAGAACCCTGAGGAAGAGTGTGAAGATGGACCAGCTTCATTTTCCCAGCTTCCAGTAGTGTGGGTGTTGTAAGGAATAGTTCTGAGGGATTTTTTTCTTTTTTTTTTTTAAGTCTTTGGGATTTGCCTCAATTTTTCATGAGAGGCAGCTGAGGTGCCTCAGCATCCTTTGGAGCATGGAGGTGGCTGCTGTTTCCTGGGAGGATGGAATTGCTCTCTTCCTTTGTTTTCTCCATGCTTTAGGATGGATGATGCTTTCGTGAGCTCCAGGAACATAAAAGAGACCTGCTGGCCCAGAGAGGAGGAAAGCAGGGGGGAAAGAGTGACTTTAGAGCTGTTTGGAGGGAAATTGGAAAGGCAGGAATGTGCTTTTAATTAATTGTTTCCATCACTCGTGTTTCTGAGAGCACCTGCAAAATAGAGGAACTGAACTGGATTCATTGCTGGCTCTTTTCAAGATAGAAAATCCTTTGACTATTTCATGGCTTTCTATGAAGGGTAAACACTACACTGAGCTATTTGACAGCAGAACCTGGCTGTTGTTATCACCTCTTGTCCTCCTTCTACTTTAAATTTACATTTTTATTCGAAGCTATTTTCTCTCCTCCCAGTAGATGGAAAACCTAGAGTTATCTCCAAGGTTATCATTGGCTGTCTCTTCCCAAGGTCGGTAGCACAGGTAATTGGGGGAAAGTCAAGCAGCAGGGAGAATGTGAAGGGAGCTCAGAGCAGGCAACAAACAGCCTCGGATTTAAGTGGGAGGAGAGTCCAATAACCATGAGATGGAGCTTTGCCTTTGGAGCAAATAAAGAAGGCTTCCTCTTTAGTCAGATCTTTTTTGCTCTTTCAGAAAAAGCAAATCAACCCTGGGAGAAAGGGAGAGCCCAGGCTGTGGTTAATGCTCCAGATGTGAGGAGGACACAAAGAGAAGGAAGAGCTGCAGATAACTTCTCTCCTATCAGCACTTGAGGAAAATTCACTGCTGATGTCTCTGCTTGGATCTGGACTTGGAGGGGTAAAGTCTGTCCTATCACAGACCTGCTGTAAGCCAGCAGCTCCCTCCTGTCTAGGTGACATGGCAGGTGAATAATCTCTTTCAAGCACTTGCTTTTATTCATGGGGATTGAAGCTTCCTTTTGAAGCATCAAATCCCACAGTGGAATTATGGGTGGTGTACACAGGAGAAATCATCTTTTCTGTCGCTGCTGAATTCCTCAGAACCAGGGGGGAAAAAAGAGGCTCCCAGGAGCAGTTCAACTTTTGTGGAGGCTTGATAAAACCATCCCTGCTTCTTGTTGGTTTTCATTTTCTTTTAACACTCTGTAATAGAGGGAAAGGATTTCCAGGGGCTGTTTCTGGCTAAGGTTCTGCTGGGGATGGCTTCGTGCTCTTTGTGCTTTTTCCCCCCTCTTCTCTGGTGTGCCACATGGCTCTTGCCTTCAAGCCTCCTCTTTTTTATTTTTTTTTTTCCTCTAAGAAGAGATATTTTTTTTCTTCTGCAGAGATAAACATGATGACTTTTTCATGAGCATGGAAAACCTCAGAAGCACTTGCAAAGCCCTAGCTCTTGTTTGATTTGTCCTTTGGACAAACAAGGGACAGTTCATAACTGTCCGTGGAGGAGAGATTTGATTGATTCCATCAGCAGCATTGCAGGGAATCATGGTGTATTTGGGCTTTATTTGTCTTTATTTATTTTTTTTTAAGTGGAAATATATAAGGTAGAATTATTGATTTCATTCTCCCAGAACTGTTACATTAAACTTATCTTCCACAGGTGTAACTCTTTTCTGATTCACTTGACGGCCTCTCATCTTTAAGGAAAATTATTTTCCACCACCACTGTATAAATTACATGTCAGACTGTTTTTAGGCAGTTTCAGGCTGGTTAGTTCAGAGACAGCACTGCAAAAAGGAGGCAAATTGGGTTTTATTGGGGAACAACTTCCTTTCTCTCCCAAGCTGGCTGTTGTGCATCATAATGGAATTTCTGACACGGAGTCAAGCATGCATGGCTTGGCAGGCCTGGACAAATGTAATATCCCAACAGGATCCAAGGCAGCTTTGCTGTATTATTTACTCTTATTTATTCTATTTTGAAGTAGAGGTGGCTCTTACTCAGTATAAAAACCCACCCTGTGCTGTGTGATAATGGAGGATTTATTCCTGTTGGGTGTGGAAAGGAGCCCCAGTCTACAGCAACATCCCAGTCATTGATGTGCTGCATGAGGCATCTCCAGAAATACTTCTCCCCCTCCCTCTTTTCAGTTCTTTTTCCTTCATGTGAGGCTGGAATAACCCTGGGAAGAGGATTTTATCTGGGTCTGACTCACACCTTGCTCCTGGGAGCAGAGGAGAGAATGTTGAGAGGATTTTGTGATGTCTCAGACTTTCACTTGGATAACACAGCTGAGATCCAGAGCCAGGGCTTGGCCATCAGGAGAATGGGAAGGGCAGAGGAGGGTGACAGAGAACAGGAGGTCACTTGTCCATACCTTGCCAGTGGAGGTTCAAGGCTGAGAGAGCAGAAAAATGGGCACGTGTTTGTCATGAATGTGGATTTCAGAGGGGGAAACATCCCTCTGCTCATTCCCACCACGTGGTTTCCTTCAAGGGGAAAGCAGGAAAAATCTCAAAATTGATCTGCCATGTCCTTAGGTCTCTTTCTGCCCAATCTGGGTCCAGCTAAAAAGAGTGTCTGCTTGGTAGCCTGGTTTTGGGTCTTTTTTCATTTCCCAGTGCTGACAACACAGGTGTCCATGAAGACTTGAAAAATCCATCAATTCTGCAATAAGTGCTGAAAAGTGGATGTAGGCAGGGTTCAGATTTCAGCCCCTGGGCACAAACCTGTAAAAAGCTTGAAAATTAAATACTTCAGGGTTATAAGGAACTTACAGCTTGTAGGTAACTGCAGCTTTTAAATAATAATTTATGTCTGTGCTTTTAGTCCTGCATTTTTTATCCTTTTGGTTGTTTCCTCTCCCTCTGTACATCAGTGTCTTACTGGGGGTGGAATGAAACCTGAGCTCAAAGGCAGACAGAAAACTGGAGATAGAATATTATTCACCCCTGTTTTACAACTGACTGGATTTGGGAATTTATCTGTGTGACTGTAGGACACAAAATGTTTCCTCTGAATGCCTTAATCTCCATTTCTCACCAGCTGACAAAAATCAAGCAGAACTTGTATTCTCCACCTGGGAGGCCAGAAGGTTTCCAATAAAGTCCCTGGGAACTGGGACTAGTAGGGAAATGAGGGATGCAGAATCTTCCAGGGCTGGGTGTAGGATCCAGTTAACAACACACTGAACAAGCTGTTCTGATTTCAGGGTTTTCTCTGTGCCATTGCCACCAATTTTCTCTGAATCCTTGGCCACATCCCCTGACCTGGTGTTTAGGTTCATCTTTTTAGAAAATGAGGCCGTTCTGATAACATGCATGTGACAAAGAGGGAATGTTGAGCTCTACTGAAGGCATGGCTTTCTAACATTGACTAACATCATTTGGGTTTTTTTTTTTTGCTTGGTTTTGCCTGTTTTGTTTTGTTTTTTTGTTTTTTTTTTCTCATGAATGTGCTGGTCTAACCTTGCAGATGTAACCTAACCCAGTAACCTCAACCTTGTAGCCATGCATGTACTCTGAGAAATGCTGGAGTGATTATGCATGAACATTAATTAATCCCCAGCATGGTGGAGCATGTTGGGTCTCAGGGTATTGGGGGGCAATTATTCTCTTCCACTGCTTGCCTTGTGCATGAAACTGTAGAAAAAACACACAGCACTTAGAATTCTGTGTATTTTTTTATTGCCTGTTCCCAGGAATTCCTTTTTAGATGGAGGTTCTCTCAGTCAGGGACCACTTCCAGCAGCGTGCAGTGCCTGGCACAATGGGACCCTGCTCTTGGTGGTGACCTCAAAATGTTGCCATAATAATAATAATAATACTCTGTGGCTTTTGGCACATCACCTATTAATCACAGCAGCTGTCAGGCAAAGCATTAGATGGGAATAGCTCCCCACAAGAAAAAACAAACACAACAACAGCCTGTGGCTTGTGGAGCTTGAATCCACTCTCTGGAGGGTGCCAGGGAAGGAAGGAAGGGCTAAGCCATGACATTTCACTCTGATTTGTTAACCCTGGCTGGTGTTCAGCTGCTCACTGCTCAGCCCAGGGGGTCCCCAGAGACATCCAGCACTTGAAATATTTACAGTGAGCACAAGCTGGAGTGAAGGTGCACAGAGCTTGCCATGGGGAGGAGGCATTCTTGGGATGGTTTATGTGCTTCTTCTCTATTTAATGCCTCTGGTAGATTTTTGTCCCTCAAATTTTGTTTTCTGCAGGTTTTGAGCACCCAGGATGCCATGAGACAGGTGCTATGCAAAGAATTTTTTTGCTTCAGGTCCATGGGGTGATCCCTGCTGGAAAAAGCAGGGAGCTTCATCAGGCATTTTCCTCAATCTCATGAAATTTGGGGGTTTGATGCTACAGACCACTTGTTTCTGTGCTCTGCCTAGGCAGAAAAGCAGATAAATATGTTCAAAATTCCCTCTCCAGAGGCATTCCCTGAAAATTGCCCCTCATGTTTATGGCTGAAAAATTCCCTGGTGCTAAACTGGTCCATCTGCAGAAAGCAAACTGGTCCATTAGAACATCTGCAGAGAGCAAACCCAAACAAAATGAGATTACTGACAATTTGTGTTTATTTGAATTACTGGGTAAGTCCTAGTCATGGATCAGGGCTAAACATGTACAAATAACTGATTTTAGGTTCAGTGTCTCAAAGCAAAAACACATGGAAAATCTTCTGGTTGACCTAAACCACTCTTTTTTCCCCCAGTTTTCTGTTAAAATGAAGGCATTTAAAAAGCAGCAAGAGAATGCAATGCTTTAACACAGAGCATTGTTAAATATTTGAAGCTTTGTGAAATATTTTCCTCCTCACTTTGATGCTTTCTAATTTTTGTCATTTAAAAATCTACTAAAAATCCCTTCAAAATGAAATATCAATATCTTTAATGGTGCAATTTTACAAAGAAACTTCTCAAACTTTTCCAATATTAAGAAGTATTTTGCTGTGGGTAATGCTTGCCCTGTGTTGATGACAAGTCAACATCTCTGTCCAGTTTTAACTCAGACCCCAATGTGTCAGATGCTGTTTAAAGAGTAAACATGAAGATTTTAAACTGAGGATTCTGACACTTTCTGCTTGAGGATTTTTTTTTTGCAGAGGGCAAGGACATTATGGAGTTTTTATCCATTGGGTTAAATCTGCGCCGTGAAATCTTGGGGGGATTGGGGTGAACTTGGACTGGAAGTTGATTTGAACCCTCTAACCAAGACCTGCTGTTCTGGAGTTGAACCAGAGATGAATTTGAACCTTTTGAAACCTTTCAACCTTTTCCTCTTGGGCTCCTTAAAAATGACACCATTACAAACATGGAAAATCTCGTGAGGCATCAACCTTGGGATTTGGCAAAACCTTGGGATTTGGTATCTCACAGGCTCCAGGCTGGAAAGAGTAAAGTGTGCTTGAGCCAGACCAGTGGGAATAACAAAACCAAGATCTCCTGTGTCCATTGTTGAGGACTGAGCTGTTCACCTCCTCCATGTGCCACTTCCATGAGTGTGGAGGTGTATCCTTGTGTCCTCCACCACAGCAGCTCCCTCTGGAGCTTTCCCACCCTGGTTTGTTCCCTACAGGCAGCACTGACACCTGAAGGCTTTTGGGGCAGCTTTGCAAACCACCAAGGGCTGAACTTGCTGGATGAGGAGGAGGTGAAGCTGCTTGGGTAGAGATTTTCCAGGAGGAGGAGTGAGAATAAGGATGAGTGCAGAGGTGAGTGTGCCTGGAGCATCCCTGGCACCTCATCCCTGCCGCGGGGGAGATATCAGGACACACATTGGAACAAACCATCAGCATCATTTCCCAAAGGTGTTCCCTGCCTCTGGGAATGCCTGGCCCCGCCCAGCCCAGTGCAGGTACTCTGGGAAGGGAGTGCAGACCCCAGCAGAGTTATTGGTAAATGCTACCACTGATTAGAACAGGCTTGAGCTGCTGTAGGAACAAGAGGTTGCCATGGAAACAGTCTCTTGATGTGTCCAGGTTTTGAAACCACTTTTCTCTCCTCTCCCGCCCTCAACGCTCCTTCTTTTTTCTGCTGTTGTTTTGTTGGAGATTTGCTCTCCTGGGGTGAGGTGGTGCAGGTGGGCTCCGGGGACCAGGAAGGTGCTGAGAGGAGCTGCTCATCCCAGGGAGGGTGGGAGACCCTCTCCACTTGTGGGGACCCTGGAAAGTGGGGTCTGGATGGACCCTGGAGGGTCACAATGTTGTGGGAACAGGGGAGAACATCCCAGGGAAACCCTCTTCCCAAAGACACCCAGCTGGGATGCTCTGAGCCTCTGCAGGGTGGGGTGTTCATCTTAGCGGTGACTCTTCACCACCTCACCCCTCTTGGGAACAGTGCCAGTGATGGGAAGCCACCTTTGGGACAATGGGAAATCAAGCCAGCGCCATGAGGAGTGGTTCTGAGAGACAGAAGAGGACCCCCCTCCTCCTTCCCCACCCCTGCCGGGGCTCCCCACCTTGGCAGAGGAGCTTTAATTTCGCTCAAGTGGGTGGGAAGCAGCCCCTCCCCTGTGGGGGTGTCATTATGCAGCTGTGCTGAAGGGCCATTGACGACCCCTGCAAAGCTTTGAGGAGAATTTTCCTCATTGATCATCCAGCCCTCTTCTCAGACATGGAATTTTTTATTTTTACCAACCTCCTGCTTTGTTTTTGTGTTTTCTTCTAAAACACAGAAGCATCTGCATAAACACAGGCTTCTCCTTGTGTGTTGCTGCTTTTGTCCCTTCCCTGGAAATTCCCCTGGCTCTTTCCAAGTCCATCCTAAGCTCTTCAAATTCTGCCTGAAACTCCTCTCTGCAGGAGCTATTGAGGATATGATACTATACTGTTATGTATTATTTTAGTATATTGTATGGAGGAGTTATTTCAGTGTTTTACTGCATCCAGAGAAGGCTTGGGAAACCCTAAACCTGGGGTGGCTTTTCTGTCGTGTTCTGAAAGTTCCAAAGATTTTTCTCTACAACTCCCTGGAGGCTGGAGCCAGGTGGGGTCGGGCTCTGCTCCCAGGGAACAAGGGACAGGACAGGAGGAAATGACCTCAAGTTGTGCCAGGCGAGGTTTAGATTGGATATTTGGGAAAATTTCTTCACTGGAGGGTTTGTTGAGCCCTGGGAAGTGCTGGAATCACCATCCCTGGAGGGATTTAAAGCCATGTGCATGTGGCACTTGGGGACATGGGTCAGTGGTTGCTTTGGCAGTGCTAGGGAACAGTTGTACTCAATGATCTTGGAGGGCTTTTCCAACCTAAATGACAGCAGGAGTTCTGAAATCCGAGGTAACCTTCCATGGACTTGCTGAAACGTGTGGAGACTCTGTTAATATTTTTCAGTATTGCATCATTGTCCAGACTTTCTCAGCAGGAAGGAAGTTAATGGCACTGCAGCCCCTGCTTGTGGTTTATTTCATGTATTTGTGGTAAAATCCTCAAGGAACACAGGCCCAACCTAAGTGACCTGCCAGACCTCTCTGGGGTTTCATGGAATCACAGAATGGTTTGGAAGGGACCTTAAAGACCATCAAGTTCCAACCCCCTGCCATGGGCCAGGACACCTCCACCAGAACCTTCCCTGTAATGGCTCTGCTGAGCCATTTCTACATCCAGGTGTATTCCTGCCTTGGCTCTGAGCTGCTCTCCAAAGCTGCCTGCTCCCTCTCATTGCCTGATGCAGCAGCAGTGACTGGTTTCCTAAGTTACCTTAAATTCATGTGATGTGAGTCCAGGTCTGAACACTCCCCGTGATGATGGATCTCAGATGAGTTAATTTGGAAACTTCTGCATCGTTTATCCGTGTAATTCCCCAAGCTTGGGCTGCACTGACTTATTTTAAATGATGAAATGGATATTTTTGGACAAGGATTTCTTAATGCATTTCTTGCCCAGCAAGACCTGATGACAAGTGAGGAACACCCAGCAGCCAAAATTGGAGAAGAAACCTCCAAAAAGCCCAGCCCTTTTGCTCCAAGCTTGTAGGAACTTCTGTACGTCCCCATGTTGTGTTTTATTTCTCAGATTTTCAAATTTCAAGCCCTCCCTCAAAGCTTGGACAGCTCCTCACTTTCATGGCATCTTAAAAGGGACCAGAGAGACCCTGGAGTCCTTCTGCAGGAACGTCTCAATCAAAGGTGTCATGAAAGGGGTTTAATTTCAAAAGCTCTGAATTACACCTGGATCAGGAAGGACGTGGTGATGGTGGAATTGCTGAGCTCAGGAGGTTAAAGAATGAAGGAGAATTCACAGTTAACATCTGTGACACACCGAGTCAGGATGAGAGAGCCTCCATCCTCAGAGCAGCTATCAAAGGCATTTCCCTGTTCCTGTGATTTTGAGAGACTTTTAATTACTCTGATGTCCACTAAGAGTCACTTACAGCCAAAGAAATGGATCTTTAAATTCGAAGATGGTTTTTTTTTGGCTCCCAGAAATAACAGCTGAGCAACAAATCAACCCCAGCGAGGCAAGGAGGATGCAGTGAGCTCAGAGCTGCTCTGAAGCCAGATCAAATATCAGTTCACATAGCAGCCCCTGCCTCCATCTGCACGAGGATGATGACAGGAGAATTGCTTTGAAATCCTCTGAAGAAAAGCATCCAAGACAGTGCTCTCCTGGGAAAGCCTCTCCTTTGCTGGAGTTCTATTCCCTGGTAGCTCTAATGCCAGAGGTGGCAGGTGGTGAACCTGTGGTGTGGGGAGGGGCAGGGGAACTGGAGAAGGGGAATTAGGCAGGTGTTCAACAATGCAGGCAGCAGCCATTCAGTGCTGGCATTCCTGGCTTCACCTCCCAACCACCTGGAGGAACTCTGGTGTCTGGCAGGTAACTGGGAAAACACTGGAACAATGAGGAGCTGGGGCCTCACAGGTGAGATGCCAAGCAGGACTTGGGTGGGAGGGGTGGAGGAGAGTTCGGGTGTGTAACCTGGGTGAGCTACAGCCACACAACCAGATTTCCTTGGAGCAAAATGTCCTTGGAGGAATGGGTTGGGGATGGTGCTTGCACAGCTTTGTCCCAGTGTGTGGAGCTGCCCTCGGTGCCTCACTGGCAGTTCATGATCTTCCTGCTGGCACATCAGAGCCTGGCTTAGCTGGGGAATATTGCAGAAACCTCACTGGGGACCTCCAGAGCAGATTAATTCCTTGAGCATCTTCCTTCTTGCCGCTGGTGAAGTCTGCTGCTCCGACGAGATGCAGGGAGACAGCTGGGCAGGGCTGAAACTCCCCCAGACAGAGAAGGCATGGGAGGAAAAAAAATATCCCAATATCCCTTCCTCCCAAGCCCAACTGGCTTTTTGGGAGAAACCCTTTGTTGTGGCAGCTCGCAGTGTCCAGCTGCAGAAGGGACCTCTCTGTCCAGGTACCATGGTGATGATGATGATGATGAGACAGTCAAGTTAAGGCAAAGACAGAGTGTGATCAAGTCCCTCTCCCTCCCCCAGGCATAGCTCAGACTGGGAAAATGCTTTGGATGCGGTGGCCTGTAATTATGTAATTCTTCCTCGTTATCTTTTCTAATTGTTCTCAGTGCTGTTTCCTAAACTGATTGGAAACAATGGCAGATGGGGGTGAAGTGGGAGGCAGACGTGAGCATGGCAGGCTGCCAGCCTAGTACTACGCTCTCCAGAAAGGGAGAGAGGGAAGGAAAGGAAAAAGAGGAAAAAAAAAAAATATCCACGGTGGAGACTTGGATGCCAGGACCTGAATCGAGGGGACACCTGAACCACTGCCAGGCTGGGAGGTGCTGCCTGGGGATGTCTCATTCAGGCTCATGCATATGCGATTTTCTGTGCTACATTCAAGAAATTCCAAGCCTTTCCCCATCCCTGGCACACCTCTGCTCCCCCAGAGCTTTGCTCTTTTCCCCCAGAACTCCAGTGATGCAGTTTGAACACCTTCACTGGGAGGGGCTTTGCTGGGAGGATCTGTGGTCTTCTCCCTCTGGCACTGAGTTGTTTGCTTGTATATGGGAGAAATAAAATTTTAAAAAGAGGGGAATTTGGCTTTTTGCATTTGGGAGTGAATGCAAGGCAGAAGGAGGGGCTTGGGGGGAGGTATTGCAGTGGGATTTCCTCATATTTGGCACAGGTTTTAGGGGAAATGCAGGGTACAGCTCCCCAAGAACTCGTTTTTGTCATGTTGACTCGTTTTCTCTGCTGCTTGTCCCTCAGTGCCCTCTCCTTATGTGGGTAAGGTTTTTTTTTTTTTGCAGGGATGTGCACCCCAGAGGTGTTTGGGGATCCAGCAGAGCCCCCTGCTTTCCTCTCACTGCCAATTTTGCAGTGAAGAAGGGGGAACTCACACTGCTGCTGTAATTTTTGTGTAGACAAGGCCAGAACAAGCCTGGGTGAAATTCTGAGCAATGTCCCGTGGCAGGAGGAGGGGACAGATGTCTGTGGTGTGATGAGGCATCCCACAGTGGGGTCTCAGCAGCCCTGAGCGGAGCAGGGCTCCTTTATGGGATGGGAGGTGCCCCTACAGAAAACAAACCCTCTTAGTCCATATGGGATCAGCACCAGACTCTGAGCCACCCCTGGGTGATCTACCTTGTGCTTTACCTGGGTGATTTACCTGGTGCTGATTTACCCTCCCCATCCCAGTCTCAGAGTGTTTAATTTCTGTCTCAGCACCCCCCCATGTCCTGACAGTGCTGCTGAGGGCAGAAAACAGAATTTATCAGAGCTGCCCTCTCCTCCTCCAGACCCAGAGCTGTTCTGCTGTTTTGCCATCACTGCTGACATCTCTGTGTGCCTGCAGGCTGCTGCTGCCAGCCCTGTCCCAGCTGGCCCAGCCTCTCTGGCTTCTCTGCACGGCTCTCCAGGATGGAGAGAAGAAATTCTGCCTGAGGTTTGTCCCTGGTGTTGGATTGGAGGTTTCCTTACTGCTGTGGGGTGAGTGGGGTGAGGGAGATGGGGCTGAAAGGAGCTGGAGGCTGCAGGTGGGGTGGTTCAACTCTGGCTTGTGTTGGGATTTGAGGGGTTTGAGCTGTGGTGATCTCCAGCCAGCCCTGGGCAGGAGTGGATGAGAAAGAACCAGCAGGGAATGGCAAAGAGATGAATCCCAGCTCCCAGCATGGCTCCCTGGGTGCCACCAGGGTCTGGACAGCAGATTTTGCTTTTGCATGAACCTGGGCAGGGCAACTTTTGTCAAAGGCTGAAGAAGTTCCCTTTGCTGTCTCCTGAGCGTGTCCTGGGCTTGCTCAGTGCTGACAGGCACACAAGTTGATGGCTGGCAGATATTTTCCCCAGCAGTGCTTCTTTTTGGCTCTGTAAATACATGAAATTCTTCCTTTTGCTCAGTAGACTTTTTGCCTCAGAAATTCCCATGATGATGCAGCACAAGGAAAAACCCAGTTCCTTCTATCAGTTTTGTATTTGGACATTTTAATTCCATTTTTTTTTCTCGTGGGATTGTCCTTTTCCTTGTGTTATGAGGCAGAAAGAACAAAAGATCTCTCTGTCATTTTGTAATATACCTTTATCATTCCTCTTCAAATTCAACTCCTCTCTGAAATGTGCAGGCTGAGAGCTCCTGCTAATCCCTCTTCACTAGCAAAGGTTTGCCATGACCTTGATCAGCCTTGTCACAGCTCTCTGGACTATTTTAGGGCACATCAGTGCCTTTTGGGATGGGTGGCAATTCCATGTCCATGGAACCTGGGACAGGGTGTCCCACCTCAGACAAGCAGACCCACCAAGGCTGGACTGCAGAAGAGCATCCTCAGGGAAGTTATTGGTGGATGTTCTACCAGAAAAGGTGATGCTGAGGGAGACTTTTTCCACACCAGCCACTAAGGCAGGACCTCAGCAATACCTGGTGTTGGGATGTAGGGGCTGGTGTTGGGATGAGGACTTTGGGAGGAACAGGTCTGAATGGGGAGGAAATATCACCTCCTTCCCTGCAAACCTTCCCTCTTCCAGAAGGAAATCATTCTCCCTCCAGCCCCAGGATTTATTTCTTTATTAATTGGGGTGTGTGTGAGGTGTGTATTTACACCACTTTCACCACACATTTGTTTTACTTTCTTTCCTCTTCTTGCTGAACACAATCCCAGGGCTGTCTGTCGGGAAATACAATCAGAGCAACTGATGTTATTCCAGTGTGTTTCACACAGTTGTTTTTCTTCTATTATTAGTCTTTTTCTTTTTTTCCCCTCCCTTTCTCTTCCTTTCTTTCCCAGAGTAGAACAAATACAGTGAGACTGGCAGAAAATTGGCAAGCTTCAGCAATCCACAGGCAATGATTTTTTCCTAAGTATCTTAATGGAGTCTGTATTTTTTTATTGTTTTCTCAGCCTGCAGGTTAAGTATTTAAAAAAAGAGAGAGACAATTCAACAAACCCCCTCCCTTCCTCCTCTTACCAACCCCTTTTAGAAAGTCCATGAACCTACAAGAACTCATCTGAGTAATCCATATTTCAGAAGAATATGCTGCTGAATTGGTCACAGGCATGAATGAAGGAGGTGCAATTATCCTCCAGGCTAAGTTTTGGATAAAAATATTTACACAGAAACCAGACTCACCTGCATCAGCACTCCTGTTGTCCCTCCATCCTTCTCCCTGTTTTTTTCCCTGGAATATTCTGTTTTCCAGTTAAATCCCCTCCAGGTCCCTGCTCCCTGCAGACCTTGTTTCCTTCTGCACAAAGGCAGCAGCACCAAAGCTGTTTTCTCCTCTTGGCCTCAAGTTGTGCCAGGAGAGGTTGGATATCTGGGAAAATTTCTTCACCAAAAAGGTTGTCAAGCACTGGAACAGGGTGCCCAGGGTAGTGGTGTCCCCATCCCTGGGGGGATTTGGGGATATGGGTCAGGGGTGAGCTTGGCAGTGCTGGGTTCATGGTTGGACTTGATGGTCTCAGAGGGTTTTTCCCTAAATGAATTTGTGGTTTGTTTTGTTTTGTTTTGTGAGGTGATCTCTAGATCTCCCCCTCCTGTCATGGTCTGAGGTTTCCTGATTTGAACCATTAGATGGAATTGGTTGTGGGAACAACAATGGTCAGTGTCTTTTCTTTTGTCATTAAAAAATCCAGAGAAATTTCCTTCAGAGCTGGGCTGGGAAATCCCAGCCTCTCTCTTCCAGCCAGGTTCCTCAGCAAGACCTTGCTTTTGTTTTGTTTACCTGAATTCCCCAGCTGTCTGTGGATTTGCAACTTATTTCACTCAGTACAAAATCCTAAGGAGTTTTTTTTTCAGGAGCAATGTTTTATTTGCTTGCTGTTTTTAATGCCTTTCTCTTTGAGGAGTCTGAGCCAATACACTTTTTTTAT
>VWZS01007637.1:692-41576 GCA_013397075.1 Rhabdornis inornatus | reverse complement strand
TTTTTTTTTTTGGTAGTGAATAAAATTTGCTGGCTCAGTTTATCCCTGTGAAGGATTTTAACAACTTTCCAAACACTCTCTACTTTGCTTCTGTGGCTCCAGCCTGATTTCTTGTGGTCCTAAGACCCCCATAGGTTGCTCTCAGCTCCATCCTGTAAATCCATATGGGGATCCTTAGCCAGTAGTGACTCCCATTTTCTGTCTCTCCTACCATGGCACTGAAACTTCTGAAAAACAGGTTTCAACCTATTTTCAACCTTCAAAATGAGCATTCAGAGCTGTCTGTAGGTGTAAGATAATGAGGCAAAACATTCATCAGGGGCTGTCATTTACTCCTGCTCCTCACTGGGCCTCCTGATGATCCAAAATCCAGGGCAGAGGATGAGGCTCTTGTTGGAATGAGCTTCCTGATGCTCAGCTCATCTCTCAGAAGTGCATTAAGCACTAAGGTATGGACTTAAATAAACAGCACAGAACTCAAAGAGAAATCCTTCATGTGATGAAGATCTATTGAATGACTAATTTGATTTAAAGTGACCCTTCAGACCCATCCTTCAAGAGGTTCTGTGCCAATATTTCCCAGGAGCCTGGAATTTTCTGTCTCTAACTGCCATGAGCTCTACAGGAGAGGGGCTGAGCTGTATCCAGGCTGTGGGATGTTCAGCACCAACACAAAATGATAGATTATTCAAGATTATCAAGCTCTCTGTGACCTACAGAGCAGGGGTGCAGGGTATCAATCTTTTTGGGTCCTCTTTGGACAACACTGACCCCGTGAATCAAACCCTGAGGATCTCCTGAAGCACCGCTCAAATGGGCTGTGACACTGCTGGTGCCATAAAAACCTTGCCCAGGTCCATCACAATCCTTGTCCTTTCCTCTGCTCTCCAGACCCACGTTAAACTCTGACACAAAGACCAGGAACCCCTAAATCTTCCTCTCTTTGCCGCTTAAAACCCTTTCTTTTGGGTGCAGCTCATTGGGAATCCCACTCACCTCTGACCCCTGAGGAAGCATTTGCAAGGCAGAAACACTGCAGTGACAATCCCAATGCCAAGTTGAATTCCTGGAGTTTATTTTCCAAGTTGGAAAGTGACAACTTGTTGGCCTTGAAGATTTTTCACCAGTGCCAGAATAATCCAGAGGGAGAGATTTTCTTCTTCTTTCTCAGACCATGGGATAATTAGCAGATTTTAATGACTGCTTGAGAAAGCTGGCTAATGAGCTATTAAAAACACCCCTCACCCCCTCCCCCTTGCCCAGTCCCTAAATGAAAGCCACAAACCAGTCGGTCATCGTCTGACTGGGTGTGTCTTAAAGATATTTTTCTTTTCAAGCTATTTGTGGCTGTTTGGTATTTGCTGGGGAAAATTCTATTGGGAATGAAGCAGGATGAAAAATGGTCTGTTCTGCTTCCACAGAGGTGTGAAGTACAGCCAGAGCTGGTGCAGGAATCATTGCATCCTTTAGGTTGGAAAAGGCCCTTTAGGTTGAGTCCAACCATTAATCTCACACTACTGCTAACATTAACTACTAATTTAACACCACTCCTGACTCACTCATGAGAAATCCTTGGCTCTCTGCTGGCTTCTTGAAATCCAAGTGTGCCCTGTGAGCCAAATTCCTGCCCCATGGATGATGATATCACGTGGTAGCACCAGGACTGGGACTGTTTGGTGCCATGACCTCTTGTTTTTAGAGCCATGTTCACACTTGGTTTAGTGACACCTTGTCAGCCAGGCTTCTCTGCCTGCCCTTCCTTGGGGTGTTCTCTCCAGGCAACAGGAAGAAATTCTTCCCTGGGAGGGTGGTGAGGCTCTGGCACAGGGTACCCAGAGAAGCTGTGGCTGTGCCATCCCTGGAAGTGTCCAAGGCCAGCTTGGACAGGACTTGGAGCAGCCTGGGATAGTGGAGGGTGTCCCTGCAGATTTTGAGAAGATCTTTAAAGTTCTTTCCTGTAATGGTGGTGGTGTTTTGCACCACTTAATTAGTGGTTTGTCTCAGTCTCTTCTGTCTTCACTCAGAGCCAGGATTAAAAAATACACAAAGGAAACGAATTTTCTCGTGTTTGGGCTTGGTTGTTTATTAAATCTTATCTAAAGTGCAGAAAGTTCAGCAACGCTTCTACCCACCAGGTAGAAACGAGCAAAATAGAGACAGATCCAGCTGCCACAAGGTCTCCTAAAGCTAAACAGTCCAGTAGAGAAATAACACCTATATTATTTATATTTTTAACCCAATAACTAAATTCCCATGACCCTCAGTGCAGCACTAACTGTCCAACCAGAAACTACTGCCTGAAACCATGAAGAAGAAGGAAGAAGACAGAAAGAGACACCACCCAAAATCCTCCATCTTGTCCCATACCTTTAATATACTATAAAAACCTCAAATTTAAAACCCTTCACCATGTGAAAGCACACACTTTTATTTAACTACACACCAGTGATTTTAACTCCATCACTCAAATTTGGAAGTTTTTTCCAAAGCCTCAGGTCAAAAGCAGTGTTCTTCTGGGGGTCCGTGCCAGAAAGCACAGAAAGCTCAAAACCCCAGGTTTGTGGGGTCCAACACTTTCCAGCCCAGTTCTGTGACTCTTTTTTGAGTGTGGAGGTGAAGGCAGGACACAGCCAGGGTGGGTCTGTGCTTCCCACGTGTGTGTCCTGCGTGACTGAGGACATGGCAGGGATGGCCCTGGGTGCCTCCGTCTGTGCTCCTGGAGACACTGACAACTGTTCTGCTCTCTCCAGCGGAGGTGGACAGCTTTGCACAGCAAAATAGCTCCACGCCCTCTGGCTGTGAACTCTGACGCTTTTTAGCTCAGTTCTTGGCACGTTCTCCCTTCATTAGTGCTCCTTGCCTCTTCTCGGGGGTGTTTTCCTCCCTCTTCCCTTCTGCCCCGATGTAAAGTGGTTTTAGAGGGACAAAATGTTGGCGTGAGAAGACTGATGTCCCTTGTTTCTTTTTGAGGTGACATCTTCTCCTGTCACTTGCCATTCCCTTCAAGAGCACTGATGTTGTGTGACCCATGGAGCTGGGGTGGCAGCTCCTGCTCAGGGGCTGTCGCTCTCCCCATCTGCTCCCACCACAAATCCTGCCCTGCCACGCCAGGGAAAGAGCCTCTTCCCTGCTTTTGGAGAGATGCTGACCTGTTCCACCTCTTCCATGAGGACAAGGGGCCTCACTGTGACACAAATCAAAGCATGTGGGGCTTTTTTAGGGATTGATAAACAGCCGAGTTTGTTCATGGCAGAGTCCATCTCCTGCAGCCCTGACATCAGCTGCAGAGAGACTCCACATTTGCTCCTTTAGTGTTGGTGAGCATGAGCTGAGTCTCAGCTGGAGTGTCTCCCCAGTGACTTCTCATGGGGTAGTTTGGGTGTTGCTTCTCCCCAGATCCCATTCAACATGAAATGTGGAGAAATTAATTCCTCCTACGTGGCTGATTTCCTTTTCCAACCCCTCATGTGCAGCTTTCTGATCTCACAGTCTGTTGTTATGGAAATAATACAATTACAGTCACTGTGAGTAAGGAGGAAACACAGTCTGCCAGACAGAGGGAAGAAAAGGAGACCAGTTTTCCAAAGTTTCCTTAAGTATTTGGTGAGAGGACAATGAGGGAGAGACACAAGTGCCATGGGCAGACCTGTATTGGTTTCCAGCTCTTATCCCCTTTGCCCCCAAGCATTCACATCATTTTTTTGCTGTTCTGTAGCTAATGGCTAAACCTTGGTCAGTGTGAATTAATACTTCTTAATCAAGCCAGCGGAGGTGGACAGCTTCTCAAAACAAAGCAGATCCCCAGCCTGCAGCTGTGGCCTCTGATGCTTTTCAGCTTTGGCTCTTGATCTATTTTTTCTCTTCGTTAGTGATCCCTCAATCTTCAGGGGGCTGCTGGCACCTCCTGTCGTCATCCTTCCCTTCCACTTCCATCCTTCCCTTCCACTTCCATCCTCCCCTTCCATTTCCATCCTCCCCTTCCACTTGCATCCTTCCCTTCCATCCTTCCCTTCCACTTCCATCCTTCCCTTCCACTTCCATCCTTCCCCTGTACTTCCATCCTTCCCTTCCACTTCCATCCTTACCCTGCACTTCCATCCTTCCCTTGCACTTCCATCCTCTCCTTCCCATTTCCATCCTCCCCTTCCACTTCCATTCTTCCCATTTCCATCCTCCCCTTCCATTTCCATACTTCCCTTGCACTTCCATCCTTCCCTTCCACTTCCATCCTTACCCTGCACTTCCATCCTTCCCTTCCACTTCCATCCTCTCCTTCCCATTTCCATCTTCCCCTTCCACTTCCATTCTTCCCATTTCCATCCTCCCCTTCCATTTCCATACTTCCCTTGCACTTCCATCCTTCCCTTCCACTTCCATCCTTCCCCATTTCCATCCTTCCCCATTTCCATCCTTCCCTTCCACTTCCATCCTCCCCTTCCACACCTCTGCTTCCATCAGCTGCTCTCACAGGTACCTGCTCCTAAGCTGGCTCCTGTCACAGAGTTTCCAGCTGTCCACTCTTGCAAACCTCTGGAATTTCTTCTTTCAGGCCATGGTACCGAGAGTGATCTGTGGTGAGGTGATGCCTGAGATCCTGTGGGGGGAAGATTTGGTTGAGGAGCCCTGTGGAGCCCAAATGCTGCTGACTTTTCCAGCGCCAACACTTCAGACATTGGTGCATTTGCAAAGATAGTAAAAAGATGGTAAAAAGAGATGTGAAACAATGAGGGATGAGGCAGAGAGGAGGAGATGAAGGCTCTGTTTGAGTGTTGCTTATCAAGTCTGTAGGATTTAGGGAAAAATATTTTTATTTCCAGTGCCTTTGTTCAAGGGAAGATGAAACCTTAATTTTAACTGTCCCAGGGACAGGGAGCATTGCTGTCTCTGGAAGCATCTGACTTGGGGTGATCACTGATTTCTCTGAAGATGAAAATGTTCTTTTCTTTAAACTATTTGCTGTCAAGCAAGGGCTTGAATGGCTCCGACTGCTCAGGCCTGGGGCAGTGACCCATTCCTGAGGCCAGTTTGCAAATGACTCCGTGCTGTTCCATCCGACAACATTCATTCCTCTCTCCTCCTTCCACCCCAAAAAAATGCTTCAGGGAGAGAAGGACAGGGAGAAACAGAGTGGAAGCTCTGGAAGGGTTGTCTCAGTTCCCAGCAGTCACATTGCTCTCGTCAAAGCCAGCCAAGTGGAACTGGTGACACTCACCAGAAGAGCTGCTCTAAATTAAGCAAAGCTGCAGAAACTTTGTAAACAAGAGCTGACGGCTCCAGACCACAGCAGGGAAAAGTGACAAGTGTGGTTTGTCCCATGGAGAAAAGATCTGCATCTTCCATGGGTCCCCCAGTTTGTTGGAAAAGCAGACGCTCCATCCCTGGAAGTGTTCAGGGCCAAGGTGGAGCTGGGCTTTGAGCAGCCTGGTTGAGTGGAACGTGTCCCTGCCTGTGGAATTGCGGTTGGAATGAGATAATCGTGAAGGCTCCTTCCAACCCAAACCATTCTGGGATTCCACGGTGTCCTCTGGGCCAGTGTGAGCAGCAGGGACTTCACTGGGAGTTGAACAGGAAGCTGACAAGATGGACAGGTACAAAGCAAGTAGAGGAAGAGTTGATGAGGTTTTGTTCAGGGAATTATTCTTGGTTTTAAGTGTCCCATCCTTTGCTGCAGTGAGGATATTTACCCTGCTCTGGGTAACAGGACAGCGATGGGCTGGGATGGATGCTCATCCTATTTACATCTTTTTCTATCCATTTCACAGCACCAGGCAGAGTAAGGAGGCTTCAACATAAATTGGAGTCCCTGTTTTCCCTGTCTGACTAAACCCAGGTGTCTTTTTGACATTGTCTGACTCCCTGAGAATCCCTCTAGAGGGTAGGAAGAGGTTGAATTTGCCAGGCAGGTTACACTGCTCTGTGGTTACCTGCCTCTGTAGAAATGCCCTGCATTATGTTTATTTTTGATGATTTCTTCTTGATTATGATGGTATTTGATGATTTCTTCTTAGGCTCTCATACAATTGTTGGAGATGCTTGGAGGTTTTTCCCAACCTCAGCGATTCTGTGATGCTGTGACCTGGTGATTTGGTTTGTAGGCACTGAGGGAAGGATAAGTTGGAGTGTCCCAGCAAATTGCAGCCTCATTTTCCTTGTTCTGCTTCCCCTCTTCCCAGCTAGAAAAGAATCCCTCTTGTGTGCAAGGTTTCTCATGCATTGGCTGCGTCTCATCCTGGAGAAAACCACTGCCACTTATGACTTGGGGGATCTTTTAAGATAAAAGAGCCCTGTAAGAAAATGCTTTTACTGTTGAGCATTTCATTATAATTACAATTTATGTTGAATCGGGTCTTACACCAAGAATTTAATCTAATTTTGATTATCCAGAGGATTTAAACCTCTTCATCTCCTGTTTTAACTTGCATAAATAAAACTCCTATCTCTCTTAAATCATATTCCCCAGCAAACCCTCCTGGTAGGGAGAAGTTTCTTTATTGTACCCCATTTCCAGTGCTATTGGCATGAGGATATTGTGCAGAGTGTAACAGACCAAACACAGAGATCTGGATAACTTTTTCCTCAACGAAAAAGCTCCCCATGGCTTTTTGTTGTTGTTGTTGGGCAAAGCACTTTATCTTGTGGTATATTGCATTACTCAGGGTGCTACCTTTAATTCCTACAGATTGCTTAAAAGAGGATCCTAAATATTCCTCCCTTAAGGGGCTCTTGCCAAGCTCTGCAGCCATAAGTATGCAGTGAAAAAGTGGGATGGGAAATGAGAGTCAGGAAGGACCTGAGCCAGTTGCTGGCTTCCTCATTGACAATTAAAGTTTGAGGCAGCATCGAAGAGGGATGTGGTTGTCTCTGTCTCTGAGACAGAAAATTGCTTCTTGTTTCTGATGGATCCTGCCAGCCTTTGCCAAGGGCAGGGCTGCTGTGGCTTACCTGGAAGAACTCCTACAGCCAGCATGGTTTTTAACTGGAAATGCCTGGGATAATGCTGCATCCAGGATGTAGAGGTGAGGGGTGAAGATATTTGGGCTCCTCTGCTCAGGTCCCAACTTTGATTGTTCTACCAATAACCCTCCTGTCACAAAGGTTTGTGCTCCATTTACTGGAAAACCACCTGATACCACTGAAGAAATCCCTTCTGGTGTCCACCATTAACAGGCACTATAAAATATTGAATGCAACCATGATAATTATACGTCTAATTTATTATTTAGCTGTGTCCATTTCCACTGTATAAAACCAGCCTAAAGACAGGCGTGGTGGGTACAGTTACAATAAGTATATGATCTTGTAAATGTCTAATGTGGGTTTAGCCATGGTGATTCCAGACTGATGGAATGAGTGTGTCAAATCTTCAAGAAGAGGTAAAAAAAAAATCTTCTGCATCTCCAGACAGAACCCAAAACAAACAGGCCGCCAGTTTTCTATAGAAATCTCTTCATGGGATCTGAAAAGAAACAGCAAAATCCCAGTTAAATACTAGTTAGACACAATTATTGTTCTTCCTTTAATCTAATTAAGCCTTCAATTTAGTGAGAAAAGCAATTAGCATCTGAAAAGCCGAGAGGGGTGGTAGAAACAGTGGAGGAGGCAGGTCCCACACAGTGGGAGAGAGGAAAAAATGCTCTCAGTACCAGAGCAGAAGGGAGATGCCATCACTGCATATAGCCATAAATCCAATGGCTCTGCACAGCCCATGGTCTTTAATTTCAGTGAAAACAGGAATTTTAGTTCCCCTAATTGATTTTGAAAATATTTTGTGAATTTACAACAAGGGCCAAGAAGAAAAAAAAAATCAGAAAAGGGTTATTTTCTTTTTAATGAGAAAATATTCCTCCCATCAGTTCTGTTCCTGATCATTTTTAGCTCATTTTTGTGGTAGAGTTGTGGTTTTGTGCTAACTCTGTAGTTTCTATGAGGAATGCTTAGTTCTTTGGATGAAATTTGTGTTTTGGAATGATCCTGCATGGAATGATCCAGGGGTTTGCATGGATATCTTGTAGAGCAGTTACAGCAGAGCTTGAGTTCCTTCCCAGAGAAACAAGGCGAGAATGGAAAATGCCAAGGTCTGGTTTCGTTTGTGATTTGTTGGAGTGTGGAAAGTTTGGTGGAAGAAGTGATCACATTGGAGAGAATTCTGGGCTGCTTGGGAGCTGGGGGCACGGACTGGGGGGATGCTGCTACCAAGGCAAGGTCCTCACTCAACACAGCTTTTAATTATTTAGTTGTCTCTGCAGAAAATCCAGCATGGGACAGGATTTGGTAGTAGAATTGCAGAGACGTTGGGAGATTTTTTTTTTAGCGTGGTAGTTGTAGGAAAACACAATTGGAGACTCAGAAAATGGTGAAAGGAATAAGCAGTTAAGACTAGGAAAGAAAAAAAAAAATGGAGGATGGGACTTTATTCCCAATAACAATTGGGACAATATTGGGATAAATATTGGGACAATAACATTCCCAACCACACTTAGGAATATTATTGCAAGAGTCTTAATTCCAGGACATGAATACAGCAATTCCAAAGATGTTTGGAGAAAATATTGCTGCATAGGGATGCTTTTGAGAGATGTGACCCAAATCCATATTATGTGGGATGTGGAGTTATCCTAGCAAAGACAGGATCCATGGGGTGGCACTGGAGGGTGTGTTGGCCAAGCAATGAAGAGCTGCTGTAAAAGCTGCCAAAATGTGAGCCCAGCTCAGCATTAAGAGGATCCCAGCCTGGAAAGTGCTTTCCACACACAAATGTGTTTCAGGAAGTGTCACAGAAGTAATTGAAAAACATCAATAAGCATTGATAAAAACACAGGAGTGGACACGCCTGGCAGAACCTCTGTCCGCAGGAAGCGAAGAGTGAGGATCCATAAAGGATTGAAATGAATTGTTATTCTCTTGCTACTTAAATGAGATTCACGGGAAAGTTGCTGATTTTTGCATGAAAAGATGACCTTGTCCTGCAACCAGATAAATCTCTGAAGTCTTTCCACCCGTTGGAATTGCTTTGTTGGAGTTTATACAGAATTTATCTGGTCCTCAGTCAGGCAGTTTTGCTGGAAGCAGCATGCTTAGCTGAAGTTTGGGATCCCAAAGCATTAATTTTCCTCTAACCTTTAAGCTAAAGTGTTTGGGCTGGGTAAGCATTTGGACAGAAGCCTTAAAACCCCAAAGTGGCAGAAGTTGGAGCAGTGGAACAACGGGGTGCATGGTGTTTTCTGGAATGTGCTGATGTTTTGACAGGATGTTAAGCTCGAGTTGTTAAAGTTTGAGTCCTGACTTCCTTGTGGTTGTTTTAAATGGACAGTGCCCCACAGTGCAAACCAGCAGACTGGGGTTATGGACCTCAGCATCCTGGCCAAGTCCAGCTTAGGCCTTCAAAACAACTTGAGTGGGATTAACTGTTCTGTGGGCATTTTCAGAGTTCTTGGATTTATGGACTGTTTTCTTATTAGGACTGTAATGCATAATGTTTTCCTCATAGTATCTATGGATTACTTTACTTTTCCCTCTCCTTTTTATGTGGCTAGAGAAGGTGCCTGTGGAGTAAAAAAACACTGAGTCCTAATATTCTCCAGATTTCAGGTGTTGAGTAGGAAGGAGCATTAAGTGGGAAATCTAGGGATGATGTGAAGGGTTTTAAGACCACCTGTGGAAACCTCTCTGGGAGAATTTGGGTTTAAACCAAGGTAGAGATTCTGAATTCTTCTAGGAGACTTAGTCTAAGGTCTTCACTAAATGACCCCTTTTCTCTTTTCCTGAGCTTTTCTATCCATGGGTGAGAAGGGAAGAGTTAGGACAAAGCTGTAGGAAGGGAAAGGGGACATGGAAAGAAAGAGTGGGGACAAAAGGGATGTACACTTTAGAGTCATGGAATGGGTTGGGTTGGAAGGGACCTTAAAGATCCTCAAATTCCAACCCCTGCCATGGGCAGAGACACTTCCCACTATCCCAGGTTGCTCTAAACCTTGTCCAGCCTGGCCTGGAACACTTCCAGGGATGGGGCAGCTACAAATTGTCTGGGCAACTCTCACAGGGAAAAATTTCTTCCTAATATCTAATCTAAATCATCCCTGTTTCCCAGGCAGATGTTGTGTGGGTAGGCAGAGGGTTGGGAAGGCTGTAAAGATTAAGGGATGTTGGATGATTTGTGCAGTTGCACAGAGAAAAAAGCTGTGTATCAGGACCAGGAAAGTAGGTGCAGGAACATTATGGGATGGGGAATAAGGACTTGGTTGTTTCACCCTGGCATGTGAAGTGAGGAAACATGCTGACACTGCTTTGTTGTGGGAAGCAAAGGAGCAGAAGTGGGACATTAAACCTGGGACAAAGCAAGCACGAGGAGAGCCACTGGGATCCCGTGGGAATGTGGGGCTGCAGGAGGCTGAGTCCTTGGGTCAGGAGCTCTGCTAGGGCTGGGCTCTGCTGTCTTCTCATGTGTAACAAAACATTTTGGCTGTCTCTGATGCTGTGCTGCTGATTCCTGCCTGTCTGAAATCCCTGTCTGATCACTGAGCGACATTTGGAACTCTTGTTCCTGCCCTCACCCTTCCCATAAATTTAGGATTGATTTATTCAGCCTCCATCTCAAATTTCCGAACTGCTTTGGTGCCTGATTGTTGTCTAGTGGTGGCTGCTGGTCCTTCCCAGAGCTCTGATCTTTTCTGACCATTTCCATCTCCCATCCCAACAATGGGTCAGCTGGGAGGGACAGAGGATTCCTTGAGGAATCTCTGTGATGGGAACTATGTTTGCACTCAGACCTCCTGTGGGTTGGTCAGTGGAACAGCTGAGTGTTGTTTGCAAGTGGTGTTTCCCCAGAAAAAAAAAAAAATTAAATGCTTCTGCTTAGTCCACACTGGAATCCCCACATTTTTCCCTTTTCTCTCAGATGTGTTTGATCAGAGGCTTTCATGTAACTGCTGGGAAAGGCCTCCCTCACCAAAATGCCTCTGTTCTTGAAAGCTTTTTTTGAAGGATTTAACACAGAAGATCCCTCCATGGAGCAATAGATCTGGTTATACTGGGAGGGACCCTGATTCTGCTGATACTTCTACTCTTGCTTTCACCTGGCAGTGCCACCTCTGTGCCCTGAAAGCCCAAGGTAAAGCACTGACCTCATTTAGGACAAGGTCTGCACTCAGAGTTTTGTCCTTTTCCCCAGCAGTGTCTCCTGTGCAATTTTGGGAGGAAGGTGTGAAAGCATCTGGTGAAGCAGCAGCTCTTAAAAGGGATCTCCAGTGCTTGGAATGTTATAAATCAGCTCCTTCCCTGGGTGTTAGCAGTGAGAATCTCAGCCCCAGTGTTCTGGGGATTTGGGGGGTTTCCCCCTGACCTTTACAGACCTCAGAGCACCCTGCAGGGACTGAGTTCAAGGGTAGCTGAAGTTCCCTGTCCTCTGCCAGCAGCCTGCAGTCACTACCCTTTCCTGAGGACCAGTTTCATGGGTGGCATTTCCAAATCCAGCAGAAAATCCCAAACTGTGTGATCAAGAAAGGGAGGAAAGCCAGGTCTCTATTCATCCCAGTTAAAGGAAATCTGGGTGTGGATGAGGATGAGGCTGTAAATTCCCAACTTAGATGAGTTTGGGTTGTGGGTGATGGTCCTGCAGTGTCCCAGTACTCAGAAAATGAGAACTGGCAGCGGAAGGGATCCCCAGATCCATTTGTGATGAAAAGGCAGCTCAGACCTGTAAATCCTCAGTAATATTGATGTGGGTAATGCCAAAGACAACCTGTCCATCCCTGACCACTGTGCTGTGAGCCAGGCTCAGTGAGGTTTAACGAGATGAGACTTTACCCTGAGCCTGATGCTGGAGACAAACCCAGTTTTATTTCCAGTCTGCCAAGGCTGCTGCAGCTCTGCCCCAGCTCCCTGAAGGCAGATTCCTGCTGGTGCCATACGGAGGAGTCTCACAGAATTAAGCAACAAACTTTTCATTTTAACCAACTTCTGGCCTGAGGAGGTGCTACACTAAGGTCCTAGAGGATGTTAAAAAAGAGCTCCATATAGTAACTCTGTGCAGAGGGGCTCCTCCTCAGCTATGCCATAGAATCACAGAATATCCTGCGTTGGAAGTGAGCCACAAGGTTCATTGCGTCCAGCTCCTGCACAGACACACCAAAATCCCACCCTGCCCCTGGGAGCATTGTCCAAACTCTCCTGTGCTCATTCCCTGGGGGTCCTGTTCAGTGCCCACCACCCTCCGGGGGAAGAACCTTTTCCTGATATCCAACCTAAACCTCCCTCAACACAGCTTCATGGCATTCCCTCAGGTTCTGTCATCTCAGTGACACTTGAATGCACACCAGGGCTTGTCTCTGCCAAAATCCAGAGGATGTTTCTCTATTTAGCTCCCTCATTGCTGCTTCACAACCTGCTTTTTATCCTCAGAAGTTCCAGTTTGTCAATTTTTTTTTCCTTTTTTCTTTTTTTTTTTCCCGCCCTCTACACTTCTAAGCAATTCTAGAGAGCAAGAGGGATAGGGGGACTAAAGCTGGTGGCTTGGGAGTTGATAAATATTTTCCCTCTGGAAGATTTAGTGTTTGCAGAAGGTGTGTGATTGATTCCGCTGGTCACTTAATTGAAGCAAAATGAAAAGCGAATTTCCAATAAGTAAAACCATTATTCATCCAAGATCTCAAACCTGCACCCAGGCAGCCTCAGCAAAGCTCAGCTCTGTGTGAGTTATCAGTGGAAGGCTTGGGAGGATCTCTCTTTTTCTTTCCTGTGCACTGGAGGTGACTGTGGGTGCTGCTGGGGCATCACAACATAAAGACACTGCTGAGGATTTTCATTCAGCTTTGGTGAGGTGCTGGGAACACTCGGATATTGCAGTGGCAGGACATCCAATAAATATCCCAGGAGATGGATGGCTGGAGGGGAAAGTGGAGTTGGAGTCCACTCACTCTGTTCCTTGACATCTTGGGGGAAGTTTTTGCTTGTGCCTGGTCAGAGTTTCAGTGTTAACCTCAGCAGAGCTGGGGTTGGCTGCTGGGTTTCTAGCACAGTGAAATGAGATGAATAAAAAAGACAAGAGTGGCACTTAATTGCAGCTGCTCCTGGGACCAAATCTGTCAACCTTTAAACAGTGGCATGCCAGCAAACAACACAATACTCCATGCAGATGCAGCTGGGATGGGTAAAAGGTGCAGGCAGAAGCTGGATTGGTTTTTATTTCCATTTGCAGTGAGCCTGGAGTCCAGGAAGGCTGTAGGCAGCACATCCCTCATCCCTGCCAGGCACTGAGTGCCAAGTCTACCTGGCCAGGACCCAGAACTCCTGCTCCTCCTGAATTGTGTCATGAGAGAGGAGCTGGTGATCAGACAGGGTGACAAGGGCTTGCCAGGAATGTGGCAGGAGGTTTGTGCAGCCAGGTAAAATATCACTGAAGGATTCCACAGCCTTGGAAGTGTCCAAGGCCAGGTTGGATGGGGCTTTGAGCAACCTGGGATAGTGGGAAGTGTCCCTGCCTGTGGCAGGGGATTGGAACTGGATGATCTTGAAGGTTCCTCCTGACCCAAACCCTTCTCTATAATTCTATTATATGGTTTTATGATTAGTGTTAATAGAGGGGTGTCCTCTCTGGGGGGAAATTCTGGGCAGCAAAGGATGGGCTGTGCTTGGTGAGCAGCTGCAGTTTCATGTCAAAGCCCAGGATAATCCCTTCAGAAGTCCTGCTGCAGTGCATGTGGGCAGGGTGGTGACTTGTTAGGAAAATGATATGAGTTTGGGGACTAAAGTTTAATATATAGCTCCTATAAAAATATAATAATCATGGCCTCCACACGTGCAAGCCAACCCCCACACATGGTTTGGATTTGTGCTGGGGGTGGGTGTAGTGACCATGTTGGAGAAGCAGAGCACCTTCAGCACTAACATCACTTCTCCTGAGCTAAAATGTGATCCCAGCAGCCTTAAAAAAATGGGATATTCATCTTTATTCAGAGCCAAACACGAGTAAGGAATGTAATCCCAAGTCCTGATGCAGAGATCATGGGTGCAGAAGGGAAATCTCTGAGCTGAAAGTTAAAAACACAGTTAAAAACCCAACCTGCAGCAGTGTGTTACTGATGGTATTTCTTATTGTGGCAAATGGATTGTACAGAGAAATCAAAGCAAATGTAGAGCCTGAATGCAGAGCTCACAGAATTCAGGTTTGCCTTCAATGTGGGACTGAATTTCTGGGGCTGGCTTCTGTTGTGCTTCCTCTGGCAACCATCCCTGCTCCTCCTTCCCTCTTTCCCTGTAGCATTCCAGTTCAGACTGCCAGCACATCTCACCCCAAGTGAGCAGGGCTGAGTTGCCCAGACCTGCACCTTGTGGAGCCCTTCTAACCAGAGCCAGAGGAGCTCAGAGAGCCAAGGGGACACAGCTCAGGGATCAGCTGTGACCAGGGGCTGTGTGGCAGCAGCATTACACAACTCTGGCTGATCCAATTCACTTCACTCTCTGGTCATCCTGCTCATCAGCTCCCCTCTATAATTAATGTAAAAACACACAATGGCAGGAGAGCTTTGTTTGGGGGTGAGTGGGGGGTGTTTCATTAAAATAAGCAGGTCGTGCTTAGTTCTAATTCCAAAAATTAGGGGTGCCTGAGAGAGGTGAGCTGCTTGAATGCTTTGCCATCCATGACACTGGGGACTATTTTTGGGGAGCAGCACAGGTTTCTCACAGTTCTCCAGGGAGATGCTCTTTGTTAGGGGGTTAGAAAGTGAGGGATGGATCATGAACCCCACGTGGGTGTATGTGCAGGTGTAATCAGAGCCTGCACCATGTGTGATTTTATGCCAATACATGTTTTGTTGCATCTATAATATTTGTGTGGTGACTTGCAGGTGTGTTTCTTTTTTTTTTTTAATGAATTGGGCTTGGAGGGGTCACACCCTTGCTGAGCTGTGTTGTGGCTATCGGTGCCATTGGCAGCACCTGCTCTTTTCATCCTTGGATGGAAAGGAGCTCAAACCCCTCAGCCCAAACTGCTCCAGCATCCCTGTTTCTCTGAGCCTGTCCACTCCCTGGCTGTCTGCACAAAACCCACAGGCTGCTGAGGGAGGAGGAGGTGACTGATGGTAAAGTTAGTTGTATTTTCCAGTGGCTTTCCCTCGGCGCCGCCGCCATCGACCTCGGCTGAACCCACGGCACTCACAAAAATGAGAACCATTTCTCATCGCTAGCCTGGGCCCCAGGCTCTGTCATTTTTTTTTCAAGAGAAATTCTTAAACACCTACCAGACTCCATGTGCTGAGAGAGGCTGGAGAGCAGGTCCAGCGACATCCAGCTGAGCTCCTGGGGACTTTGGGATGAAGCACAAAAAGGAGCTGCCGCCCTCAGCAAGGCCAAACAACTTGTCCTCACCTCTGAAATTTGGTCCAGCAACCTGCTGGATTTTTCTGGCTTGTCCCAGCCAGCTCTAGGTTGTAGAGAAGGAAATGAAAATTATGTATGTTTGTAACCAGAGCTGCCCAAAATATGGGCACAGCCCAGGGAGTAGAGAGTGTCAGCTCCTCCATGGAAAGATGCTGTGCTCAGCTGCTCTGGTTGGGAGGGAGCAGCAGTGGCATCCAGGGTATCCTGGAGCCCCAGCAGCTGCAAACCCAGCAGCTTTCCTTCTTCCAGCCCTGTTGGGTCTGGCAGCATGGCCCATGCCCCCCAAAAATGCATCCAAACGAGTGGGAATACCCACTGCTGAATCAGTGGCTGCTTTTCTCATTGAATTGGTGAATGGTTTGGGTTGGAAGGGGCCTTCAGGGTCATCCAGTTCCATCCCCTGCCATGGACAGGGATGTTTTCCACCAGACCAGGCCACTCCAAACCTGGCCTCCAAGAGAGGTAATGAAACCTGGGAATGTTGGTGCAGCCTCTGGGTGTTGTGTTGGAGCAGGTTGGTTTGGGGAGGGTGTAAAATCACATAAACCCAAACTTTGCCTCTCCCCTTCAACCCCTGTGGAGGCTCAGCCTCTCAGAGTGGCAGAAATCTCTGAGCTCCACTTGGGTCCCTGGAGTCACATCACAGCAGGAGAAGAGATGATAATTTAAGTCAGAGCCAGGTTATTTCTTCACTTATTTTGTCCAGCTGGAATGTTCTGCTGAGGGTAATGGAGTTTCCCCTCTTCTCCCCCTCCTGGAAAGTGTTTCAGAGTCTAATAGATGCTACTCTGAGTATATTTTCTGTGGATGCCACTCAAGTTTCTTCCAGACATGCCTCATGATAATCAGTCAATATCCTTCTTTAGAGCCATTTCATCCTCCTGCTTTCCACCTTTGCTATTTATCCAAGCTGAGCTCGATAGCTGAGCCCTACTGAACTCCACACTCTCTTTTCCCAGTCTGTAGAAAGCTGGATTAGCTTTTCAGTAGCCTGGGTGATCTCGTGAGAGGGAAAAAAAGGTGTGTTAGAGGGCAACCAATTTATTTGTTTAATATTCTGAGAGCAGCAGCCTCTTGTTTCCTCCGTGGTGTGTGCCTGTGTATAATAAATCTTCTGGGAAGCAGGGGTGGATAGATTGGGAAGCTTTTTTAAAACAAGCCCATGGTGTGTGGAGTCATTTGGTTTGCTGAATGCCCAGGCTGCAGCAGAGTGCACAGAAAATTGCTCTGGCAGGATCAAGAGGTCTGGGATGTTTGGCAGCATGAGCTGGGAAGGGCAGAAAGTTTCCCAGCTCCTCTGCTGCAGGTGGGAGGGAGCCTTCAAGGATGTCTCATCTCATAATATCCAGTTTTGTGTCGGTGTTTGCTGCACTTTGGGATCACACCCAGGTCTCCTGAGCCTCAAACAGGGAGCTGGGCACCTGGAGCATCCTTCATCTTCAGCTAACAGGCTGAGCACGGCCTTTCCCTGTGATTGACAGGACAGCACATGATCCACAGGAGATGCCTTTTCCCAAAAAGCCAGTGGAGGTTTTGTTTTTAGCCCAGCTGTTTCTACTGCCTGTAAAACACATCACAAACTCCTCATCTTAATGCTCAAAAACATGCAGCCACATGCCCCTCCAGTGGCACTAATGACATAATGTAAAACAAAATTAATCCACCTGCTAAACCCCAACATGTCACCAGATAATTATCAGCAACATACAATCTCCTCCAAGGAAGATCTTATTCTATTAAAGAGAAATTGGCCTACACTTTAGCTGCAAGGATGACAATTTGCTCTTTAGATGAGGTTTCCAGTCTTGGAGTTAAAGCATACAGAGATCTCTGATAAGCAGCTTTTTTTTTTGCCCAGAAAACTCTGAGGCTTATTCTGAAATAAGGCGATTATAATTATTTTCAATAATGATTGTTTTTGCAAACTTGCATCTGGGGTTTAGATGCTGTCTAATCTTGCACAGTTAAGAGTTCTCGAAGGTCAGATCTTTCTACTCAGCTCATGGACCAACACAGCAATGAGTGTCTGGAGTGAGCCTGCAATACCTCTACAAGAGTTAATTTGGAAATCCCACCTGCTCTGAGTAATTAAGGGATCCATGATACACTCCCAGGGATTACAAATCCAAGTCTTGGCAGGAAGGATGTGATCACCTAATGAATGAACACTGGGGCAATCCCTGCCTTGCTGGGTGATGTGGGAAGCACCATCCCTCTCTCAGTTTCCTCACTTTTTGGCAGGGAGGATCATTTTGCTGTCCCTCTCTCCTGAGCTCCCTGAGAGCCTTCAGCTGGTGAGATCAGCATGGCACAGACTTTGCTGGATTTTTTTTGGAGTTATGATACCACCCCAGTGCACTCCAGCTGGTACCATTCTGTCGAGTTTCCCATGTAGATGAGCTTAAGTTTAGTCACGTTAAGGGCCTTTAAACAAAATAAAATGTCACTTTCCCTTTTTACCAGACTTTTTAGCATTGTTATGTGAGATCAGTAGAGAAATGAAGCTCCTCACCCCCCTCCTCCAGCCCTGATGGGTCTCTGAGCATCCTGGTCCAGTGGAAGGTGTCCCTGCCCATGGCAGGGGTTGGAATGAGAGGATCTTTGAGATCCCTTCCCACCCAAACCATTTTGGATCAGGACCCTCATGTTCTCTCTTCTCCTTGAATGACAAGGCTGCCCAACCTCAGCTGATCACCAGCTGAAATTCCACCTCTCCTGCATTACTGCAAAGCATGGATCAGCTGGACAGCTGTGGATGCTTTGATTGAGCTGCTTTTTCCTAAAACATCAGCATGAAGCCCTGCCAGAGGTGGGATGGAGGCTGGAGGGAGCTTTGGCTCCCAGCATCTCCCTCTGCCAGCAAAGTTTCCAGTGGTCACTCAATGGATGAATGAAGGAAATCATCTCTTTCCACCAGGAGGAAAGATTTTCAGTTCTCAGCAGTTGGTGGGAGCAGTGTCTGGATACAGGAGGGAGACACAAATCAGAGCTGTCACCTGGGGCAAATCTCAGTGTGAGCACAGCCCTGTTACAGGACACCAGAGGCTCCACCATGGGCTGGCAGGAGAACCTGCTCTGAGGGAATGGCAGGAGGACTGGGCCTTTATAAGCTGAGCTTTGCACTGAGGTATTTGTTTAATAAGTGTGTGGCCAGATGTTGGGAAGGCAGAAATTCCCCTTGCACGTGCAGCAGGAGCAGATGAGGTCTGCAAAGCCCTTGAATTATGGTGAGAGTTTATGAGCCTTTCTCCAGAGACCCAGAAAACCCGGGTTTAAATAATTTTATTCTTTTTAAAGTATGAAACTGTTGAGTGTGGGGACCTCTGTTCTGCCCCAGCCATGGAGAGGCGGGCAATGCATGGAAAGCAACAGCAGCTGGATTTCTGCTTCCAAGGATGGGATGGGGTGTTGGTGTTTCCTTAACCTTGAATGTCTGCTCACAGGCAGCCAGAGCCCTCCAGCTGGGGACAGGAGCTCTGCCTCAGCTCTTTTCACCCAACAAGCATCTCTCTGTCCATGGCTACCATGCTCCCAAAATCCCAGTGCAGCCACAGAAGGGTTTTGGGACACCAAGAGGTCAGGTTTCACTGCCTGGCAGGGGTGTTTAAAAAGAGACACAGGAGCAGCCTGTGGGAGCAGGTCCAGAGGATGCTCAGAGGGCTGGAGCCCCTCTGCTCAGAGCCAGGCTGGCAGAGCTGGGGGTGCTCACCTGGAGAAAGCTCCAGGGAAACCTCAGAGCCCCTTCCAGGGCCTAAAGGGGGCTGGAAGAAAGGTGGGAACAGACTTTTTATCAGGGCTTTTTGCAACAGGACAAGAGGAGATGGTTTTAAAATGAAGAATGTTGGATTTAGATAAGTTATATAAGAATTTTTTTTACAATGAGTGTGGTGATGCCCTGGCACAGGCTGTCCAGAGAAGCTGTGGATGCCCCTGGATCCCTGGAAGTGTCCAAGGTCAGGCTGGACAAGGTTTAGAGCAACCTGGGATCATGGGAAGTGTCTCTGCCCATGGCAGGGGGTTGGAATTTGATGATCTTTAAGGTCACTTCCCACCCCCAAACCATTCCGTGATTGTATAAAACTTTCTGTGAGGGCTTATTGATTTTGTTGGGGGGGCTTTTGTGCTGTAGAGCAGCTATTTTGTCTTCAGTCAGGAGGTAAAATTATGTACTTTGCCTTTTTAAATAAACTTTTGCCTTGCCAGGAGTGTGTTGTTCTGCCATGTTCATTTAAAGAAACCCAAAGCGAAGCCTCCCCACCGACAATAAAGAAACCTCCCAGCCTCACTCACAGAAATACCCAAATATGACATTTTATCCACTTGAGCAAACACAAACAGAAGCCCAGACTTGTGGAATTTGCTGTGAATCAGAAGCTGGGGTCCCACATAACTCTGGTTTCCCAGCTGCAGGGCACAGAAAGTTGGGCTTTTAGACCTAAACCTTGCTGTGACTCAGGTGGGAGCTGGGATTTCAGATCCAGTCTGTTTTGACAGGAGGATCCTGAGCTCTCAGGCAGCAGCAAATCCAGTCCTGCTGGAACCAATTTTTTTTGAAACCTCAACCCTTGTCAGTGATATTTCTCCTCGTGGATTTTCCAGCTTCTCTGCTCCTTTTAGGCTGCAAAAAAGAGCAGAAGGCAGGCTTGAAGGCATATTGTAGGCTAGGGTGTAGGTGTCCAAAACTCACTGCCCATGGAGGTGTCTTTTGGTGCCTGATCCCAAATGTCCCCTCGTGTTGACAGAAGCCTTCCCCTGCCTTCAGCATGTTTCTGCTCATGGGTTCAATCAGAGATCTGCTAATTATTCTGCTTGATTAATTGCTTGGTAATTTTGCTGCGTGTTACATATTTGTCAGTCCAACGATGCAGCAGCTGCTGTGTCCTCCTGCTCTGTGTGTTTCTTCCCCTGGCCCTGCTCCTCCAGGAAAAGCAGAGGCTAGACAGGGACAATCTGCTTAATGGAAGTGACACTGCTGGCCCCAGACCTTGTGGTCACCCCTGCAATTAAACCTTAATGAAGGCCAGTGCTGGCTGGGCAGAAGATCAAGGCAGGTGCAGTGCATGGAGTCAATTTGGGCAGGTGCCTAAGAGCCCTGACCTCCAAATCTGAGGTTGCTGATGGTTTGTTGAGATCTCCCACCCTGCTGAGGGCTGGAGAGATGTCCCATGTAAAGCCTGGCTTGTGCCAGGGACAGAAATTCCACCAGGTAAGTGGAATTTATGCAGCCCATGGCTGTCCCTAGAGTTAATTCCCAGCTCTCAGCTCATGCCCTGACAAGGTTTGGGGTAATTTGGGCTGGAGTTCACCCCAAGTCAGCAGTTTAGTTCAGCCCTGGTAGGAGTGTGGACATGAGCTGATTTAGGAAGCAAGGGGAATATAAGTTCTGATCTGATTTATTGGCTTATCTACAGATGTAGCCACCCAGTCCTCCAGAAAACCCAGGGAAAAAGGGTTTAGACTCACTCTTCTCCCTGCCAGCAACTGCTCCTCAAAATCCTGCTGGGATCAGGTGTAAAAACCACAAGGTTTAGCCATTTTTTGTGCTATTTCTTCATCATCTGGATGTCCCTCTCATTAGTGAATGAAGTGCCCTCTTCCCACATCTTTTCTTCAGATTTAAGTCACATTTGGCCAGAGGCCTGAGCATGATCACTGCAAATAAAGCTTGCTCTACTGAGCCTCCCAATAAAGCATCTGTACTTATTTAAAAGAGCAATAAAAGAACCCTCAGAAGCCTTATGAACCCTGGGAACTCATTGAATTATCCAGAAAATAGTAAATGCTGTTTTCCATGGAAAAATTATCCAAAGACTTAAGGCCGTTTTGGGTTTTTTGTTTGCTTGTTTTGCTGTCAAAAATCAGATAGATGGGGGAAATTGGGCTTTTTGCAAGTGGTTCATTCAAAATCCCCATTCCCCATCCTAATAACGCTAGATGGGAAATTTTCAATTAGCCCTGATCATTATCAACATTTTGCAAATTAGGGAGACTCAGGCACAGGAGCGTAATCATTTGTTTATGGGCGTTGTGCATGTCAGAAAGCAGATTAGGGCTGTCCCCTGGGCCATTCCTGATAGCCTGGCCAGTTCCACTGGGGCCTCTGGAGCTGCTGAACTCCACGCTGACTTGCTCAGAATGAGAAGAGGCTGTTTGTTCAGGATTAATTTTAATTATTTTTGTGTCTTTAAAGACAACACCCTGTCACAGATCTGGGAATCCAAGCTGTCCTTGCTTGTAGATGTTCCTCTAGACCAGCTCTGGCTGGCCTGCTCTCAAATTCAGGTGACATGTAGAATGTATGACTCCAGTTTTCCAATCAGACCTTCCCGCTGTGGTCTAAGACCTTAATTTTGTTTGATATCCTAAATTAAACTTTGAAATTAAAAGAATCTTCCGAAGCAGAGGGGAAAAATAAAATCCCCGAACTCTCTGTCTCCTTTAAGGTTCATAGAATCATGGCAGGGTTTGGGTTGGAAAGGACCTCAAAGGCCATCTCATTCCAAGCCCCTGCTGTGCTCAGACTCACCTTCCACTACACCAGATTTTTAACTGCAGCACTCCAGAACAGCTTTGATTCGAACCATAACATTTGGCAGGTGATCAGTCCATAAATATCCTAATTGCTGATCGAGTTTTAAATTAAATGTGTAACGAGATCCTTTTCGTCCTTTTATTTTTTTTTCACCACAGTTACAGAAGGAATTTTTATTTTTTTTTTTTTTTAGTGAATCGAGTGGGAAAGGGGAAATAAAGTACAACAAACAGGCTGCAGTTCCAGAGCTCGATTCAGCTCTGCTTAGTGCCTGCTCATGCTTTATGAATTGTGAGAACACTGCTGCCCCTCATAGGTGTCGAGCTGGCTCCGGGTCCCTGGGGAAGCTCATCTGTGTTTGTGTTTGTGAGGAAAGACACGGCAGGGTTGTTTGGACAGATCCTGGGATGCACTAATTAGAAGTTAAAGATCCACATTCTGGCACGAGATGGGAATGCATTAGAGCAGGGAACACTTTCTAATGCTCTGACTCCTCGGCAGCACACGCCGCATTAAAGCCCGTGGTGTTTCTTTGATCCACGCCACCAAAATAATTCCAGGGACGAACACAAATGAGGGATAATAACTAATTTAACTGGACTTATTGGAGAGCGACACTGCAGACGATTAGGATATCCAGAGCAGACTGTAATTGCTGGGAGATTGGGGTCTGATGCCTGTTTGTCTATTCTATTAATCTCTCTCTGCATCTGTCCTTCCACTCGATCAGTTGCCCATTAGCCATCATTTAGCTCCTGTTCCTGTCTTTCCTGCCTTCAGTGTCTCACCCTTTCTGTCTGCTTGTTAGCTAGAACAGATGTAAGGAAATTGCATTCTGCACAGAAGGTAAATGGGAGCTCTGAATGGGCCAGATTTGGGTTTTGAATGTTCTGATGTGACTTTGCAGAAGTTAAGAAACTCTTCAGCATTCAGAGTAGCACTGTGGCAGCAAAATTGGTCCCCCACCAGTGATCCACCATTCAGGACCTGTTAAATAATCTCTACAGGATTGCTGGTGGAATGGAGTAAGATTGCAGGTTTCAAGACATTGAGATCATGACTGGGATTGTGTTCATTTCTGGGGAAGCATTTTCCCCCTTGTAGCTGCTTCTTTCCTTTTTTTTTTTTTTATTTTCTTCTCCTGAGCCTGACTTGGTGTTCAAATGCCATTTTTAGGGAAGTGCTGAGGGGTGAAGAGCCAGGATAAGTCCAGGTTGAACATAGTGGAATTGCCAACATTTTCCATCTGGTCATTCATCTGATCATCCATCCATCCATCCATCCATCCATCCATCATCCATCCATCCATCCATCCATCCTCCTGCTGAGCTATTCTGTGCCTCTTCCTTCTCCTGCCTCTCTGTGTGCTCTCCCATTCCTCTGCCTGTCGTCCCTCTGCTCTTCTCCTCAGCCCTGGACTGTTCATTTAGACTCCATTTACCTTTTCATTGTTGATTTTGCACGTTAAAATCCCTGCCCATCTTTGCTTAGCTAATGGGGATATTCTCTGGATCTCATTTTGTAATAGGGCACTAATTAGACTTTTCTAATGGGATCCCTTTGGAATCGCACATTGCATCCACAAGAGACATTAATGCTTATATATATATATTTTTTTTTTTTTTTCTTGTGAGAACCAAGGGAATTGGACATATTTTCACTCTGGTCTTGAAGCCTGGCCACCACAAGCTCCCAAAAAAACAAGGTGCACCTCAAGACTGGGGCAGTGAATCCCCCTGTCTGTCATCAAAAACTCCCTCAATTCTGTCTAGAGGGAACACACACTACACAGGAGGAACAATGAGATGGAATTAAGGAGATATATTGATGTGTCTGTGTAAAATGAAGAAAACACAGGCCTTGGAGACCTCTGGGAATCCTGGGCTTGAGTATTCTTAAAGCTTCCATGGATTTTTGCCTGTGTGTTAAAAATATTGTTAACCCCTGAGGAAATTTAGTGCCCAGAATCAATGAACATAACACACAGGTGCCTAATAATGGAAAATGGGATTGATAGGTTGGGCTGGTAAAATCAGCCCAGCAGTTAATTCTGCTGCCACAACAAGCCTGTCAATAGAGCTCCCTGCTGATTCCTGCAAGGATTTAGGGATACAGGAAGGCATCTGGGAAGACAAGAGTTGGGTTTGCCTCAGCAGTGTTGGAAAAAAGGTGGGAATTCAGCTCCAGCAGGGAGTGTGTGTTCTCTAGAATAGGTCTGGGCACTGAATCAGGGACAGCACATGGCAGCACCTCCCACTCCCAAATGCTGGGAAGATATTCCCCAAAAACCCCAGAGCTCCATCCTCTCGTCTCCCACCCAGCTATTCCTGGCTGCTTTGGGGCACACTGACAGACTTTCTGTTTTTTTCCAGGTTGTTAGGCTGAAAGAAAGTTTTCACTGCATTTCAGTTCCCTCTGTATCTGACCTTGCACTGATTTTGGAGTGTGAAAAAAGCAATCCAGAATTTCTTGTTTTGTCAGGAATGACAGACTCTGAGAAGGAATAAAAGGTGCTTTTCTTTACCTGACACCTTGTATGGTGACACTGAGACCATGTGTGAAAGGAAGAGAGATTTGTTTTGTGGGAGGCAGCATTTGGGAGACTGTCCTGCAGGAAAACATCCCAAATGATGGGACTTTGGGAAGGTGAAAACATCCCAAATGATGGGACCTTGGGAAGGTGAGCTGGTGCCCCTTCCAGCCCCAGCATATCACATCATCTCACTCCTTCTTTGAGCAGATCAAGTTGCTTCTGGGTTTCTCTTCAGGTGATGAAGTATTTGGATCTCTCCTGCTTCCCTGCCAGGCTCTGAGCTGGGATTTGTCTCCTGGATGTGTCCAACACCCTGAGCCATGAAGCAGGAGAGAGCAGGATTGCACCAGGTTGATGCAGCCAATCTTTGGGTCCTATGCCCAAGGGTTTTTCCTCCTCTGTGCCACATGAGCAGGAGTGGAGTTGGGATTGTGCTCGGAAAGAAAACATCTGGCAGTCTTGACTTACAGATACTGCTCCTTTTTCTCTCTGTAATTTGCTCCATCAGGGGTTGGGGTTGGACCTTTAAAAATCACCAGGTCCAACCCCCCTGCCATGTTCTTCAACAAGAAAATGTTGCTCAGAGCCTTGTCCAAGCTGACCCTGAACATTTCCAGGGATGCATTCACCACCTCTCTGGGCAACCTGTGCCAATATTTCACCACCAGCAGCATCAAAAATTTGTTCCTTACATCAACTTTTCATGAGCCACAACTCTTTGTTTGCTCAGAGGTTGTCCTTGTTTTGAAGTTGATCCTCTTTTTTCTTCCTTAAGCTCCGAGCTCATGAGGAAATCAGCTGTTGGTTGCTAGGCTGCAGCAAGCCCCAAAGTGCTGATGGAGCCGGGCTGTGTCTGAGAAATTTGGGTCTGAGGCCAAATTTCAGACACTCACAGATTTCGGGGCAGCCTGGATGTGACTCTTCAGTTCTTTCCCTTCATGGGAGGTGAATCTCTAATCTCTTCCTCAGCTCTTTCCAGACACGGGGATTTTGGGGTTGCGGATCAGATCCACCTCTGTGTCTCTAAATAACAATAAGGGGATTATCCTCCTTGAGGGGGTGGGAGTTGGAGGGAGGAGTGGGCTCTGCAGGAGACTCTCTGGGACCCATATGTTGGGTGGATGGTTAATTTTTGCAGTAGGCCAAAGACCAGCAAATCTGCCTTGTGTCGATGCTGGGTGCCCCAGATCCTGTCCTGCCCGTGGTTTATTAAGGATCAGGAAAAAAATTGCTGATGGTGCCCAGTGCATGGAGAGGGGGGAGGTGTCTGTGCAAGTCTATTACATCTGGGCTTCTTTCCAGCGTGAATAAAAACGTCCTGTGTGTCCGGAGTTATCAACATATTCTTTTTTATTCCTGTCAATTAATCTGATCTGAATGAGTCGCTGCTGCTCGTGGAATAATAGCCTTGAATGTAAAGTCTGATTTCTCATCTGCTTCGTGGACTACACTCCCATGTTTCTAGCCCTGGAATGATGCTGTTCAATTATTTTGAGCTCAATCAAGCCTTCTTTGGCCTAAAAACCTGCCAGCCTTGCTGAAGGAGCTCACTGGTGAGGAGGGAGCATCCCAGCCCCACCCTGCTTCAGGCACAGCTTTTCCAACCCTGTCCTGGCTCTTGGCACCTCTTGCCCTTGTCCTCGTGCTGTTGATTTTTCCTTCCCACAGATGAAAGGCAGAGAAGCAAACTGCACCAAGGCTAGATTGTTCATGGTTTATTGAACAATTAGTTTCAGCTCGGGGTCTAATCTTCCAGCATTTCTTTGCTTCCCTTTTTGTGCCAGGCGTGCCTTGGAAACTTGTTGGCTTCAGGACTCGTGATGCTGGGGCTCTGGGCTCAAACTTGGCTCTGAGGGCTGCAGTGCCCAAAGCAAAGCAGGTGAGAACTGCTCTGGCAGGAGGAGGACTGGGGCTGTAAACAAAAATAAAGAAAAAAGGCTGCAATAAAAGCGTTGCATGGTGAAGCTGCCTGCTCAGGCTCGGATCTGCCCCTCTGGCATTCCTCTTCCCGAGGTCTCTCCATCAGCTGGCTGAGGTTTCCAGCCTTTTAACCCCTTTCCGAGGCTCTCTGTGGTTCCTTTGGCTGGTGGGCTGTGTCAGGAATTCAGGATCTGCTGGTGCACGGCTCCCTGGAGTGCAGGGAGGGTGTCTGGCATCAGGACAGGTCTGTGCAGGGTGGGACAGTGCCAACGCCCTCCTGTGGCACCAGAACTGGGCTGCATGTGCTCCTTGCCGTCCTGAATGAGCTTTGCTGCCCTGTGCCAGGAGCTGGAGTGCTGGTGCTTCTGGAGGAGGAAGGTTTTGGATGTCTCAGCACCATCCCAGGGACTGGGGCTGGGGGACAAACCTGGCTCAGAGGAGAGTTGTGCCTCATTTCTTGCCCAGCACCCTCCTCCTTTGGGCTCTGCTCCATCTTACTCCAACCTGCCACATTTCTCATCCCCAGTGTTTGTGTCACTGTTTATTTGGGATTTTTTCCAGCTGTAGCAATTCCTGACCTCTCTCTACACAGGTTCACATGTGAATGGATTTTTTCCTCCCACATTTGGGCTTCCCCTGCCCTCCCAACCCGAGCTCAGCAATCTTGCTACTGTTCACTACTCCATAAAGAGGGTTCATGCACGTGACCCCCCCTCCATTAGCTGCTCCAACTTAAGCCTCAGGCAAATAGTCATTGAGGATTTATTTTTATTAAAAAAAAAAGTAGGATTAAATATTCTGATGAACAAGAATAACATTAGCAGCTGTGCCTGCTCAGCCAGCGTGATCCCATCCCTCATATCATAAGCTGATTGCCTGGATGGGTCAGTAAGTTGTGCCAGCAGCCCTGCACTGATAATGCTTTATGTGTTGTTTTCATAGTGCACGAGGGATCTGGGGAGGGTTGTGATATCCAGAGAGACTCTGTGGGTGCAGAAATCCCTTCTTCAGATGCCTTTGAGTGTTGTTGACCACATCTGAGGGCTGTGGCTGCAGGGGAACCCCTGGCAAAGGTGCCAAGCATGGCCAGTGCCTGCTCCCTGCAGGACAGGAGCTTCTCCATCACCTGGAGGGGTGATGGGGACACTGGGGAACCTCAGCTCAGGGGGGCAGAGCTGACCTGGGGCTTTCTGTCTGCTGGGACAGTTTGAAGCTTTTCCCCAGGCTGCACCTTCTGATGGCTCAAAGGGAAGCACAGGGTGGAGGGAATGTGGGGCAACAAATCTCCTGTCACACCCTGAGCAGCAGGGCATGAGTGATGCTGTCACCCCCTGACACGAAGCTGAGCAGTGTCCTTGAGCCACTCTCATTTCAAGGTGCTCAGTTATTACCTGGAGCAGTAAAATCCCTTTCTCTGCCCCCACAGCACCCAGAATTAGGGTTTCCCCTCCCTGGTGAGCAGTCCCCAGGCCCACCCTCTCCCTGCTGGCTGTGTTCCAGTGTTTGTATTATTGATGTCAACACTCACCTTAAATCCTGCTGATGCTGAACCCTGGGCTGGCTCCTGCTTCACAGGGCCTTGCCAAAACCTGTGGGATGCCCTTTGAAGATGGGGAAGCAGGAGCCATAAAATTATGCAGCCTTATTAGTGCTGTTATTATTTGTTCTCTGCAAACATCTGAGACTCATCTTCATCCCTCCCCTGCTCCCAACTCCTGTGGCAGCTTTCAGGAACCTGCAATCAGAGAGACCACTCAGCAGCCCCAAACTGCACGTGGTGATCCCAGGGAGGGGTGAATTCTTGTCCCCTTCCCAGATTCATCTCTCCAGGAGGGCCATGTGTGCCTCAGAAGCTGCTGTGCCACGTAGCTCTGCTGCCAAGAGATAAATCCCAATGTGGCATTCAGCCTGGCAGAGGGGAGCTGGGCAACAGAGGCAGAGGAGAAAGCCCAATTTTCACTGAAATCATAGAATTGCAGAATGGTTTGGGTTGGGAGGGAACTTAAAGATCATCTCCTTCCAACCCTCCAGCAGGGGCACCTTCCACTGTCCATCCAAGCTGGCCTTGGACACCTCCAGGATGGAGAATTGACAACTTGGAAATCTTTTCCCAGCTGGAAAGTGGTCTGTACCCTGCAGATCCTGCCCTGAGGTGTGGGAAGGTGGATGAAGTCTTGCTGGCTTGCTGAGGTTTTCACCCTCACTTTTGTTATTTAAGGCTTTGCCAAGGAGGAAATGTCCCTGTTGGAAGTGGAAAATGCCACAGAGACACTGCTGAGCCACATTCTCCTTGAGGGACTGGTGTAACCTCCAAAAGACAGATCTTACATCAGCATCAGTAGCTTCCAGCTGAAAATCTGGGGTTTTTTGGTTATTCTGTGTTGTATATTTTGTGAGTGGTTTCTTCGCTTGTTTTATTTTTGGTGAGGTTCGTTTTGTTTGTTTGTTTGTTTGGGGTTTTTTGGATGATTTTGTTAGTTACAGCATATAAAAAGAAGACTGCGATTTTGTCCATTTGTTGGTCTGGGCTTTTCTATTTTATCCTGGAATATCTTGCATTATTCTAGGACCTCTGTTTCAGTGCTACAAACTAGAAAACTGCAAATATTACATTTCTGCTCTCTGTAATCTTCTAAGAATTTCTGGTGGATGCAGAACTTCCATCAGGATTTTCATCCCCATGGCAGGGAAGTTGGAATCAGATCTTTCCAACCCAATCCATTCTGTAATTCTGTGATTCTGTGATGTTTTCTCTCCATGGGGAGGACACTGTCACAGGGATGAAGAGCAGAGTGTGTTTGTCTTCAGAGGGTGATGGATGTGGTAGGAAATGCTGCATGAAGGTGTTGCTCCCCTTATTCTGCAGAGAAAAACTTTATTTTTTTTTGTGTGTGATTGGAGAGAAGCAGCTGCTCTGTCCCAACAAAGCTTCTCTGGTGCTTCAGGAAGTTGTTCCACAAATATCCCTGGTCCCTTGTGAACAGGACCCGTGCAAACATCACAACTGTGAGCTTGAAGCTGACCAGAATTTAACAGGCAAAAAGAGTCAGGAGAGGCTCTCCCAGCCTGGGACAACATCCCATATCCAACAGAGAATCATGGTGGTGTTCAGGGTGGAAAAGTCTTTTAGAATCATGGAATTAAGTCATAGAAACATTTAGGTTGGAAAAGCCCTCTAAGATCAAGTCCAGCCTTTCCTCAGCCATCACTGACCCATGTCCCCAAGTGCCACATCCACATGGCTTTAAATCCCTCCAGGAATGACAACCATGATTATGGGAATGGGATAAGAACAGAGAGGGGACCTGATGCCTAGTCCTTGACTTCCACCAAGAAGATGAAGAATTCATATGAAAAGTTGCATTGGGGTGGTTGTGTTGAGTTGCTGTGGATGATCTTCCACCCCTGCACGTGTTTAACTCATTTTCTGAACCCTTCCCCCTATCCTGACCCTTCCAAATCTCCCTCCATTGGCACTCAAACTGCACCAGGGTAATGCCTGCTCCATATTCTAGAGCGGGAGAGAATTGGAAAGGAAAAAAAAGGGGCTGGAAAAGGAGCAAAAGACCCACTTATGACACATGAGATTAAATAATTAGCAAATGTGGCAGGAAAGACGATGAAAAACAAGTGCAGTGATTCATGTTCTGTGTCTCCTACTGTACAGAACACTTTAAAGTGTCAGGCAGCACGACAGTCACTCTTTAAAGCCAATTAAAGTTTTATAATAAATAGAAGCTTTTTATTTTTTTAATCTCTCTCTCCCTGTGAGATGGTGATGGAGTTTGCTGGAAAGAGCTGGGTGTGATGCATTTGCCAGAAACCCACAACAAATGGGTACAGAGACCTGCTTTTCAAAAGCCTCTTTTATGTCAATTATTTACCTTCCTTAAATTCAACTCCGGAGGGGAAAGTAGCCGTAATAATATTGCATTTTCTCATTGTGCTTTTCATTCGAGGAGATTACAGCCGATAACCTGGAGAGGGCAAGGAGAGGGGCTCTCTTTTCATGCTTGGGCAAGGTGATTTTTGGGAGCTCGGAGAACAGCAGAGCGATACGTGAGCTGGCAGCAGATTTTGGGACCCCCATGGGCAGGGGTTTCATTTGGAGAAGGCAGCTTGCTCTGAGCTCTGCAGGTGGAGGTGGGTTTGGAGGTCAGGTAGGGTGCAGTTAAGTGAAGCAGGGTCATTCTGGGGGCCAGGAGAGCAAAGGATGCCAGAGAAGGAGCTGGAATTTATTTTCTTTGTGTGCCTCTGAGGGAGACTGGTGCTTGCTGACCTCTTGGACTGGTGATACTGGAAGATGCTGTAAATTGTGGGCAGCTCTGGTGAGGGCTGTGCAGAGGAGGGGACTCTGGTTTTGTAGCTCTTTTTCCTTCCCCTCTAAGGGAACATGGGCTTGCACAGGATTCGTTTCACCAAACTCCTCCTTGGCTGCTCCTGCTGCACAGCTCATTGTTGTTTTTGTCTTTGTATCAATGGTACTTCTTGACAAAAAAACAAAAACAAAAGTAAGGATTTCCCGCCACTCCAGACTGGGGGTAAGATCAAGTTCACAGCTCTGAATAAAGAGATCTTGCTTTCCCCAAGCCTGGAGAAGAAGCTGTGGATGATGCTCCTCTTCATCCTCCTCTTTCCCCACTCCCTCTCCCATCGACAGCGCTTGTGTTTGTGCGCCTTTATCGCACACACGCCAAAATACACCTCAGACCAATTGAAATGTTAATCCAATTAACATTCAAAGAAAATGAAAGGACACGTTCAAATTGAAGGTCCCCTTTGCTGTAGCCACCAGTCTCCCTTGGTTGCAATACCTCTGTGAAGCTCCCCAGACCGCGATTCCCCGAGCGGCGCCACTTTCATGTTTTGGAGTGGGCACATCTCAGATGCAGGAAAGCAGCTCCTTTGTTCCGTGTCTCCTCAGCTTTATTCGGGAGGGTGATGAAATTATTCCACAGCTTTGCTGCCAGAGGGGAGTTGGAGGAGCGGTGTTCCCGCTATTAGGCAAAGATCCCTTTAATTGGACAGAGTGAATATTCACTCTTTAATAACGCCGGGGCTCTAATCCTTCGTTAGGTGGCTGCATCCCCCCTCCCGAATGGTTTTTAATGACCCGTTGCCTACATCATTAATATCACAAGTGCTGACACTGGGAGGAAGTGCAACAATCAAAGGGAGACCGTCAGAGGTCCAGGAGCAACAACATTTTCCATCTCCCCTTTGTTGTGGAAAACCACGCACGGGTGCCCTGTGCGACCAAACTCGCTTCAAGTTCTGGCCTCCCGTGGTGGGCAAGGGGAGGGTTGATTCCTGCAAATTGCAGGAGCTCAATTAGTTCAATTAGGAGCTTGATGACTAAAGAAGATCTTGCTGAACACTGTCTAGGACCGTGGGCTCTGCCTGCAGGCTCTGAGCACTCCCACACTGCCCCGTTCCCTGGGGCTTGCAGCTTTTGAGAGCAGACTCTCTTCCAGAGGGAAGGTGGGATTCCCACCATCTTTACTCCATCCTGGGCTGGAGCAGCTCTCTGTAGGAATCCATGCTGTTACTCCAGCATATTCTTGAAGGCAGAGTCTGGTCCAGAGAGTCCCAGCTGGGGGATATTCCATAAATCAGAAGAAAAATGGTAAAATCCTTTTTTTTCTCCTCAATTTTTTTCAGTGTTCTTTTGAGCGCCTTCCCAGCAGTGCATGAGCAATAAGCACCAGTCACATCCATCCATCCCCAACTGTAATTTTTTTTTTTTCCTGCGTGACAGCACTTGCCTTTTGATAATCTCAGAAGGAGACGAGGGGGTATTAACATAACAAATCTGTGGCTGTCTAGAGAGTTCCATGTTGCTGGCACGTCACAGGATGTGTACACTGAGCGCTGCTCAGTTCTCATTGTTCTAAATCCACCCTGTGTATTAAGACCTAATGAATTACTACCTGACAAATTAAGCAGCTGCTGCAAGGAGCCCGTGTTGGCAGTGTCCTTCTCTCCCTCCTCCTGTGGCATTTGGATTTTACAGCTTTTATCCTCATGCTGTCAGTCTTGGGAAACCCTTTGGTGACTCCGAATCATGGTGAGTGCAGTGGATGCTCTGCAGAGCCACCGAATTAAAGGTACACGTGGTGACATTGGGAGCTGGTTGTGGCCAGTATGATCCTTTGTGAGGTTTTTAGGCTTAAAATGGGAGGTTTTGTTCGTAGATTCATAAAATATCTCAAGGTGGAAGGGACCCACACGGATCATAGAGTCCAATTCCTTGTGAACAACCAAATCTGGGAAAGGGCACAAGGAAGGGTTCTGGTCTATCCCACACTGCTGCACCTAGGAGAGAAAAGCTGCTCTCCCTGCAGTGGGGGAACAGCCCAGCAGTGCTTTTGACAGCTGTGGAGAGGGAGAAGTGACTCATCTCTCTGGGTTACATTAGATGAGAGAAAAGTGTTTGTCTAAGCTAGAATTTAATGAGAAAATAGGGGTTAATAACCTCCAAGTCCTGGCTGTTCTGGGAATATTAGCTTCAGTTTTCCTGTCCTTTTCTATCTAATTTATACCAGGGTGGGTACAGCTCACAGAGATGCCCCAGCTGTGATCTCTGCCTGGTGCAGCACGGGGCTGGGCTCAGAGCTGTCATCTTCTCCCATTAAGGCACAGGATGCTGCTCTGGGGAAAAAAATCATGTTTACTCCCAAGTTTTCTTTCCCTTTCTAAAGTGCTAAATGATTAAGTTCCCAGTCTCCTCGCACTGCAGACAGTGTTTGTGCAGCTTTTAGTACCTGAGCAGCTCTGGCAGAGGAAGTTGTGTGCTGTGGGTGAACCACTCATCTCTCCAGAACGTCTGGAGCAGCCGCACGTCTCTCCCTCCATCTTCATCCCAGCTGCCTCCTCGAGCTGCTGCAGGAAGACAGGCAGACTCTTCTTGCAAACCACAGGAAGATGCTTTTCTCCTCCACCCCATCAGGCTTTTTTCGGGGCTGGCACCACCACAGTGCATGTCAACCCAGCCCTTTTGTGGTCCAGCATCCTGGAGTAGATGCTGTGTGCAGACAGCCTGTCTCAGCCTGCCAGGGATGGATGGTGTCACAGGTGATGGGATGCTGACACCTGCTTATCTTTCCATGCCTGGTTGTCCCAATCTCTTGGTTAGATCAGCATCTGTTTGCAGCAGCTTCTCTGCTCTGCTCTTTGTTACTGTGGTGTGTGCTGAGGGGTGTGGAAGGTGGGATGTTGGAATTTAGGCTTAAGAGGGCTAAGCCTGAAGCTGGAGTGATTTACATAATAATTTGGGTTTAAAGGGACCTTCCAAGGTGTAGTTCAGCCCACAGCTTCCACTACACCAGATTGTCCAGAGCCCTGTCCAGCTTGAACTTGAATTTTTCCAGGTATGAGGCACCTACCACCCTGCTGACAAATCCCCTCCCCCAGACCTTCTAGTCTCAAAGGATCTCCTCATATGAATACATTCATTGCCAGGTGGGATGGGACTTGGAGCAACCTGGTCTGGTGGGAAGTGTCCCTGCCCATGGCAGGGGGCTGGAACTGGATGAGCTTTAAGATCCCTTTCAACCCAAACCACTGTGTGATTCTGTGATTCCTTTTCCTGGAGGGTGTGAACCTCCAAGGCTGGGCTTTTCTTTTGGGTTATAAAATCAGGCACACCTCAAGTGGAACGTGTCCCGATAGTGAGGCTGTGACACCACCCAGGGACAGCTCCATGCTCCTTTCTATGCCACAGAAAACAGGTGGCACTGTCTGGGTTATCATCTGTTCTCAGATTGTATGAACACTGTAGCCTTGAAAACAGACACGTGGGTTCACACACACCTTATTGCAGAGCTCAGAATAACACCAGGGACTTTGTCTGTGCAGAGTTCACTGTTGAGCTGCTCTAAGAACCAGCTCCCAGGGCAGAAACATGTTCAGATATCTGCTACAACTTTCACACACAGGGAACATCCGAAGGCATGCTCTTCCCCACGCAGAGCTGGAAGCAATCCTGAATTTTTCGGTGGCTCCTGGATCCTGGCAGGCTTCCCCACGCCAAAAGGCTCTGACTGTGCCTGCTTTGCAGGTGCCTCATGCTGTCTGCAAGCACAGACGTCCCACAGAGGGATCCTGTGTGGCCAAGAAGCCCAGCTGTCCCCAGGCAGTGTGACAGCTCTGTGTGTGACATCAGTCACAGCCACCCTGAGCACACAGGGTGCTCGGGAATGATGCAGATCAGCCTGGAAATGTGTGTGCACCTTGGGGGGAAAATGGGGATCTGGGATTCCTGCTGGCTTGGCAGACATGGGGTAAGAGCTGGAAATCCTAAGGAATGCTATTATGGCTTGCTGTCATGTCACAGCTCTTTTTGACCCCTTCCATGCATGGAATCATAGAATAATTTGGGTTGAAAGGGACCTTCCAAGGTGTAGTTCAGCCCACAGCTTCCACTACACCAGATTGTCCACATCCCTGTCCAGCTTGAACTTGAATTTTTCCAGGTCTGAGGCATCTACCAGCTCTCTGACCAATTTGTGCCTCACCATACCTGCTGTAAAAAATTTCATCCTTACATTTAATTTGAAGAGCTCCTGCATGTGTAGCTGTGCCTGAATACTCCCTCCATCCCCAGTGCTCAAGGAGAACACCCCCAAATTCACAGAATCATTGTTCTGGTCCAGCTGGCACCCTGGTCCCCCAAAACCAGTGGTGAGGGCTCCTTGGTAAAGGTGTTGCACCATTGGTGCCTCTCTGGCAGTAAGATGAAAGAAGATGATGGAACCTCTAAGAGCATCTGGCAAAACTCCTGATCCTTGGAAGGAGTTATTATAACATTTTGTGATGTGTCAAGTCTAATAAAAGACCCAACCACATGAACTGGAACAGTTTTACAGGCCAATGGGGACTATTTCTTGATTTATTTCCTTGATCTGCTGCAGACAAATGTCCCTTTCCAACATTTGATGGCACTTTATTGATGCCACCTTTATTGCCAGGCCATGTTCAATCATAACCATCAATGACAGCATTTGAAAAGTTTCTTACAGTTAGTACAAAGTAAACCCAGCTTCCCAATATCAATGCACTGCCTTCCCCTTCCCATTCTAAATTCTCTCCCCTAGCCAGCCCAGTTTAATTCATTTGATTGTTTTTTACTCACTTTACCCCCTCTGAGTACCATGTCCCATCTTCCTTCATTCCCACTATCCTTCCATTTCCCCTTCACTTCCCTTTGCACTCTGACCCCATAACCTGTGGCCATCCCTTCTCTGCTGCTGATCCCTCTTTGTCTTCATTCATTCCTGTCTTCCCTCCCTGCTCCATCCTTTCCCCAATCTGTTCAAGTCTCCTGTTGCAGACACTCTCTCAGCTCTGGAACAGCACATGACACTCCTGGCAGTCGTTCTGAGCTTGGCTGCTGTCCCCAAGTTGTCTAAGGCTCTTCTGAGAATGATGAGAAGCTGCTGTGTGCCTTCAAAGTCACAGCTAATTGCATTAGCTCCAGATCATGTAACTCCTGTAGATGACAGCTGCCAAATTTAGGAGCTTTAGAGAGGTCTTATAGGAGATGACGGGGATGGTGTGCTGGATTCAGCAGAAAGGAAATCCTGAGTGTTTCCAAAGGCATTGCTGGTGGGTTCTGTGTTTTTCAAAATGGGTTATGCCCTCTTATTCTGTCTTTATGGGAGTACTATCTATATTATCTATATATTGTCTATATATTATCTGTATTATCTATATGATATTGATATATTATCGAGATATTATCTAGATATTATCTAGATATTATCTGTATTATCTATTTATTATCTATTTATCAGCCCATTCTTAAGCCCAGCATTGCCCACCATCCCCACTGAAAATTTAGGGTATGGAGGAATATAATCTAAACAGAGCAAACCCTCACCTCCCTCATCTCCCTGTGCCTGTTCTCCTCCCTGTTTTCCTGGTGAAACCAAATTGCAGTTTCCAAACCATCTCAAAACTCAAAGCACTTGCACCGGAGGCATCTTGGTGTTAAATACTGGCTTTGGGATCTGCTTTGCTCATCTCTGTCTCAGTGCTTTTATATCTTGGTGTTTGCAGAACTCAGGAGAAACAGGATGAAATTCACCCACTTCCACCAGAAGATTGATGTGGTTTGGACTAATGTTTTCGTCTCCTATGACACTTGAGCCATAGCTGGGAGTTTTCTCTCTGTAGTCAGTCTCACAAGACCCGCTGCTGTGTTTTCCTCCTCATGGAGGATATTAACAACATCTGAACTTGAGAACACAACTTTCTCTGGGGAGGTCACACAGAAAAGTTCACAGAAGGTGGCATCCTTTTTCTCTCAGATCATTGATGATTCCGCTGTCTGGAGCAGTCCTCTCAATGTGAGAGCAAAACAAGCATCCACAATGCAGCAGGAGATCTAAACCCCTTTCTGGCAGTGCTGAAATAAAGGCTGTGATCACCCAGTCCCTGTAGCTGGAGGGCAGAAATGTCACAGCCAGAGTGATGGGGATAAGGCAGGAATTTATCTGCTGAGATCCCATCCAGCTCTGTTCCTGTTTATCTCAGGATCAGATACAAACTCACACCCCAGTATCACAAAATCCTCTGCTCTAATTTGGCCTCAGAAAAGACATTAATATTAAGAGACAAGATTAAATATAGCTCCTGGTCAGCTGATTGCATGACTTCTATTCCTCCCTGCACTTGCATTGCTTCCTTTGGTGGAGCCCACAAGAGATCTTAGCTCCAGCTCCACAGGAGAACTTTTAAATCTTGCCCAGCTCCAGGTCACCTGAGGTCTCTGAGTCCTGCTGGGCGGGATGATTGGTGTGAAGGGATGAGCTGCTTGGTGTTTGCAGCTCATTTCTGTCTGCTCTGTCTGGACACTCTCACAAAGTGTTTTTTCAGAACCCTTACAGATGATTTTTTTTTTTCAGATACCACAGTTTATGTTCATTTTTACAATGAAACTCTGAAAAGTCAGTTTATCTGGTTGGACTGTGAAATTATAATATGGGGACCATGCCTTCAGTCCAAAGAACTTGAAATTCATTAATGATCATGTAGAGCTGTTGCATCTGCTGCATGGCTGCATCTGCAACCCAGGCAGATTAAGATTGAGATATTTGGAGCTACCTAACAGATTTAAGAGAAATGGAAAAAAAAACAAAAAAAAACAAAAAAAAAAAAAACCAAAAGCCACAACCCATAAGTACATAAGTAAACCCTTCCTGCTAGTTTGAAGGAAAATTATTTTAAATCCTCTAATCGGCTCTGAGATGAACCTCTAAGCAACATGTTCGAGGTCAGATGGGGAGCCTGTCACAAGGGGGGTGCTAACCCAGATCTGTGGGGCTCCAGCCATGCAGCATCCTCGTTTCACCTGCCTTACAGAACAGGTAATCCCTCAGAGCAGACTTTTCCCGGGGAGGAGGGACCATAACCCTCCTCCTCCCAGCACTCTGCAGGGCCATTCACTCTGTGGAAATCATCAGCCACTTGTGGTCCAGCTGAGAATAATAAAAAATTAATAAATAAAAAATCCACAAAAGATTAAATCTTAAGGAAATTTTTACTTAGCTTTCCATGGAGTAGGTGAGAGGAAAGGCAGCAACTGTCCTGCCCCACTAGAGTGTTTGGATTTTGTTTGGACTTTGCCTCCCTGGAGTGTTGGATCCAGTGAATATCATTCTGCTGCTCCCCACGTTTCCCAGCCAGCCAGCTCAAGGCTGTGCTAATCTCCCTTCCATGCTTAAGCCTTTCCCAAATCCCTGTGCTCACAATCCCCCTGTGGTGGTGAGTGATCACCCTTGTTAGGGAAGGAGGAATTGAGGTGCAGATCTGGCAGGGCACAGATGGGAACTGTCGCTACATCCCCAATTTCCCCGCTGAGAACTCACAGGCAGAGCTCTCCCATCAATAATCGTGGGCAAAGGATAGATTGCTGATTTATTTCATGCAGAGAGGACCAGAGATAAAAATAACCTGGTTGAGACAGTTGTGGGAAGCAAGCTGAGGCTCTGGGCTGTGCTTACATTCAGGGCAGGGCACAGGGATGCTCAGAGGGAAATATTCCAAAGGTGATTCCCAGTTCTCCTGATGACAAATGGCTGCAAACTGATCCAGCAGATTTTTCCCAGCCTGGAGCAGGCTGAGGGATGTCAGCAGTGCTCGGAGGTGATGTGAGGGCATTCTGTGCCAAAAGTTTTTCAATCAGTGCCCACTGTACTGTCACACGGACACGGAGCTGTTCAGCATCTCTATCAGCTGCTGGGAGCTCGTGCACCAGAACCTGCCACGGCCTCTTGGGATGTGGGGAAGGCCACTTGCTCTAGTTTACTCTGCATTAATTCCCCTGAGATATGAGTCTGTTTGCTGTATCCCTGTTTCTCCAGGGTGCTCATGGATGCCTGAGGAAGGCCATGATATCCTTCAGTATGGACTGGATCCTCCCAAGCTGGCACTGCCAGTTGAAAACTGCAACAGGGAGAACATGAAATGTGGTTTATTAGGGAGAGATTTTTAACACAGATTTAAGAAGATTTATGCCACATAGGACAAATCTTAGAGGGTTCATTAAGTGTTCAAGACTCAGATCTTCTCTGGCCACACACAGGATATTTGGGATATTTTGTGGTGAACCCAATGTACCCAATTTGCCTCTGAGATTTTCAGGTTTGCCACCGAGCCAGATTTCACATCTGAAAAGTCTCATGTGAGCTCAGATGGCTCAACTTCTGGCTGAGATGGAGCTGTGAAGAAACTGTGAAAGGAAAAGCAAGGGAATGGATAGGTTTGGAAACAGTCTCGTGAAGCAGAGGCAGTGTTGAGGGGAGGAAAAGCTCTGTTTCCTTTTCAGGTCAGCTCTGATTTTTCTTGTCATCATCTGGGCATGGGCAGCCCCTAGAAGGACATCCCTGTCTTGGGCTGGGTGTGACTTTGCTGATGTCTTCCAGTGCCATCTGGACCACGTTTAGCTCAATATCCCCAGGGGTTTATGGCGAGCTGGAGATTGGTTGGGCAAAGCTTCAGAGAAATCACATCTTGGTCTGTGATGGGCTGTGCTCATCACAAAAAAGGGAAATCCCACAGCTCACAAAACCCTGATACCTTCAGAGAGGGCCACGGATGTGTCATGTGGGCAAGCTGGCAGAGCTGGCTCTGGAGCTGCCCAGCCAACCTCTCTGGGCATGTGGAGCATCCCACACTGGCAGAGGAGCAGGGATATTTGAGCAGGGATAGACCAAATGAATCTGAAAGCTGATGAGTGGGAGGGATGAGCCCTGGGATCAGGAATGGGTCGGGATTATGTGTCTTCTCTTGCCAGTTGAACTTGGATTTAGAATGTGAACTTTGGAGAAGTCATAAGCAAAATGTGGAGCCTTGCCTAAGCTCAAAGGCTGCCCCTGCTCCCTGTAGGAAGCTGAATCCAGGCTGGAGCACATCCAATATTTACCTGACAGCCCTAAAGTCCAGGATTGACTCATTTATTAATTCAAACTATAATGAAAGGTACAACGCATATACAGATTTATGTTTCACATCTCTGATTCCTCACTTTAAAGAAGACCCAAGCTTTGAGAGGCAACAGGACCCAAACATCTGAATTTTACCCTTCACCCTTTGTCCTTTCTTTTAACTTTTGCTTGTTTTTTTATAGAATCCTAAAATGGTTTGAGTTGGAAGGGCCTTAAAGACCATCTCATTCCAGTCCCCATGCCATGGGCAGGGACACCTCCCACCAGATATTTGCTATCTTTAGACCCCTTCCTGCTTCCCTCCAGAGAGAGACAGAGTTTTCACTGGGCACAGTGGCTGTTTCACAGTAAAAAAATAAAAAATTATTGTAGAAATAAAGCTGTTGTAGAAATAAAGCCCAGGAGAGGCTGGATTAGACTGGGCTCAGATCTGAAATAGGAGACAGGATGGTGAGAATATAATCCTTTTCCTGGTCCTACATGCTGCCTTGCTGACCTGGACCTGATTCTTCCCTCCTGATCTTTTTTTTTTCACCCTCACCTCTCTTCCTAGGAGACATTTAAGGACAGATCTTTAACACGAAGATTTTGGGGTTCTTTATGATCTGGGAGGGTGCATGGGACAATGAATCTCCCCTAATTTCTTGTGTGTATCCCTCCCAGAGCCTGTCTGTATCTGCAGCCCTGCATTTGGCTCTCAGTCAGCCTTGGCTCCTGTCCAAAGGCTCGCACCAGGTCCGGCATGGCTGGGATGGACTGCCAGCAACAATCCTCAGATCTCCCCGCTCTCGAGTTAATTCAGTGCTCTCTGTGGATTAATTCCAGAGCCAAAGACAGATACTGAGAGCAGTAATTACCTCTCTCCCACACATATCTGTTCCCTGAAACGGCACACGAGATTTTTGCGTCGCAGAAAGTTTCTCAATGGCTGAGCTCCTGCTGTGCTGCCTAATGAATTAAAAAAAAAAAAAGATAAATAAAAGGGAAAAAAGGAGGGAAAGGGGAAAAGGAGAAAAAGGGAAAATGAAAAAGAAGGGGAAAGAAAAACAGAAAAGGAAGGAAGGAAGGAAGGAAGGAAG
>VWZS01007634.1:581861-683463 GCA_013397075.1 Rhabdornis inornatus | reverse complement strand
GGGGTCCCGGTGCGGGACAGTGCCCGGGTGGGAGCGCGGGGCCGCGCCCGGGGATCGGCTCCTCCTTGGTCCGTGTGTGGGGGAGCGCCGGGGCCCTGCCGGCCGTAGGGAGCGCCGGGAGGGACGTGCTGGGGGGTCCCGCTTGGCGCGGGGGCTCTTCGGTCTCCTCCGGTCTCACCGCGCCCTTCACTGCTGCAGGGAACCAGGAGCGCGGCTGGAACGACCCCCCCCAGTTCTCGTACGGGCTGCAGGCGCAAGCCGGGGGCTCCCGCCGGACCCCGCTCACCCGCCGGGCCCCCGCCCCGCCCGCGGGGGCACCCCCAGGTCAGCACCGCGGAGCCCCCGCCTGTCCCTCACCCTGCCCGGCCTCCCCCTCCGGCTCCCGGCGGAGCTTCAGGGGCCGCTCCCCGCCGGGATCCGCGGGGAACTGCGGCAGCCGCGGTGCTGGGGGCGGCGGAGCCGGGGCTCTGGGTCCTCGTTCTGCGGGGCCCGGTGTCAGCTGGGTCCGAGCTGACGGGTTCGGCGCCTCTGTCCTGCAGGTGCCTCCCCGGGCCCGCCCAGTGCCCCCGCCGACCCCGCAGCGCCGCCCCCCCGGGCTCTGGGGCCGCCCCCGCAGGGTTCTGTCGGCGCTGCCCCGCGGGCCGAGGCCCGGCCGAGCGCGGCTCCGTGCCCGGAGCAGGAGGAGTGCAGCGTGTCCGCCGACACCGTCCTCGCCCCGCTGCGAGCAGCCCTGGACTCCTGCCGGGCCACGGTGCAGGTGAGGCTGCGGCCCCTCCCGCCACAACTGAGCCCGCGGTGCAGGAGGGACGGCAGCCGGGGCAGCCAGGCAGAGGCTGCCGGGTTCCAGGAGACCTCAGCGGGGAAGAGAGCCGCCCCAGAGCTGGTGGGGGCACATCCCCCTCACTCCCAGCTCACCTCTGCTTCCAGAAACAAGTGTGTAATGACATCGGGCGGCGGCTGACAGTGCTGGAGGACGCGTGGGCTCAGGGGAAGCTGTCGGCACCAGTGAGGAAGAGGATGAGCCTTCTGGTGCAAGGTATGGGTTGAAGGGGGCTGCAGCCGCCCCAGCAGCAGGCCCTGGGGCAGAGACACCTGCGGGACGGTGGATCCTGTGCCCCTAACGGGGTCCCCTGTCCTGGCAGAGCTTCAGCAGCAGCACTGGGATGCAGCTGATGAGATCCACCGCTCGCTTATGGTGGACCACGTGAATGAGGTGAGCCAGTGGATGGTGGGCGTGAAGCGCCTCATCGCTGAGACGCGGGACCTGCCCACCGGAGAGAGGGACGGCAGCGCTGACACCGAGCCCGGAACCGAGCCCGTGACTGAGCCCGCGACTGAGCCCGAGCAGGAGGAGCCCTGACACCAAGGATGGGGCTGTGGACTGTGAGCGGGACAGCCCCTGCCCAGGGCCACCGGCGGGAACAGAGTCCCTGCTGCTGGAGGGAGTCTGGGCACCCCCTCTGCCTCCCAATCCTCATCCAGGAAAAGGGGATTTTAATCATTGCGACATTTTAGTGGCGATTCATTATGTTTAATAAACAGCACCAACCTGCCCCCTCCCACAGTGTCCCTGAGGGTTCTGGCATTGACATGTCCAGGGTCAGCAGGAGATGGGATTGCTGGGTGAGGCCATGGAGCTCTGGCCTTGGCAGGGTGCTCTTAGCCAACAGGATGTCAAGCAGAATTAGCAGCATCTGGCTGGAGCAGGCAGCACTGTGTGTCTGCGCTGTATTGGCTGGCAAAGCTTGGCCCCACATCTGGCAGTGGGGGACCTACAGCAGCTCCAGAGCCCAGCCCTGCTGCAGGAGGGGTCGAGGTTGGCTGGGGATGCCAATGTGCCAACAGCCCGTGGCATGACAAGGGTTTGTGCTGCAGCCACAGCTCTGCTCCCATCTGGGCTCCTGCTGTCCTAGCACCGCTCAGAGCTGAGTCTGGAACCCAAGAGACCTGGGTGACCTCAGGGACAGGGAGGTCCAGGGACAGACACATGCCCAGTCAGGTGTTAACTGTGCTGTTCTCCCCCTGTTCACAGGATGGCCTCACCAGCTGCCTCCAGCACAGCTGAGAACAGACCCCCAGGCCCTCATCACTCCCCACCTCAGTGTCACCCTCTGCACCCTCCTGGTGCTGCTCATCTCCCCTCCCTGGGGCTTAGGTCCCTGCTGAGCCCCAACAAAGACACACACCATGTTAGCACAGGGGTTTCACGGTGTTTATTGATCAAGCATGAGCTCCTAGGCAATTGCACCAGCCACTTGTGCTAGAGCCTGAGGTGTCACACGTCCATCCCCAGCATCAGAGAGGGCTGCAGCCAGCTGGTCACGGTGCCAGCACCTCCACGAGGCCCAGGAATAGGCCCAGCCATGGCCTGGAGACGGGGAGATGGAAACTCAGATGTCCATCTCAAACTGGTCTTGATCTGCATGGATGGATACAGGACCAGGGTTAGGATGGGGCTGGCTTGGCAAGCAAAGGGAGCAGGAGCTGGAACTGGGGCCAGGCTGGGATATCACCCTGTCCCATGCCCCAGGCAGGTGGTCCATGGGCAGGGGCCTGGGCTGCTCACCTGGCATGGCCTCTTGGCTCTCATTCTGCTCCTTGAGCTCCTCCAGCTTGACGAGGCTGGACTGGGCCAGGGATGTGACACCGGGGGTCTGGGGCAGGCAGCAGGGAGGGGTCCTGGCCGCGGGTGAATTCTTGCACTCCAGCAGGAACTTGCGGTCGCAGATGATGCGGGTACCTGCCAAAAGCAGGGGCTGTCAGGCACTGCTGGGCCTGGCCACCCCCGCCCCTGAGCACCTCAGCCCAGAGCAGGGGGTGGGACCCAGTGCTCGGCCATGGCTCATGGACACATCTGGCTCTAGAGCCACCACATCTGGCTTTCCAGAAGGCAACCTGTGACACCCCAGCAGCTATTCCTCACATTATTCCTCCCCTTCAGGCTCCTGGAGCTCAGCAGGATGCAGCACAGGGGGTCCAGCAAGCCAAGGGCTAGCCCATGGTGGCCAACATCGGCCAGTCCTGCAGCGCACAGCCTGCTGGGCAGGCAGCACCAGCTTTGTGTGGTGCCCTGTTCCAGGGTGGAGCAGCAAGGGCTGGGGGCCCTTGCCCCACGGTGGGCACCCTGGGGACCCATTCCCATTGTCTCAGCCAGCCACCTGCTGCTCCCTGCAAGAGGACAACAGCTGGGACATCTCCTCCTCCAGCCTGCTAGGTGTGCAGTGTCCACCCGGGGCACACTCTGCCTCCTCCCCATGCTCCAACTGCCTGCCAGCAATGCCTGAGGTCGCACCAGCCTGTGTGTCACATCTGCAGCCCTGCTGTCCCCTGCCCTTCCCTCCCTGCAGCCCAGCACGAGCTCCCTGCCAGGCTCTGGCAGTGGGTGCAGCCCAGGGTTCCAGGGAGCCCAGAGCTGCTTCCCGAGATGCCAGTGAACCCAGAGCTCCTGCTGGGCACTGCAAACATCCTACACAGCCCACACCTGCCACAGCCCTGCAGCACTGGGCTGGGCTCTCTCACCCCACAGAAGCTTAACTGAAGGCACACGATGGAGCCAGTGCCCACAGGGTGGCACCTGTGGCTCAGCCCAAACATGACCAGCTCAGGAACGAGGCACATGCTTCCTTGACGACAGACAGCAAAGAAAAAGGACCTGCTCAGTGGCTGACCCAGGGGGTCAGAAGGGGGAAGGAAGACAGGTCTTGGGGAGCCCTGCCACCCAGGGCTGGTGAACTCGACTGGGTACAGGCTCTGGTGTTACCCCCATGCTTTCCCTGGATCCAGCCAGCCTGCCCTGAGGGACCAGCACTGCACTCACTAGCCCCCTGGCACTGCCACCAGCCTGCTCCCCAGAAGCACAAGGCCCTGCCTCTGCCCCCCGTAACCATGGGGCAGTGATGGTCCAAACTTCCAGCAGGATCTTCCTACAAAACTTTGAGGTTCTCTTTTCCACTTTAGTGGAGTCTGCTGGGGCCACTTGGATCTGGTGCCCAGAGCAAGTGCCCGTGTCCCTAGAGAAGGAGCTGTTGGGGGAAAGGAACCCAACGAGGGACCTGTGCAGCAAAGAGCTGCCTACGTTAGGCAGGGCTGGGGTGGCCAAGGCTGTTCTGGGGACAGCCTCATCCTCATCCTGGGTCTTGCCCCCTGGTGTCACAGAGTAGACTGTGCCACCTGCCCTGGAGCTGCAGCCCTCCAAGATGGGGAGCCAGTGGCTCCCCAGGATGTGGCAGGAGGAGGTGGCACAGAAATGGGCACCCCACCCCTCCCCTGCACCTCCCCCCCCACAGCACACACCTACTGCAGCACAACACTGCTTGTTTTCAATACAATTGCTGCTGACTTGTCCCCTGCCCAGGGCAGGGCATTGGACTGGGTGATCTTTAAGGCTGCTTCCAACACAAACCTTTCTGTGACTCTGACTCTGTGTGTATCTCCTTTGGTGTTGGCACTATCACTGGGGTAGCGTTCATTTTTTTTTTTTTTTGCATTCTATCCTCAAATAACAAGAAAAATATCTGAATATACCATCCAGTAGTGCTTCTGAGGTTGATTTGCCTGTGGTACGTGGATACTGCTTGTGCAGTTTGGGTTTTCAGTACTTCTTTATGCTTTTGCTGGGGAAACTGCTGCTGCATTTAAGGATTTGTCTGGATAAGGTGGAAGAAGGTGAAGTCTCCACCTGGTCTGACATTGATCCATCGGATTAGACACCATGTGCTCTGAAGTTTCCTGCTTAAGGAATGCATCCAACATTCCATGTAGTTACTGCATTACTTCAGAGCAAAAGCAGAACTAAACACAGTCCAAGTTCAGAAAGTAGAGAACTGGGTCAGGAGTTAATGCTCATCTTAAGCACTGTGCAAAAATCCTCTTCTTCCTCATAGAAAGGACTTGAGGAGCTCTTAGCAGATTTACAGCATTACAAGAAGCTTAGAACTGAATCTATTACATTTTCCTCTAATGGGAGGCACTTTTCTAAGATCTGCTGCTGGGCAGGTGAAGGAACTCTGCATTCACCTGTCACTGTTGTCAGCCCTTCTCTGCAGCCCTGAGCAAAACCTGATCTCTCAGGTGACCACCTGCCAGAAGCAGCAGAACTAATCCAGAAGGAAAAAAAACATAACACAGAAGCAGGTTCACACCAATAAAAGGCTCACAAGTGGCAGGGGCAAGGACTCTGCAGACATCTGTGGCTCCAAACCCTCCCAAACCTGCCTGCACCCATGTGCTCAGTGCGTGGCCCTGGGGAGATGCATCACCAGGCAGGGCAGCAGCTACTGGGAACAAGAACATACAGCCCTTCCCAAAATTCTCACACACAACCTATAAATGCTGTTTGCCTTTTATTGAGTATTCAGGTAAATATTTCACATTAATACAGGCTACATAAAGTAGAGCCACTATACGACATGAAATTTACTTAGCTTTTCCTTTTAAGTCTGTAAACAATTATACAGGTATTTACCACCCTAAAAGGTTGAAATCATGTCATCAGCTACTTCTCTGCTGCATACAAGGAGCATTCAGTAGTGTTTAGCCAAAAGCACTAGTTTTGTCTGATTTTTAAGTTTGAAGTGGCTAAACTAACTGGAGAACAGAATCAGTTTGTATAGGTAAGTCAATTTGTTCTTATACAATGGGCAATCGAGATTCCATTGTTACAGCCCACAGAAAATTGCTTAGTTAGGCACATGAAAAAAATCCCCAGGGTTCTTCAAGGTCATAAAGATTCCCAAACCAGGCTAAAAAAGGACAGACCCCCTTAAATCAGTTGACGTACTTGAGATGCATGTTTCCAATGTGAGGTGCCCAGGTGCCAGGCCAAATCTACAGCAAGAAATAAAAAGACAAATCTATTATAAAAACAAATAAAGGTTCCTTTAACAGTGTTTTACCACTGAGGGTGAGCATAAGGCTTCCCTCAAAATACAACCAGACTGTCCAAAGGCAGGAGCTCTCCAGCTCTGGCCAAGGTCTGACTGACAACCTGCAAGGTGCTGAGTATGGATATAAACCCTCTCACTTGTAACAGTCCATTACCTGGCTGAGCAGTCTTGAAATGCTGCTTGTTCTACCTGGAAGGTTTGGTACCAATAGCACCATGGATATTTTATGAACACACACACACTGTAGGGAAAAGTCATGCAAACAATCTCAATCCTAGTTTCAAAGAACTGGAAAAACCAAACGTGTCACCCAGTTATCACAGCACTGTATAAAGCCCCAGGAAAGCACAGGTGAGAAAAGGCAGCCACACTACCTGCTGAGCATCAGTACATTCTGTTGAGTTCTGGACAACTTTGATCATGGGATTCCAGGCAGGATCTGGAGTATGGAGCCCGTTAAAGAGGGGCCCCCCTGGGCCATCTGCCAGCTGGGGGTGCGAGGGTATCAGAGTGCCGCCATACATGGAGATGGGCAGGCCCTGAGGGGACAAGAGAGCACTGGTGAAGGACATGGGGGAGGGTGGCTGTAGGACCACACAGAGCCAGGTCACCTCCACAGGTAATGTTCCACTACTGGCAGGAATCTCAGCACTGTCAGGGAACACTGGAGCAGAGTATGGAACACAGGGACTTCAGAGCTGGAGATTCCCCATTCCCCATAAACATAGCTATTTTTCTGGACTTACACCTAGCAGAGGCTGCAGCACACACAGAGTTTTCAGATAATCCCACAAAGCCAGGCCAGCAGCTGAACACTGTGACCTCAGTGTTCCCTCCTCTCTGCAGCACAGGACAGCTGCAGTGCACACAGGACTACACTGAGCCAACCAGACTGGGTTGAAGACTTTCTCTAATTCCTAATGGCCATCTAAAATAATTCTGCCTGTTCAGAAAGAGCAAGTTACAGAGCAATTTTTTGCAATTAGAAGAATTCTTTTCCTATGTGTGAATGGCGCTGCTTTGCCACGCAGATGCCAAGACCACATGCTGTGACTCTTTCTGAAATGTGCTGGGAGTCCTCTCCTCCTGCCACTTCCCTAAGGAAGGTATGTGGTACTGTGGCCATGATTTGTGCTGAAAGCATTAAGCAAACTTGTAATCACCCTCAAGAGCTGTGCAAGCTTTGTCAAACATTTCCAAGAGACTGAGCTTCTGAGAGATGAAACACTGCAGAGTGATGAAGGCCTTCAGCTACTAACCAGAGAATATCTGCAGCCTACAAACTCTGGCTTTGTTTAGACCTGCCTCCAGGCTTGGGCATCTTTTCTGGTCAGTTCTGGAATGAAAGAAGGTTCAGGACTGGGGTGATGAGCAGTGGCAGAGAGGCACACACACACACACAGGGTGAACAAGCAGAACAGGAGATGCTATAAAGTCAGGCTCTGGTCATTTCATAAATCCGACTCTCTGTAACTTACTTTAGAAAAATCCACAAAACTATTTGGCATAGGTTGGTGGAAAATATTCGAGGGAGCCACTATTCCAGAATCATCTCTCTCCATTGGTTGATGCTGAGAGAACGTGCCCGGGTCCGACAGCTGCTGATGCATTGGATGACTTCCCATGACAGGCTGAGACCAACCTGACAAACCTTCTGCAAAGAGATTAAAAATGGCTGATTAAATTCACTGCAGACACTCGAGTAGAACTCATCAGCTGCACACACCTAAGCACCCAAAGTGCCACCCAAAGGCACCCTGAAAACACACAGCCACAGAGAGATCTCAGATATCCAGACAAGGGTGGAGAAGATGGGGACTACCACGACTGTGAGTTCCACATGTCCACTGCAAATGGCTAAAATCCAACAGAGCTCCCAACACTACCTGTAAGCACATACAAGCTTTTCTTGAAAACACACAGCAATGCTGAGACACGAGTTAACCAAAGTGTGGAGGGCTTCGCTGAAGCATGTAACAAATGCAGGACTCAAACATTTGTATTAAAAGTTACCAATGGAAACATTCTACACCTCAAATGCTGCACCTCCTCCTTTCCACAAAATCCAACTACCAGGAAACTGAACGTAAAACTTCAGCTGTTTCAAAGTCATTCTTTGGGAACCAAGGCTGCCTGGAACAGAAGTTATCCCATTCTGTTCAAGAGTCATGAGGAAATCAATGCAAAACCCAGCATCCACAGCTCTGTGTCCCTGGGTGCATCAGCAGCACCTCAGCTGACACTGTAAAATGGCAGTGGAAAACAAAGAGAGAAACCTGGACAGAGGGAGCCAACAGTCAGGCCTGGAAACAGCCCCCTTAGCAGATGGAAATTGTTTACTCCAAGCTCGGGATCAGAGGACTCTGTAGGAGCTCTCTGCACCATTTCAGGCTCACACGTGCCTGGAGATTGACCCAGGCTGGGTGAGAAGCACCAGCATCAGGAGGAGGAACCACAGCGCTTCCACTGAGCTGTGCTGTCCCAGCAGCTCTCCCTCAGGATGTTCTCCACACACTGTGGAGCTTTACTCCTCCTCTCCACCCCAGCCCTGCAGCACAGGGGACTCACCAGACACACTGTTGACCCCGAAGGACCAGATGCCGCTGTGGCCCACGGGGGCAGTGAAGTTGGTTCCCAGGGGCGTGGGAGTGACGGAGCCTCCCTGGCGGATCCTGGCGAGCCTCTCTGTCCCGATGGGAGGCGGCACCTTCCGGTCCTGGCTGGCGTTACCCGTTTTTGGCTGGCCCAAGTTAGCAGGTGCAGAAGCAGCTGAGAGGGGCGAAGATGATCCTGAGGAAACTGATGGAATAGGAGATTCACCTGCTGAAGAGAGTATTTCTCTTGCTTAATTACACACAAAGTAGCAAGCATAAATGCCATCCCATTTATTTCCCCAAAGCAAATGATAAGATGTTTTAAAGGCTTTTTTTGGCAAGCATTCTTCAAGCCTTTGACAGAAATTCTGTCTAGTAATTAGTTTAACTCTAAAATCAACATTATAACACAAATGCTTTCAGCCATCAGAATCATGATATTCTCATGACATAGCAGTACATCTAAATTAATTACAAGAAAGAATAAGAAACATGGAAGAGTTTCAGGAAGAGGTGAAAACATCAGCCAAAATATCATAAATATCTAAACAGCCTGGTTTTGGTATCCACCACTTCCAGCAGAAGAGAAATCAGACAGCTTCCCAAAGCCACAGGTGTGACCCAAGAGCATGAAGTCCCACCAACTTCAGAAGTGTCACTGACTCTCCTTGAGAAATCCAACTTCCTTTGAGCACTCGTTTAAACATTTTGGTTCTTAAACTCAGAGTGGCAATGAAGTTGCATGCAGTGACATGAAAAACCTCTTCAGCTAAGATTCTGAATCCAAGACCCGTATTTTCTGTAAAGCTACTTCCATGTTCTTTCCATTAAGAGGAAACCCCACTGTTACCTTGGATGATGCTTAGAGATTTTGGAACATTTTAAGTATAATTCCAGATCCCAATTTAAAAAAAAAAAAAAAAAAAAGAAAGAAAAGAAAAAAGGCAAGTATAACTTCAAACTATGGCAAACATAAATTTTCACCTAATATTGCACTCGTACTACTTAGAGAGGAATCTTTAGCTTGGTGTAATCACCTCCACTCCCCCACAGCTTCATGCCCTCTCCTCTCAAGAGCCTACATTTTTTTTGCCCAAATATGCCTTAAGTAATGCTACCAGAACTAGTGGCATGGGAAAAAACCCCACAAAATAGCACAGCTTGGGATTTGCACGCCATCCTCACAGCTGCTAAAAGCAATTGGAAAGCATTTTGAGCATTACTGGGTAAGTTCCCCTCAAGTTAGAAATCTACTAAAGACAATAGCTATGAATTGATAGTTAACTAAGACAGACCCATGAAGTTCCTACATGAATTTGTTGCGCTTGTCCAAGGATGTGGTGAAAAATGCTGTCTGTTAAAGCTGGGAGTCCCAACAGGCGCTGGCCCTTGAAGGTAAACCCGTGCTCCTTGTATGTTTGCTGAAAAGCCTGTCAAAGGACCTGAAGAAGAAGTTGTAGAGCTGTTGGATGGATCTAGAGAGGGTAAGCCTGAAATAAACATAAATTTGATTAAATATCTCTCTTTGGGAACCTGCTTCAAAGCACCAGAGAAAGCTAGTGCTCCAAATATAATTAAAGCATCTCATCACCTTTGGGGGCATCTGCACATGGTAAGGTCATTTTACAGGTGCACGATTCTCCCTTAGAAACCACAGAGGCATCTCTGGTTTGGCCTCAAGCTTTAACAAAAACAGCCATCCCTTTGGCCACTGAAAGCAAATGATCTTAGCAGGGAGGGCAGAACAGGAAAGCTGGGAGTGGCCACGATCTTTGTTTACAGTAAGCCACACAAATCCAACATGGATCCAGGGCTGTGTGAAAGTCCCAGGGGAATCCAGCACCAGGGAAGCAGTTCTCTGCAGGATGGGCTTTGCCATCCCAGAGGTACCTTCATGTAGAGATCAGTCAGAGCACGCTGTGGCCACAGAGACAGGGCTGGTGTGGCACAGCACCACTGGGGAGGGGGCTGCTTCCTCCAGGAACGTGTGAGAGGAAGAGAGAGATGGACAAAGAGTTCAAAGTCCCACAAAAATTACTAGCAAGGGTGAATTACAGCTTTTTTTTATAAGCCAAAGCTTTTAAGTACTTTTCCAAAATGTTGTAAAAGCTCTTATCACACGTTATTACCTGAAAGCAGAAATGGGCATGGCGTTATGTTCACCTGAGTTTAGGGTTTAGTTTCAAGGGCCTATTAAACAAGATTAGTTTCAAAACCATTTAAACATTTCAAAATGACCACAACCAGGACCAGCCTATGCTGCTGCAGAGTGAGGTTGAAGGTTATATGTACACACACCCCACCACAAAGAGCAGTGCTGCCAGGCAGTACCTTAGGTCAGAAACTAGAGGGCACCTTTCAGTGCCTGGATAGTTCCTGAAAGCCAGGTCTCTTCCCCTTTTCCCCAGTATTATCAACTGAGTCAACCTGATTTACTCCTTCCAGAAGTGCCAGATCCAACCTGCTCACATGGACAGAAATGATTTGTTGGAGCTGAAGGAGGTGTTTTTCTCACTAGCTCAAAGGTTAAAAAGAGAAGTCTCCCTTATAGCCAAGGAGAAACATATCCCCCTGCTGCTGGAACATGGGGTGCTCAGCCAAGGGACCCCCAGCATGGGAGGACATTCCTGGGTTTGTCACAGCACAAACTCCATGGCTCTGAGGAGGATGCCAGTGCCTGTGACTGCAGTGTGGTTGAGCTGAGTTTGTCTGGAGCTGCAGCCTGGCTCCAGCATGGAGCTCAGGCAGCCCAGGGCCCTCCCTGGGCATCTGCTGTGGAGCCACTGACTGGACACTCTGGCCACCCCTCTGGCCACCAACCTGGCAGCCAAAACGCCCCCGTGGGGACCAATTCCACCACTCATCAAAACACAAACTGTCAGCTGGCTGGCAAACCACACAAGGTCTGCCCCTGACAGAAGAGTAACAGAGCTGCCATGGGCACTGCTGGGTTCCCAGACAGAGAACAAGGCAGGGATTGTGACAAAAGCAGCTCTCCTGCAGGAGAGGGATGCCCAGCTGTATTTTGATGGCTCAGTAGGCTGATGGGTACACAGCTTTTGGATACACAGATTGCAAAATGCAATGACTGGAACAGTCAGGACCACTTCAGCACAGCTGGATATGCTCCATGGGCTGAAGGGAATGTGACAGCCAGAGATGCACAAATCCAGAGGAGTCAGGTTACAAAGAACACTTCTTAACATCATCTTGTCTTTCATAAAAGTGGATGAAAACCTTCACTCTGTATTAAAAATGGCTATTCTGAACAGCAACTTACCAAATCCTGACTGCAATAATGAGCTTCCTATTTGTGTACTTACCAACAAAATCAAGTTTTCTAATACAAAAATCTCTTGCAATACCATACTCTGCACGTACTTGAGCTACGAACTCAAACTCCTCATTGTGCTCTGAATGCATAACTGAGCTTTTGAGAGGAGTGTATTGATCTCACACAAACTCTGCTCAAAATTCAGTTTATCAAAGACCCCAGGCATATGTTGATTACTGAAATGTTACTTGCACCTTTAGAGAAATGGCCACAACACTTGATCCCTCTGTGTGAAACAGAGTTCAACCATTTCATGCAGTTCCAAACTCATGTGCTGCTTCCTAAGCTGGCATATTTCAAGTTTGTGACCCCTTTTAAGAAGCAAGGCCTCAAACTCCTTAAAATGCAGAGGACAGGAGTAACAAGTAGATTTATTTTGGTCTTTTCCACAGCCTCCTCTCATGGTTGGGCTAAGCCTGCCCTGAACTGCAAACTGCCAGGACAAGAGACCTAAAAATGTGAGACAAATAGGCCATTTCCAGAATGGATCCACAGCCAGTGAGATCTGCAGGGATATCTGTGCCTCAAAGGAACTGGTGAATCAGAGAAAACTCAAGCTGCAGCTGAGCTCACCCATGAACAGGAAAAGCAGACTACCTGAACTCGATCCTGAGGTGAGAACTTGTTAAGTAAAAGCTGGTTTAGTGCACAGCCAAACTATATTAAATCTTCACCAAATAAGTTTAGAGGTGATCCCTTAGAAATGTTGATTTGTGGAAAAATTTGTCATGGGCCAACTGTGCAAGAGAGGCACAAAATACAAACTTCTGCTCCCTCACAGCTGAATCAGAGGATGGGTGTCCACCTGCTCTGAGGCCAACCCCTCTGACCACATGGAATTGCCAGGCCAGGCCCTGGCTGCTCCCTGTCCATTGTGCTGCTGCTGGCCAGAGCATGAGCAGTGACCAGCCCTTCTCCCCGCTTCTCAAAATCTCATGAACCCTGTCACCAAGCCCTGTGACAGCCATGGGAGTGCCCAGTTCTGCCAACCTCAGGCAAGGTCCATTCCCCTGTGACAAGGTGAATGAGAGGGGTGGACAGACCATACTTAGCTCTGATGGAAGGCAACAGAGAAGTCCTCAGCCTACTGTGCTCACTCCTTCCCCCTCTATCACACTTTCCAAACATCCTCAAGCTCCCTTAACCCTCTTACTCCTGGGACATCTAGATTCTGGAACAAAGGTGATCAAAAGCAGCATGAAGTAAAATGAAATTTAATGAATCAACTAAGGACCTGACTAATCACACACAATTTTAGCAGCACACTACCTATTTGCAGTTTTTCTTCACTTTGCAATATCCTATTCAAATCCTAACTCGGGAAAAGTGTGTTCTGTCCAAATATTTTTGAGCTTCAGTTGAGAACTTCACACATATCTCCCCCAAAGTCAACTGTGTGAGTTTTCCTTGGCTATCTACCTAAACTTTCCAAGGGCAGAAACAGATTTATACTGTTTTTAAAATACTTACAGTCACTTAAGGATATATAAAGTATAAAAGGATGTATAAAGTAGAAATATAAGAAATCTGCTCTCATTACAAACAGATGATCTTAACATAATGGAACAGCAAAATACTTTGCTGCTGTGGGAAGTCCCAGTCACCCATGTTTGCACATGCAGGATGCCATCGTCAGGGAAATCAGCAGATCCCATTTACCAGAAGCTTCCTTTCCCAGGAATTATTTCAGCAACAGCCAACCCCAGTTTAGAGCACTGCAGAGGAAAAGCTGAGCCACTGTCAAGTGGCTCTGGAGCCTGTTGTGGGTCTGGCAGCTCTTTATTAACAGTCTCTGATGAACAAGGTCCAGTTACTTCATCTTACCCACCTGGTTCTGCTTACTACACTGAGGCTGGATGTGGCACAGAGCTCTAGGTGTACCCTTGCTTTGCAGAGCTATACAGCCCAAATTTAACAACTGAGAAAACTACAGTCATAGCAAACACCCCAGTTTTGTGGTTGAAGCCAGAGAGAAGTGTTCTGGTTTGCAGAAGTCCTGCACATTTGTCAAGCAACTGAGAGGAAAGGGAATGCTGAAGATCCTTCCTTACCATAACATCTTCCAAATGCTCCCTTATCCTTCAATCTGAAAGTCAAACTACTTGACTTCTCCCAGCCCAGCATTCAAGTCCTGAAGCTCTAGCCCAAATACCCAACACACACTGTGTGGGCAAGGATGACTCCAGAGCAAGGCTCTCCAGACACCCCACAGCTCCAAGGCACCCCACAGCCACCATGGCAAGGACAAAGGGGTGGCACAGAATAAATCTCTTCAGGGTCCCTTCCAACCAAATGGGGGCACTTGGTTGTCTGCAGCATAGTCTGAACACTGACAAGATAAAAACACTGCAGGCAGAGCACAGCATGGGCAGGGAGCTCAGTGTCAGTGCTCCTAACACATTTCAAACAAATGCAGATGTGCTAGTACTGCTACACTGAACTTCTGAATAAAACACCCCATGCAGTAGCACACCAATAAGCTCCACAAAGAAAGCTTATTAAAATCCCAGAGCCTTATCAAGAACCAAAAGGCACAGAGAGTTTACCCTCACTGAGTCAAGCTGGAGTCTCACATACAATATGGAGCACCTGCATGCAGTCACTGCTGCAGCTGGAACCTCCAGGAGTCCTCAGGTTTGGTGTCACCCCACACTGTGCTCCATTCCAACCCAAACTCTAAAATCAATGCTACACTAGCAGATGGGAGCATTCCTGTCTCACACAGAGGACAAGCAATGCAACATCTGCAATCTTCCCAACACCTAACAGCCTCGAAAAGCTGAAGAAAAAAAAAAATCCACATTTTAAAGAGCACTTGGAAAGAACAGGCCATCCTCATTACATGAACATTCTCCAACTGTCATTTGTAGACTAATTCTCCATCAGTATGATGATCAAAGTGCAATGGCTGAAGAAATAATTTTGTCCAGAACATGACCTTAATGACTTACCTACAGGACTAGTTGAAACCCGTTGGGAAGGTGGCCTGAAACCAGGAGCCTTGGAGTTGTCAGGATGGACGTTTTCCACATGTCCTAGCACAGAGTTATTCAGAAAGGTAGACTGAACAGTGAAAGATGGGTCAGCTGCTGCTCGGGTAGAGAGTGGACAGTCTCCCCATGCTTGGTTAGCTGGCACCTGGTTGCTATCAAAAAGACTACTAAAGTGATTGAAGAGCGTTGCTGGCCCAAAGGCAGGAGGCAATGATTTGTTTGCTGGGTTAATGTGCATCTGAGAACCGTTCATAACGTTCATGGCTGACGAGAGCTGCACTGCAGCAGGTGGACCTTGAGAAGGTGTTAAAGGAACTTGATTCGTAACAAAAATAGACTGAGGATCTTGATGGAGGTTTGCATTTGGTACCACTGAATAGAAAGAACCTCTGGACTGCATCCTGTGAGTAACTCGAGGTGCTGGTACAGCTACTTGAGGTAAGTTACTGTTGTCCTGATTATCTGCAACGACTGACCTGGGCGATGCTAAGCTTAAAGGAGCAGATTCTGAGCTGGATGAGAAAGGCATCGACATGGAAGGGCTGATCTCAGACATGCTGGTTGGCAGAATTTCATCTTGGGCGCTGCTGAGCGGTGCGGGGCTGCTCGCCGGGCGTGTCTCGGTGCCCCCTGAGCTGCTGCTGGCTGACACACTGCAACTGCTTGTGGCTGAAGCTGGGGGGCACGTGCTCGTGGGCGGCTGCTCGGGGGCGGACACCTTCTCCTTGGGTGCGGAGACAGCCGAGAACGAGTCTGCTTTCAGGGCAGAATGCTGCGCTTGCGGAGCAGGAGGCGGCAGAAACGCTGCGGGCACTTGCCCGTTGTTTGGGGGGGCAGAGGAAGCTGAGGGCAGAGTGCTACAGGTGCTCGTCACAGTTGAGATGGCTGTCGCTGCAGCACTCGTCTTGGGGACGCACGTAGTAAAGAGCTGCTTCCTGACCGAGGAGGGAGTCCGGTTACTGGTCACACCCAGAGGCTGGGTGGAAGCAGCTACAGACGAGGCTGTAACAGGACAGCTGGACGTAGCTAACCCAGGAGACTCCGTCTGCAGAACGTTTCCATTCTGACTACCTACACGACTCGAACTATTATGCTTTGGAGAGCTGTTCGTGCTGCCAGGGTTAACTGGTCTCACTGGGAATGGTCCCCAAGTGTTTGGTGAAGGTGAAAAGGTTCCTCCAAATTGGGCCATAGGTAAGCGAGGGTGCCGGATCTGTTGCATAGTTTGGGCAGCCAGCAAGGCAAAATGAGGGTGAGAATAAGCGAGAGGAAGAGACACCGGAAAAGATGAGCGCACGTTGGCTGGGACATTCTTGTTTAATTTGTTAGGAGGCTGGAAAGTAGATAGTGTTGATGACTGCGATGTGACCAGGGGCGGTGCTCCGAGAGGAAACGAGTTCTTGTTGGAAGCAGTCGCAGTGCTGACTCCAGATGAAAAGTTTGCATGGATTGATTTGGTGCTCGAAGCAGGTGTTCTTATATGAGTTTTAGGAATCAGGTCTTCCAGTTCCTTGGCAGGATCTTGAATAAGGGCATTGATGAGTTGCACTGCGTATCGCGTGGACTCTGTACCTCCCCTAGATTAAACACAAACACATTTATCTTTTGCAAAAGGAAACTCCACTTTGCACAATGTTCTGTAGCTTCAATCTTACACTGATCTGTAAGTCTATTGTAAGTTTATTGCAGTAAGTTATTTCTTGACTTCTGTGTATCTTTAAGGATTATCTTTGAAGTTGACTGTCAGCGTATCTTGGCAGCAGGAATGTATGTTCTATTCTAGAACAAAGAAACTAAATAGATCCTGCCTTAGAAAGCAAACAAACTTTTCAATAAATGACACTGTGGACTAACTGAAGACTTTCATTTTGAGATACTGTACCTTATAGTGATCATTCTCTCTCCATTCTTATCTTTTTGCTTATCCACATCAATGTGGGCACCAGTGACATCTTGAATTGCTGTGATGTTGCACCCACCTCTTCCCATTATTCTAGATACGACAGAAGCTGGGACTGATAATTTCTTTGACCTGTATGACAAAGATCAGAAATCTGTGAAAAGCATTCAAACTTCAAAGACAGACAAAACCCCTCTGCTGTCTGACAACAGCTGAAGTAATATTCTTAAGGGCATTAAGTGGTTTTCTGCTGACCCTTTCTTCACCCTTTGGAGCCTCTCTCAAAGTCCCCCACTCAAATTACTCATCATTCTCAGTACCTGACAAGGATTCTCCAGTAGCATTTATTCCACCACTATTGTAACACAGATATATGAGCCTCACTCTACTTCAGAACCTCCTTTGGATTTTATCTTATCTTGGGTACCTCTCCAAAGTGACACAAATCCTTAGCTTATCAACCTGATTTACACAAGCAGCACTGCTTCAAATGTAAAAGCCCATGGCCTAACTACTTTGACTGTTTATAGCAAGGAGAAGGTGGCTTTGCAGTGTTTTCCCAATGATAGCTCTGTAACACCACCTACACCCACAACCTTTTAGTGTCCACCTCTTTCAGACCTCAAGATCTGTAAGTGCAGCATCACCAATAAACAATGGTGGGTGAAAGCAGGTGAAGGTGTGCAGTGCTGTGATTTAGGGAGCTGCTGGGAGCTCCTGTGATGGCAGCCTGGACTTGCAGAAGCAGGCTCACTGTCAGGCCACAATGCTGTCACCAAAGTTGGTCAGTTCAGGGTTTTCCTGATTCCCATGGTACTGGTGGGTCAGAACAAGCACATGGTATTGGGAAGTATTGGAAGCTCTGCTTGCACACAGACCTCAGCTGAAGTCTCTGGGTCACCACTGTCCCCAGACTTCAGGGTGTGTTGGACCTCTTGCACCCATGAGCTGCTTTCAGGTGTGCTACTGATGTGCAGTTGTTCAGCATCAAGCTGAATCAGAGGGGATTCAAAGGGGTTTCAGAAATCACAGCAGTCACAGGTCCCCACTACCCTGTGGAAAGGCTGCCAGCTTCACCTAGCTATTCCAGTCTTGGAAACTTGTAAGTAACTGGATCTTCAGGGAATTATTTGTCACTTAACAGGACTTAGAGGAAACCTGTTTAATTTTAAGCATCTAAACACATGGAAATGTTCTAAAGCAACACCTCATATTGCCAAGGTGTTTCTTCTTTCCCCCGTTCCTGCCAGGACAGCACACTACAACCCTTCCCATCCCCAGAATCTACAGTGCATGCACCCAGCTCTATCCCAAGGCTGCTCCATGCTTTGGGTTTTCTTCCCCACCTCCACTTCCAAGGCCCCCCTTTCAAGACAGACATCACAGCTACTCCCTCCCCAAACCAGAGCTCCATCATCACCTAAGTTTCAAGAACACCTGTATTGCTCATGGGGCTCCTGACTGCACTTTGGTCTGCTTCCACCCCAGCCCACTGGGGAGCTCTGGCAACCACTCAAGGAGGCACTTCTCTTCCAGAAGAGCCCACCCTAGTGCCCAGTCCCCTCCCACCCATCATCCACAGTCATTTCCCTCCCTCCATCCATCCCAAGGCTGATAGTTTTGACCTAGAGAAGTGTCCCAAAAGTACCTTTTAGCTCCGGAACAGCAGCGCCCTCCTCTCTGCAGCTGAAATTGCTCAATTGGTGTTGGCTGCAGACTGCTGCTGGGGGGAGGGTCTTTCAAAACTCTGCCCACTTGCCTGTCAGGGGCAGAAGGGATGCTTGCATTGGTTACTTTGATAGACATCCCTTCTAGCTGAAGGTCACTCATAGGGAGAGGGAAGAATTCTTGTTGATAAGGAGAGGCTTTAGCTGAGGGAGCTCCTGGGCATGGCACCCACACATCTATGGTCACCAACAAGGCTCTCTGGCAGGACACACTGCCATCAGTCAGGGCACAGCAAACACCAGTGCAGAACACTGAATGGAATGTTCCTTATGGCATTCCTCAGGACAGAGGATAGGGCAGGTTCTGGATGCATGTCTAGAACACTGCCAAGGCCAACACAACAGCATACAACACCCACGTGAACATTTGGGCTGAGCCAAAGAGACTCAGAAATCCCAGGAGAGCAGGAGCAGCCCCAGGTCAGAGGGGGGGTCAGGGCTGTCTGAGGGGTTCCTGACTGCACCACTCCCCAGGTGGGGGCCAGGCTGCCACCACACACCCAGCAAGGTCACTGTGGAGAGCCCCATTGGTGACCACATCAAAAGGCAGAGACCATACCAACTCTTAAGAGTTCAAACACATGAATTTTCATATTAAACTGCCTTTTAACCTCTATTAAGAACACTCTGTGGCTTCCACTAATCCAAATGCATTAAACCCCCTGTACAATTATGTTCTTTGCACATAGCCTAAAATTCTCCAAAATGAGCACATCTAGTCACTGCCACTGCAGAACACAAAAGCAGGAGGGTTTCCTAAGTGCACCCAAAGCATCTGACACTGGTATGTTCCTGCTGTATTTCTTTTTGATAAAGAACAAAAAAAAAAAACCAAAGCCAGATGATTCTAGTTCCAAATAGTAGACAACATAAAGGTCAGAGAAGAGATACTGGGGTGTTAATGGCCATACAGTAAAACCTAGTACATCTTCAAAGGAAAAAGATTGCTTTACAGTAAAACATCAAATCTCACTGTATCTCTCTAAGCACTCACTGTCAGGTAACACAATTTTCCACTGAGTCAGTGATCAAGGTCACTTCAAAGTACAATGAATTTTGGCCTTGAAGTGGCCATTTGCCTCTCCTCTACTCACATCTATTCTGCCTTTAGCTCATGGGCAATCATCTGCTGTAGGGCTTTACACTGCCCTCTGCTCCCTTCCCCTTTTATCTTGCCCCCACATCCTTTACTCCGCTCAAGCCACAGGTTTTCTTTATTTTCTCATGCCAAATACAATGTTTATGTCATATTCACAGTAAGTTAGCAGGGAGTTACTACCAATTAGGGCTGCAGTTGGTTTTCCCAGCACTGCAAGAGAAACTGGGGTAGATATTCCTATAAGTTAATTCTTCAGTTATATAATTTTACTCTACATTCTGTATTTGAGAATAATTTACAAGCTAAAAAGTTCACAGTTTTAAAGCATGGTATTAAAGTCTTTACCTTCTAACCACTTCTTTCCAGCCTTCTTCTCTTTTCTGGCCTCTTTTTGGACTGGTCAGATTCAGCTTTACATTTGGAGAGGTCAGAGGCAGGGAAACAGCCTTATAAGTAGTCGACAAAGAATTCGAATGACCTTCACCATCAAGTCTGGGAACAGAAATGTGCTGATTACAAATTACAGAATAAGATGTATGTCAGCATACAGTTTACATTCCTGCAGCTTAAAACCAACAGTATGAACTGTTTCCATAAGAACCACCTCTAACAAGGAGTCAGAAGGATGCATTTGGCTTGTCCTGCTGCAGTGAACTGCACAGGACCCCAAGGCTCTTGCAGCAACCCTTGGATTAAAGGTCCAAGGCAGAAACAATCTATGTTTGAAGAACAGAACAAAGACAAATTCCAATTTTTAACACTCCTAATGGGAGCCCAAAACACACATCCTCTAACCACAAGGGTTAATGAATTCACTCATTCTGCATCTAACCTGAATTGGGAAAATTAGGAAAATATCCTCTCTTCCCACTCCCAGACAAGTGCCTTGATGAGTCTGACAACAGCCCTGTCTCACTGCCTTTCTTGATGCCACAATGTCTGTGTTCTTATTGAAGCTGGCCTCTGTCAGCCCAGTGTCCTGCAGATCAACCTCCCTGCCCTCTCCCCTCCCTTAGTGCAGAAAATGGAAAGAGAGAAGAAAACCATGGGGGATCAGACTTGTATTACTTAGATGTGAAAACAAATAAAGTCTGCAGACCCATATGGGATTTAAACTTTCTGATTCAGACCAATGACTTCTTCAGAAAGTGGTGTTGTACAAGTTATCAGCACATTCCCAGGCAATTGCATGACCTTTTGAACCATTTATGTGGCCCCTGTAAGTTCCCTGAGTTCTTGTGACTCTCACCTCTGGCTCGACAAGGTTATATCAAACTGGCCATCAACCTGGCAGGTGAAATGCTCAGAGTCATCAACTTCTTCTCTCCTTAAAAGAAAAAGATTGCAAGTCAAGCAAGTTAATGATGAAACCATAAAACAATCAAAAGGTAACAAAACCACTTCTGTATGTGGATGATAAGCAAAGCTGGCACTTCCTTATGAAATTCCCAGCATATTCACTTTTAAGACCTATTCTAACAAAGCTGACAATGCAACACGGATGCTTAAGAAGTGCAGAGAGAAAAGGCCATTTTGCTCAAGTAGTATTAAAAACTAGCCAACAATGCCAAAAAATCTTGTTCTTACAAGATTTTAAAGAGGTTGTAGAGGTTTGTTTTTTCAACAAACTTAACACAGCTATGCAGATAAAGCAGTCTCAGTCTCTCTAGGCTCTGGGAATGTACAGTTGGTGTAGAGCTTAAGCTACAGAAAACTGACACAGGCATAGGTGGAACCTTGTGAAACAACAGGGAAGGAACAGAACTGTCTCACCTCGTTGGTGTTTTGGAAGCAGAGGTGCTGTTTTTTTCTTCCTGAGAGGGGATGAGCAGTGAGGCATAGCGCCGCTCCGAGGAGTTTGTATCCATTGTGAAGTTCAGCTCTTGGCTTTTCCCTCCACTGCTGCTTTCACTATTGCAATCTGTGCTATCCAAGTTATCTGAATCACTGTTCCCACTTGCACCACCACCTCTTGGCTCTCCATTTATTTTGTTTTTATCTGCTTTTTGCTGTGCTAGAGATATATGCTGATCTGGCAAAATTATCTGCATATTCTGAGGAGTCTCTTTCGTTTTATTTTTCTTATTTTTTCTGTTTGTGCTGGGGGTAGTCACCACATTAGCTCTCTTCTTCCCAAAGGCATTTGTGAAGGTAGTTGAAGTTGCAGAAATTCCAATTGTAGTTGTAGTAGTTGCACTTGGAGGCTCTATAGGAACTTCTTGCTCCACTGGAACAAAAGCAGGTTATATACAATCAGAACTCACAAAATAAATAAATCAGTGCCCTCACTGAATACACTACAGCTAAAGTTATGTTCCTTGCTGAGCTGTCAGACTAGCACCAAATTCAGCTGTAAATCCTCCAAGAGTGACTTTTGTGAACAAAGGAGGGGGTGAAAAAATGAGCAAAGGAGTTTTGCCAGGCAGTAGCCATGCAACACTGTCAAATACGAGAGACCAGCTTTCAAACAGATTCCTTTACCTTGATGGTTAAAGGTGGCACCCCTTTAAAGAAACATTTGTTCTTTACCTTCATCATCGTTTTCTTCTTCATCATCATCCTCTTGTAGTTCCAGAGTTTCCTTAGGTTTGTTTTCTTCATCTTCTTCTTGTTTTCTTTTTTGTTCCTCCTTCTTCTTCTTTCTCTTTTCCTTTCTTTTCTCCCTTTTGGCTGCAAGAGCTTGTTTTCTGCTCTCCTCTCTTGACTACGTAGGAGAAAAGAATCCAAATTTAAAAATTTTCACACAGACTAAATTATACTTATAATTCAGATCTTCCCTAAAAATCTAGGGGGGGGAGAAGAAAGGAGAGAGCACAATGAACTAGAATGACTTTGGCACATAATGAATCATTACACAGAAACTGGACAGACCCTATGCAACAACAGGACTAGCTGGTCCCATAACTTCTAAGGAATGGTAACAAAGTAATAACCAATACAGAAGTACTAAAAAAATAGTTTTACTGGAAGATCTTTTCCTCTCAGTCCTTTCTCAAACATTTAATAAGCTCAGTGGTATTTTTGGTGCGATGCTCACATCTTTGATTCAAAAGCCAGTACTCAATGCCTCTAATTTTAACCATTTTTAAAAAATATATGCAATCAGTCATCTGCTGCACTGTTTGTGCACAGCAACTGATGTGTGCTTAACAAGTCCACAACCTGGAAAATTCAATAAACTAATGTGGAACTTGTCAAAAACTCTAAGAGCCTCCATTAAGAGAGCCCATTCAAGAGTGTGTTACTCTAGAACAATTTGCAGTGTTCTCAGCAAAGAGAGAAGGGGATTTTCTCCACTATCTGCTCAACTCCAAGTCCATAAAATGCTTATGGACTATTTATACCCATAGAAACACATCATGAGACTGGAGACCTCCCTTACTCACACTCTTCTGTGCTGAGGTGATCCCAGAGAGATACTGCCTAAGGAACAACTGGTGAGTCCAAGTCTTCCTAAAAAGGACAATGGAGTGGCTGAAGCAGAAGTCAGTTCTAATTTGCCACCCTCAGTATGTGCCTCACTTGTGTGATAGGTAAGGGGAAGGAACACAGACACAGTCAAAACACGAAGTCTGCCCAAAGAAGCACCAAATGCAGCCTAGAGATTCACACACAGTTCAAACACTGTTACACAACAGCAGTTATCTACTCACTTTTTCCAGGTCCAGCTCCTTCAGCAGTATAGTTGCATTTTTATTGGCTTCTGCAGCCTGCTGGTCTTTAGCTTTCACAATTGTCTCCACACACTGGTGACACTTTTTCAACAGGTCCTGAAATACAAACTTGTCTTACTACCACTGTAATAAACAACAACTGAGGAGTGAGGCTTGCTCTACAAACACGAGATTAGCTCCCCTGTATTCACAAACATACAAACTATTTCACAGAACGGGATCTCATGCTGATTTACTTTTTAAGTGCTGTATTAAAAAGGAGAAATGCACAAATCTCCAAATCAGATGTATGTAAGTAAACATTTACATTCAGTTTTTGAACATTTAAGAATCTCCCATGGATATTTTTGCTGGAAGTTCAGGCCCAGGTCTTGTCCCCAAGGCCAACTCACCTTGTCCGTGATGGTCGCTATGTAGCGCATGCACTCAATGTCTGAAGGAAACTGGTTCACTTCTTTCACCAGGAACTGAACTACTTTCACATGCCCCTAGAACACCAAAGACAATTCTAATCTTTTGTATACAACTGTCAACATTAATCATCAGAAATACAAGTTTGGTATCTCTTAGTTCAATGCAAAACACTGAAAATAAGCAAGAACATTTCTGGTAAGCTGCTGTTTGGGAAGGAGGACAGTGCCTGCTTGCTCAGTGCTGACAGCACTGGTGGCAAAGACAAGCTCTTTCACAAGTTACTTTTTAGTTAAAAATACAAGGACCAGAGGTAGATCTTCATGGTTTTATTAACAATCAAGACACAAGACAACTCTCTTTTAGACATCATTTATCACCCAATCCACTCTCTTGCCACTCACCCATGGAGCTGATAGACTGTTCAATTACAGCCTAAGTCACATGAGGAAACTGAGCCACCTGAATGTCATCCTGGCAAGCACATTCCTCTGCTCCCAGGGTACACTGTGCAACCACACAAAGCACCCAACTGTTGCTTCTGAAGTTATGTGAAAGCAAGGCAGTGTCAAAACAGGAGCAAGCTCAGCATTTTTGTTTGTCAAAAATGCTGCACACTTATTTGCTATTTTGTTAAAGGCAAAGCAGCTACAGTTACTGAATTCCTCTGCTTATGCTCCTTGCATCCAACACCACAACTGATGGAACCATCCCAAAGCAATGTTCTTCCTGCCAAGAAGAGGCAGTGGGTGACAGAAGAGCTGACTACACAGTGTCCCATCACAACAGATTAGGAACAGAGCAAGAGAAGCACAAAGGAATGAGGACAGCTTATTGAAGACTGGCATTGTGTTCATCTCCAAAGCAGGACTGAAATGAGCAGTACAGACTGCAGAAATATGGAAATCTCAACCAATCAAAGTTTTTGGACAGTGTACAACTGGAAATGATAAAGCTAACATCATTTATGGAACCAAGTTTTTCAACTCTCAAAAACTGGATCTTAGTGAAGTACAGTAATTATGACTTTGAAGCAGGTATTTTATCAAAGCAGTAATTTTGCCATGTTATATTTGGTCCTTCTAAAACCAAGCATTCAGACTCAAGGCAAAACGAGAAGCATTGTTTTGAAAACATGAAAAGTTGGTCTCCTACCTTGCGAAATGCTGACATGAGAGGGGTGATTTTCCTGTTATCTGCAGCATCCACATCTGCCCCTGCTTGCACAAGCAGCTGCACCACGTCGTAGTGGCCCCCGTTGGCTGCCAGCCACAGCGGGGTGTTTCCTTTCTTGTTGCGAACATCAATGTGTGCCCCTCTGAAACACAAACCCAGAAATGGGATGAGTAAAGATGGAAGTCAGAGAGCAAGATCACAAAATATCAGAGTACAACTGGATATAGAACTTAGTAAATGTCCCTGAATTTTGCTGTTTCATTTGCAGGGTAGTGACAAGGGGGATATTTAAACCTCCCCGACAGAAATGAACACTCATTTCATGTCACCTACTGCACCAGAGATATGCAACCAGAAACCTTTAAATTATCAGTGTGGTGACTACCCACAGGTCAAAGCAGGCCCTTGAGATTTGAGCAGCACACTGGGTTATGCTTGAAAAGCTCAAGAGCTACTTCCAGGCTTCGCCCCCCAAGCGCCAGTGAGGAAATGCTCACATGGGAGTTGCTGGATTCATACACAAACAAGCTGTCCAAGCCAGACACTGTCTGCCTGCCTCTGGTCCCAGCTGCCTGCTCTGCTTAATTAATACTGCAATAGTGACATATTCCAGGATAACACTGAAGAGTAGGGGACAGATTTAACATCCTATTTTCAGAGCTTCCTATTCCCTTTGCTCTCAGGTGCATGAGGTAATGTGAACAAGAGCAGCATTGCCCAGAGGAATACAGAACAAATGTGCCACTAATCATTAGTCATAACTGCTTTGGGTTGGAAGGGAGCTGAAAGCTCATCTTGTTCCAACTCCTGAGCCACGGGCAGGGAAGCCACCCACAAGATCAGGTTGCTCAGAGCCCCACCCACTCTGGCCTCAAACGCTTAATGAGAAGAAATGATTTACCGATTAATGAGGAGCTCGCAGAACTTGTAGTGACCCTTATCAGCTGCAATTGTTAACGCTGTATCTCTTGAGGAAGGCACAGGTGGGGCATTCACATCTGCTCCTTTATCAAGGAGAACCCTTCCAACCTCTGCATAGCCTCCTGAAGCTGCTTCCATCAGAGGTGTGAGACCAGTCTGTGCAAAGAGAACGAGTTACTCTGTGAAATCTGCACAAATACTTCAGATAAGACATAAATGATTCCTACAAAGGGAAGTCAGATTTTTATTTAGCTGCTTATATTTAGTTTAGGAGCCTAACTTCAAGCAGTCTCTTCCTCAAAAATGACCCCAAAAACCCAGCCAAAAAAGCCCCCAACAACAAAACAAAACACCCACACACAAACCAACCAAACAAAACCAACCCAAAACCCAAACACTCTTGGGCTTTGATTTATACAAACCCAAGCAAACTGTTGACTAAGCACCACCAGATACCTGTCTCAACAGCAAATGCAAAGTTTATAACAAGATCTCTACAACAGAGGTTAGAACAGATTCAAATGAAGACACAAGTGTTTCTACAAAAATACTCAGAAACTGGCTTTATAGCTTTTCTCTAGCCTCCCTTGGCACTGAGACTGATCTGGGCCCAACTTAGTTGCCAGGTCAGACTGTTAAAAAAACTTACACCAGCTGCTAACATGCCCAACTGACCATTTGAGAGCTGGCTTTTATCCATATCCCCTTTTCTCCAGCCACAGTCATTCCAGAAGCAGGCGGGGTAGACAGACACAGCAATTATTTCAGCAGCCTTAGGAGTTACCAAAAATTCCTTTGTGCTGGGGAAATCAGTCTGGCTGTCTACACAAGCTTTAAGCTTGCTTTATGGCAGGAGACACAAAGCTGTCCCAGAGCACCAAAGGATGGGACCTGTGGAGCATTTCAGAGGCACAGAAGGTCACAGTACTGAAGCCACGGGTTCTACAGCAACGTAAAAGCTTTACAAAGTTTGACTGCACTACTTTGGTTGTAGACAAGAAGTCTGTTCTATATGAGAATCACAAGCAACACTATTCTCTTCCTGCCTAGACTTCACTTGCATGTAAAAATATCTGTATCTGTTCTGTTACTGAGTATCACGTCTAGTTTAAACCTGAAAAAGTCTAGACAAGAGTCAATCTAAGTTTCATTATAAACTCAGAAGGACCAGTCAGCTTTTCCCTAGTGCAAAAAATACATCATCATTGATGCTTTTTCTATTTTTTAAAAGAAACCACACTTATTTCAGAACATTTAAGTGCTCTGATGTAATAACTCCTTTGAGCCCGGAGAGGCTCAAAGTTACAGGAAAATTTGAAGAAACGTGATGACTCAGAGGCAATAAGTCATAAGGAAAGGCAAGTCCCCCACTTACCTTTGCCCTGTGCTCGACATTGGCCTTCCTGTCCAAAAGCAGACTGACCACCTCTGCCCGGCCCTGGAAGCAGGCCAGGGTGAGGGCTGTGTTGCGGTTGGTCTCGATTTGGGCGTTAATATCAGAGCCCATATCAAGCAGCAGCTTCACGGCAGGGACGTGGCCATTCATTGCAGCCAACATCAGAGGAGAAATCCCCAGCTTGCTGCCAGTCCTAAGAGAAAGAAACAAACTGCAGTGCCCACGGCCCAAGAAAAGCTCTGGGAAATGTAAGTGTATCCAAGAGCAACAAAATGTTTTGTTGGAAGTCAGAAAGGAACATATAACCTACACAAAATATAGGCACTGACCTAATATAGTAGCATTTTTAAGAGAAACCACCAGAGGAACTATATGCAATAGACAATTGCAATTTATAAACAAGGAAAATACATTTCAGCTGCCAGACATTCTGATGGCCGAAGCAGACATAAGCCTTGAGCTACATCTGATTTTTTCAAAGAAAAACTTGCTTCTAGAACAGCTTCAGGTTGAACTTTCCCTAGTTAAGAGTTCTCCTGCTCTATCTAGCGTTAGAATATACGTAAGTTTTCTTAAAACTAATAGAGAGCAGGCTTAAGAGACACTGCTGTGTAAATTTGTTCCTCTGCCTGAAAAAGACATCTTCAAACACTCAGAGCTGCCCTGAGCACTTGGCTGCTTCCTTGATGTGGTTCTATTGGAAATAGTTTGGCTTCCACACCTCAGAATGGTGGAAAAGGGAAAGAATAGGTTTGCAAACTACAATCCCTTAAAATTTAAGAAGTTTGTGATAGTAAAGGATTTAAAAGCACTAAGATAACATGAACATAGAAGATGTCATCAGTGTAAAAAGACTGTTGAAAGGAGGTCTGAAAACACCTGAGATTCCAACCTGTGCATCAGGATGGAGCCAACAGGGAGTGCCTGTGCCACACTGCAGCTCAGCTGGTCACATGGTACATTACCTGGAATTAATTTCTGCCCCAGCATTGAGAAGAATCTTGATGATATTAACATAGCCACCAGATGCAGCAAGGCTTAATGGCGTGTAATCAGACACATTCCTGTGTTCTTTATTTGCTCCCCGGGCCAACAGCAAATCAACAACCTGAAAAGACAGGACGAGTATTAACAGACATATTGTGGCCTTTTCTATTATCCAGTGAGAGGATGTTGTTACAAACTTTTTAAAGTGCTACCAGTTTCCTTTGTCAACAGACAAGATTCCATAGGAAAATCTCCACCCTCTTCTGCCTGACATTTCCCTATCTCTGTACAGCCCCCACAGCCCATGACCCCAGCAGCTGAGTGCAGCTGAGCACTTGTCTGCCAGAAAGATTGTTTTACCTAAATAAAACTGCAAGGCTTTAAAGTAAAGCTCTTCCTGAGAATCTTAAGTTTGCAAACAATAAATCTACAAATCTACCCTACTCCCATAATGTCTCACAATGTTTGAGCATTTCTTTCAGAAAAACTCATCTCACAACTTGAATTCAAATGACATTTCAGCCAAGTTTGACTATCTGTATTATATATATATGTGAACTTTCAAAAAAAAAAACAAAACCAAAGTGGTAAAAATCAGAGTGACTGATGTTAACGGAACCAGGATGATGAAGGACTCCTCCATCAGACGTTGCTTAAGAGAAATAAAATGGGAGAAGATTAAAACATTTTTGTGATGTACTGTACTTAAGTGGGCCTCAATTTACTATTAATATAAGATAGGTGATTTCCAAACAAGACAGAAAAAAAGGCCGTCTTGCTAAACCAGAAACCTAAGAGGTAGATTCTGGCATAAGGAAAAAATATAAAGAGGAAGAACAGAAGACTTCAGTTGTTCAATATATAATGCTACTACTATGCTGATCTTGCCTTTTTTATGAGAAGCACTTTTGCTGTTAAAGATCTGCAATTCAAAAGTAAAATGGAAACTTTCCAATTTTGGCCAACTATTTTAATCCTTATATTAATCTACTACAAGAGCTCTTGGTCATCTCCATGCCATCTTCTAAGGTTCTAGGCACATGACTGAAATACGAAGGAGTTGAGAAATCTTATTTGGACACCACCACACACACACAAATCTGACAGAACTCTGAAACATCCTTAAAAGACAGGTACAGTGTGTCCTGCATTGCATCTGCACTTATCAGCCCTGTGCATTGTCACTAAAACCACGTAACTGCCCACACAAAATCCCAGTTTTTCTCCTTGTGTGCCTGCACCAGCTGTTTCAGGTTTGAGAACAGGGAAGATGGATAAAGGAAGTGCTCAGTGAATAAAGTTATTCAATAAATATCTGCCTCCCTCAGGATACACTGACTGAAGAAAGACCACAAGTTATCACAAGTGACCATGACCACTAACAAAACTGGGATAGGCAAGGGAGAGAAGAAAAAAGTCTTAAATTTCTTCTTCCTTTCTTGGAAGAGGAAAAAAAAACCCTAAATTAGCTACACTGAAACGGGTGGAAAACCTTCCAGGAAAAAAGTCAGATGCAACAACAACAGAAGAAACTCAACACTGTACAAAAACCCCCTATCTGCAAGTGACAACTCGAGCCCTCTGAGGACATGTCTGTACCTCCTGGCGTCCACCGGAGCATGCCAAGGAAAGCGGAGTATCCTTCGTGCGCTCCGACTGCGCTTCAATATCCCCACCTTTGTCCAGAAGGATTTCCACAACACCAACATGTCCAGCAGTTGCAGCCAGAATTAAAGGTGTAAAACCTAGTAATAGGAGATTGCATTAAAAGGCAACCTTGAGTATCTCATAAGTATTATTAAGGAGCAGAAATGCACAAATGAGTTGATTCACAATGATTTCTATTGATCATGTGTCTTTCCTCCAACTGGGATTGCTGGATACCACAATCTCAGAGCCTTTCCCAACCCTCTTCTGACCGTGTCACGTTGAGGCTCTGATTCCAGCCAAAGGCTGTTCAAAAGAAATTTAAACAGTGCTTGCAGTGATCAGTTTGGATTAAGTTCTGACCAATTCCTCTCCTTGGAGAAGTCACAGTTTTCTACATAAATACTGTTAAATTAAGCTCCAACCAGCGACCACATCAGCCCTGCATGTGTTGCTGACTGCCAGTGGTCAATGTGAGCTCCAACACACGTGGTGTGGTGGTTTTGTTCTCTCAGCTCTACAAGATGGGAGATTTTGTTAAACTCTGTTCCTGAGAACAATGATACCCAACCTGACAACTGCCACCACTCAGTCCTGACAGCCAAGATTGGCTGGTTACCCCCACCAGCTCACTGAGGTCATTTGTAGAGGGTGAGTCAGAAGGACAGAAGCGCCTCACATTTCACAAATCTGCTTAAGATCCCACTCAGGTGCAGACAGCAGCTCACTGGCTGTGTATGACCAACGTTACTACGTGAAGTGCAAGAATGCAGCTCACATTTTGAAATTCACTGTTTCAAGGTGTAGTTCAGGGTCAAATTGTGTTATTTCACTTACCCTTCTTGTCTCTGTGTTCAATATTGGCACCACGGGCGATCAGCACAGACACGAGCTCCTCGTGCCCCCCTGCACACGCCAGGGTCAGCGCAGTGTCGTGATTACTTTCAGTCTTCACACACAGGAAAGAAAAAGAGATGTTCAGAAATGAAAAATAAAGACAACTTCAATATTTCTACAACACTACTAGATTTTTTTTTTCCCAAGCAAATCCACTCTAAGCTAAGCTCAACTACTCACATGTGCATCGATGTCCACTGATGGATACATGGGGAGCACAGACTGTGGGGGCACACTGCTGGCTGCCTGCGGGCAGGGCTCGGGCGTCGGGGACTCCGTAGCGTGCGAGGAGCTGGTGGAGCCACTGGGCACTCTGCTATTCACAGCTGAAAATGAACACCAGCTTATTAATCCACTCTTAGGAATGTCCTGTTTTATATAAAAAAATGTTAGGTTTCATAAAACTGCAATGGTCTAATATCAAAACAGTAATGGGGGAAACAAATGGAATGCTCCTAAAAACAAAAAGCAGCTTTGAGGCAGTTAAACAGTGTAAGCATCGTCTCCAAACTATGGTAAGTTAGAAAATAATTTTATGAATTAGTCTGTATGCAATACAAGTGTGAATTATGAAGGTGATTAGTTACCCTTTTCTAATTGTAACCTTCACTGTTAAAGAGTGCAATCATATGCTCAGTTTAAGCAGGCAAATTATTTATTGCTAACACACAAACCTAATGTTCAAAAATATAGTCTTATTCTGCAATCCCAAATTTTTTCACATAAAGGTTAGTGCACACTTAGCCTCCAGAGAAAGTTTTCAGAGCAAGATGACTGACAGCTTCTCAAATTATTAATCATGTCTCAGAGTTAAACCAAACCAGGAAAGTGGAAGGGAAGCAGACAGGAGGGGGCAGTCAACAAAAATAAGGAAGCTGAAAACTGTCTGTGCTCCTTAAAATTTATTCTGATTGATGCACAGCCTGTAAAACATGTCATCCTGAAGATCCAGCATTGCTCAGGGACACGAGGAATGCAACTTTATCTTTTTTTTTTTTTTTTTTTTATACAACAAGTTAAAAAAAAGTAAAAAATTGAGAATCAGATTTTTTCCACCTAGTTTTAAATCAACAAGCAGAGAAATCTCCCTGGACATCCACTGCAGGGCCAGGACTCCTGCCAGGCTCTGTAAGCTGATGAGAGTCCAAGTGGAGCCTGGATCTCTGTAATCATCTGGGATTTCCTGCCAGGAAGGTGTAACACACCTACACACTGACTCCCTGTGTGCTTTAGCTTCAGTAGTCCCTGCTGATAGAGCAGCTGAGTTTGACAAGAATTGTCACTGCTGGATTGCCAAATGTCTCTATTGTGTAGCCTCATCAGCTGGAACGCCTGGTGAGCTTTACTTATTCCAAAACACACAGGATTTAGCAGCATTCCTGGGAGAAGCAACTAAAGGAAAACACTAACAGCTACAGGTAAGAAACAAGCAGCAGCAGGATTTTGCTTTTGTCCAGGTGTTAAGGGAAGATGAAGGATGAACTCAAACCTGTGTATGACTTATAGAAAAAATTTTGCAAACCAGCTCAACCTTCCTCATTCCATTGACAGATTACACACCAGCAATTACTCACAGGAAAGTGGTGTAGATGGAAAAGTCATAGAAAAGCCCCATTAACATGACCATTAACATCACTAACTCAGCCTATAGAGCTGCCAGTGCCTGACAAAGGAAACACAGACTGAAGCAGGGCAGGATGGGTCACTCCCATTGGCTTCTAACACATGGAGAGTTCACTGAAATTTGAGGAAGTTCCATTTTCAGTTGTATTTTTTAAGCAAACACTTCTCCTTGGTGCATAGGCAAAACCAACATTAACATTTGGTCACCATGTTTAAGCAATGAAGTACCAGATCTGAATTCCTGCTACAACCTTCATGAGCAAACCAGATTTGTATTAAAAGTTTCAAACAGAAAAGCTCACTATGGATTATCACTTACAGCAGCAAATGAGCATTAATTAACATAACATGATTGTTTTCTTGCTTAATGCACTGAAGTGCAACATAATAACTGGATTTCTACAGATGACTCTTTCCAAAATACAGACACCATATGACCCTGTTAAGGACTTATGTTAAATCAAGCTGGTCCTTCCTAGTGGAAGACAGTGGCTCAATTTTTTCAGTTACATATAAAACCACATGCATGTGCTGTGCATGCAGGGCAGGGTGAGCAGAGGGACTCCACTGGAGCCAGATTAAGGATCTTAAAGTAATTAAAGTACTATATTCAGTGTTGCTGTCGTAGATTCCACAAATTCTCTGTATTTCACAACCATGACTGAAAATATTGAAGTATTTCTTGCATACTTTAGATTTTCATCGTGTGTTTGAAACATACGAGTGTGCACTAAGCACTTCATGTGCACAGTAATAATATTAAACATGAGAGAGAATACCAAAGGCAGTAGAAAGGAAGACAAACCCTGCACTGATACCCTAAAATCTGGTTTAAAATAAAATCTAACAAATATTCCTGTAACACCCACCAGTTAATCACCCCCTGTATAACTGCTGAGTTTACAAAATGGCAGGATTTTTCAGAATGCTATTTTTTATTTCCTCAGTGTAGTTGGCAAGCTGGGCCCATGGAGCAGCAGCATAATTTGTGATCTGTGGAGCAGAAAAGGCCTGAGAACTTCTGCCTACAGTTTCACGGTGCTGATTTATCCCAGCTCTAGCTACACAGCAAAATACAGATTTTAAACTTGAAAATGACCTTGCAGCAATGGTTCCAACATGGCATTAACACAGAACATCTGCAGTGCCACAGCTTAGCAGTGAAAGCAGCACTGACACTGCTCACCCTTGACTCCAGAGAAATACCAATTTTGTGACAGAGGTTTTAGATGTGTCCACAGACTTTAATATTCAAAAGATTTCCTTATAGAAAAAAAATATCCTACACATACAAAATCCAGGTTTCTCATGTCCTATAAAGGGCTTGCAATGTTCCAAAGGGTCTGTGTTTGTATCAGTTGGAAGCTGAATGCTGGTCTTTAAAGACATGGATGACTATTTTCAAAGTTATGAAAAAATATTAAAGGAAACATGAGTGAAACAATAAGGAAGAACTTGGTAATTTATCCATATACAACTCTGGAGCATTGACAGTACCTGCAGCAAGCAGCTCTGGATGAGATTTCAGCTGTAGCTGAAACTATGGCTACCCAACTGCTGTCATGACATGAGCACTGGCATTCAGGAATATTGGACTTAGATTGCAGCTTCTCTTTCCTCAAAGGAACTGGGATTTTCAGGACAGAGAGAATCATCCTTTTTCAAAGCCTGAGCAGCATTTCAGCATGTCCAGGCAGCTTCTCAGTAACCTGCAGAGGCTTTTGCATGTTGGTAACTGCAGCTCCTTTCATGGCTCATCATTCCTCACTCCAGTTTGTCCCAGTAACCAGTTTTACTCCAAACACAGTAACTCAGATGTTACCTTCCAAATCCTTACCTTAAAATACCATAATTCTGTATCATCCATTACAACCAGAATGTCAGAACCAAACAACAAAGTTTCTCAGAACACAGCTAAAATTTCAGTTTGGAACATCAGCTCACAGGACGAGAGTGGGACAGAAAAGCACACACAGTCTCTTGACTAAAAATACCAGCTGAGCAAAACAAAGCGAAACAAAAATATTCCAACTAGAGACAAACCCCAGCAACACAGAAAAGTTCCTCATCTTTAATACCCTAAACCAGAAAAAAGCCTCAATTCAGATACTACAACTAAGAAATTTACAATGGAAAATGCAGAAGGTGAACTGAAATGAAACTCCAAATATGCAAGACAAGAAGCTCCAAGAAACCAGATTGATCCTCAGTAATGAAAACGATGGCAGTATTCCAAATTAATTTATTGGTTTCCCACTCTAAACTGCACCAAGTCTGTCTCTTTTGTAAACCTGGTTAAAATTTTGACTGCAATAAGTCACACCTTTAATGTACTATTAGGTGCAAGATTTTTGCAGCAGTGCATCAAAATAAACTCCATTACAAACAAAACATTCTGGAGTGGAAAGAACTGCTTCACTTTGACACTTTGCACCTTGGCATCCACCACCTAAGTACCTCACAGCTGACACATCCTGCCAGCAAAATTGTAACATAAATACTCCATTTATGTATGTTGTCACTGTTAAGTTGGTCAGCAAAATACAAATCTGTAGCTTTACAGATATTGAAGTTCTCCCTCACAACTGGTCCCAGCTGAGGCTTGGAAAGATTTGCCTCCTACATCACAGAATCCCAGAATAGTTTGGGATGGAAGGAACCTTAAAACTCATCTCATTCCACCCCCTGCCATGGCAGGGACACCTTCCACCATCCCAGGTTCCTCCAAGCTCTGTCCAACCTGGCCTTGGACACTTCCAGAGATTCAGGGGCACCCACAGCTTCTCCGAGCAACCTCAGGGCCTCATCACCCTCACAGGGAGGAATTTCTTCCCAATATCCCATCTAACCCTGCACTGTGGCTGTGGGAAGCCATTCCCTGTGTCCTGTCCCTCCAGACTCTTGTCCCAAGTCCCTCTCCTGGAGCCCCTTTAGGAGCTGGAGGGGCTCTGAGCTCTCCCTGGAGCCTTCTCTTCTCCAGGTGAACACCCCCAGCTCTCCCAAACTGGCTCCAGAGCAGAGGGGCTGAGCCCTTGGAGCATCTTCGTGGTCTCCTCTGGATATCACCACTGCTAAGAGCAACACTAAAAGGTATTTCAGGGCAGAGGAAAAAATCATTTCTGTTCTTCTGAAGCAGTCCCCACCCAAACTGAAATACTCAGAAGGAATAAAAATGTTCCTACCTCCTCTAAACCCACAGTCACCCACTAACATCATTGCAGCTCCAGCAATGGGATCAGGGAGCCTTCAATGACATCCTGAGTGTGGGACACAAGCTCCCTAAAACCCAGGCTTCCCATGCACCAGGCACAAGCTCCTGAAACATTTTACCTGGCATCTGTAGTGGGCATGTAAAAAACAGATCTTGCAACAGTTTTTATTGCTCAAAAGTTCTCTATAAAATTAAGGACTAATGGGTAAGTTTGTGGGAAAAGTCCATTTCAGATATGGATCAAGGAGTCCAGAGTATGAGTAAATTTATAGTTTGTTTTCACGTGGCTATAAATCTGAGATTCAGTAGGATTATAATTTATATGGAGACTACTTTTACACAGTCTGGATTTACAAAGTTAGAGAAAGAAATCTATCTTTTGACTATTTTTTTTGGAGGAGAGGAAAGTCAAAGAAACTTAAGAATTTCAGAAAAAAATATATTTCAATAAAGCAACATCAATACATTTTTGCAGAAGCCTCTGGAACTCAAAAGCTAAAGACTCCTCAAGTTGCATTTCTGTAAATGTTGTTTCTAATGCAGAAGAAGGTGCTATTTGTAGTGATTTTTGAAATAAGTAAATCTCATGTCTTAGCAAAAAATGTCTTTAATTAGTTAGCAAAACCAGTAGCTGTTTTCAGAAAGCAAACCAATGTCTATTCAACAATGTCCATTGCGATCTTTTTTTCCCACAGCACAGTTCTCACACTCAGCTGGACTGCAGCACTTTTCACAGTGGGGACACTGAGCTTGTGGCTGTAGAATGAGCTGCTGACCACAAGAGGGTACAGACTCCATGGCCTTGTGCCAGACACATTCAACTCTCAGCAACAGCAACTACTCCAAAGATTAATCCCTTGCTGATTATTATTGTGTTACCCATTCAAATTTTCCTCCTTATACACTCCAGTACTAAAATTCTGAGTAATAAAAATGTTTTAATCTTGGCTGAGTATTCTGAAGAGCACCACGGAGCAGGGAGGGAGGCTCACCATGCCAGAACAGGGGGAACTAAAACTGATGCTCTATAAAACAACTGGAATTACAGCGAGGAGAGGATGGGAGCTGGTACAACCACCCCACTACTCCACCAACTCTGAGTTCCACAGGAGACTGCAAGTCACAAGTAGTCTTGACTTGCATGAGCTTGGTGCAATCACCATTCCAAAGGCTCCCAGGAATGGCTGGCCAAAGATCTCACTGCACACTTCTACAAGCCTTGACATCAGAGGACACGGCAGTGACTATGAAACGGGAGGGGCAGGGCGAGACAGACAGGAAAATAACGGGCAGGGGTACAGGCACAAGGTACAAAGAAAAGTTGAAAAACACTGAATAAAAAAAACCCAAAAAACTACAGACCAAACAACACTGGCTATATCCTACATACCTCCAGCAGCAAACCTCATTCCTAGTCAAGTCCACGACATGAAGTCACCCAAAGTGATCCCTGTTTCTGCACAAGGGGACTCACACAACCCGATGGATGGGCATTCCCATTCCTCTTCACACCAACACGTGGAAGGATGTTGGGGTTTTTGCTTTTCATCCAGCTAGCAGGACATGTTTTGGCCATGTGGAACATCTAACCAGCAGATATTCCTGTACAACACCTGGGGTTTAGCAGGGATTCTTCAAACACAAGCCATCACAGAATGGAGTGGTTGTGCACGGATTCCAGGCTGTGCTTAAGCTCCAGCAGCAAGGAGAGGGATGTGTTTGTCCATAAAAGTGACAACAATTTAGCTCTTTCTAGAGATGGCTACCACATTGAAGAAAGTCACTGATAAGCCTGCACAGAAAATTCTACAGAAGATATAAATCTGTCATGCTTTGTGTTTCCTAATGGGCACTACTAATTACTCATGATGAAGCTTTTTAAAGAAGCACAGAAAAAGATGAGGCCAAAGGGGCTAAAACAGGTGTCCAGTACAGGAAGTTTTGCACTTTGGAAAAAAAGATATTTAAAAGTATCATGTTAGAATTGGAAGTCACTGTTAGGATTAATAGCACTAATCAGGAACTTTATTCTTAAGCAAGTATTCCCAAACTGGAAAACCCCAAGATGTATTTGGAGGGAAGGAGAGAGAGGGAAACTGAGCACACAAATTAATGCAAAAATAGGTATATTTCTTAACCCACCTGCTATTAGGTCATCAAGAGTGTCGGTAAGCGTCTGTGCTGGAGTGGCAACCATTAATCCGTCTGGTTCTTGAACTAAGAGCCCCTGCCCAGCAATTTGCTGCTGCTGTCCTACATTCTGCTGATTCCCTAATGCTTTCTGAAGTTCAACAGACTCTGTCCCATTATAACCTAAATTACCAGAAAAATTACATTGCGGTGCTGGCAAAGGCTGGATAGGGACAAACTCTATTTGTTCAGCAGGTGGTGGAGACTGGTGTTGCTCATCATCTTTAGACAAGATTGTGTCAACCTGAGGTAACCCTGAAAAGTTATCCTCTGGCAGACCCTTATCAGCTTCCACTTCTGGGAAGACCCCTGTAAGTGAGCACTGCTGCTGCAGGGCAGGTGGTGTGTCTGTCTGACCTTTGGTCTCCAAATATTCTTTGGTAAACTGCTGTTGGGTTTTCATCTGCAACTGCCTTTCCACCTTCTGCAGCTCCTTCAATATTTTCTTCTTCTTCTGTACTTGTTCTTCTCTGTTCTTTTTAAGTTCTTCAATCTTATCTTTATTTAAAGGTTCACCTTGAATTAATTCCAATGATTTAAGTTGTGCTTTTTCAATAGCACTAATTCTCTGTCCAAGTTCATTCAGCTTGCCTTCAGTCTCTTCTACTATGCATTCCAAAGGCTGGTATGGGTGAAAAGGTGGCAGTAGGTCCTTATCTGCTACCTGCAGGGAACTTGACTTCTGCTTGGATGCACCTAAGCACATGAAAAATGTTTGAAAAAATGCCATGCTGAAGATACCCCAAACCTCCCCTCTCACCCACCAAAAATTATAATATTTAAAAAAAAAAATAAAAAAATCTTTACAACTAACACTGCATATCTGTCAAAGCACAGAAAGGTAAACCCTACACTCCATGTTAAGACAAGAAAGGACAAAGCAGATAGATGGAATTGTCAATATTTGATCCTCACATCCCTTTGAGCACAGCTATTTTAATCTTACAAGGAACCTTGACAATTTCTGACATACGTGACAATGCACTTGGGAAGGGGAATCAGCAAAAACAGCAAGGCAATTTACATGATTTACTGAGTTCCCAAAGTTCTTCTGTGTGTGCAGAGCTTAAAGTAAGAGTATTTTCCAGAGGCTGACTTCCAACAGCAAGGTTAGGAGCAGAAAGACTCTATGGTTGAGAGCAGACTAACCTGGCAGTAAGATGACACTTTGAATTAGGATTTCTCCAAACATTGTAGCATCCACCTTCACATTACAAGCAGAATCCTGCCACTGCAAACTTAGTGCTTTCAAGTGGAGTGTGAAGTTTTAGCACCTTTTTAAAAATTCTGGGACCTAACTAACAACTTCCTCACTTCCCCATCCAGTAACAAATGAACAATTCTGTTCATTATAAAGACTTTAAAAATAACCTTCACCAAAGGCCCACCAAACCTGGGCAGCCCTGCCCCAGTTGCTGACTGCCCTCAAGCAAGCCATGGCTGCTTCCCCAAAAGCCACATCTAGGAAACTCTAGTCACATCTTACTGAAAGGAATCTATTAAGTGCTCAAATTTTAATTATTACTTCAGCGTCAGAACTTTAATTAAAAATGTGAAAGGTTTTAGCCTGATTAAATAATTTTCTGCACTAATACTCATTGGCTTTATCCAAACACTGATACATAAAGCCTTCAAAAAAAAAAACGAAGGAAAACTTGAAGTTTTACAAAGCAGACTCACATAATTCATCATTAAAAGGGCAACTAAAATGATGTACAGCTTGAGCCATGGTTTAATAAAGTTACCTAAATATTGCACAGCTAAGTGGAAGTCTGGATGCAAGAATTAAGTGGTGGATCAGTCACTAGCCCTGGAAAGATAAAGTTTCCTGAAACATAGATTTATTTCTCTCTGGGCCATCCTTCACCAATACACTAATTCACAAACAACTTCACTTTGTATTGCAGTCAAAACAAGAGTCACATACACCTCACTTTGAAATGAATCTTTTTTGGAGGAACTAATTGTAAACCAAACAAATGTGAGATTTTTCTCTTATGAAGAGAAAGAACAAATATGAAAATACAATTGGACCAATTCTGTACTGGATACCTCCAGCAGACCCTTGGGAAAGCAAACCATATCTAATTATATGAGAAACACCAAGAATCCTGCTAATCCCAGGAAACAGCCCAGAATCCCACAGGCACCCTTCAACAAGCCCAGGGAACAGCCCAGCATCCCAGAGCCCCTGGAGCCACCCTTCAGGATGTTCCTCCTGCAGCTCCATCCTCTGTGCAGGTCAGTAACTCCAGCTGAGCACCTCTCCCCATCACTGCTGTTACTTTGCCTCTGAACAGTGAGTGAGTCCCCAGCCAATTTCTGAGCAGACAATGAGGAATTTGGGGGAAGTTCAGCAATCCCTGGCTCTGTGCTGCCTGGTGGCTCTTTAGCTTGAGCCTGCTCTAACCCGTGGCCTCTTTGGCTTTGTCGTGCACTCAGGGGTTATTCTTTAATTTTAACAAGTGTCATTTACAGATTTTTGAGACTACTCTTGAGAAATACATTTGCACCCACCAGAATTCTCTGAAAGGCTTGTCTATATGGTTGTTTTGAAACCAAGCTGTGCTCCATTTCTATAGAAACCAAACTGCAAATGAACCCTGCCTTCAGCTGAGATGGGAACCCTCTGCCCTGCTCTGCTTAATGTCACCCCTAAGGTTCCTGTGTCTTTCATTCCCATCCTCACACCAGGCATTCCCATAACCCAGCAGCTCTGGACACCTTCCATCACTCTAGGAAAGAAAAGCTGCAGTTCAAAGAGCCTCCCAAATAATAAAGTATCAATGTTGTCCATGTCAATTAAGTCTGAGCTGGGGAGAAAAGGAGCCTGTCACGGGAAAGCTTTTCCAGGAGCACAAGAGGAAGGAAAGAGCAGGAGCACAACCCCACCTCGGGAGCTGGGCTCAGACAGCAGCTCCAACCAGGAATCATCGCACAAAGCTCGGACACTTCCTGAAGACTGGTGCTGGGAGACCAGCTGGGCTCTCAGGTTCCAGAAAAGCTACAGAAATTTACATTAATCAGCTGCTAATTAGATAGCAGGGCCACTTTTCAGGTTCCAGATCACCCTTTCTATGCCAGAAAACAGTTGCAACCTGAACTGGAGATATTGGAAGAAGACAAGGGGTAGGAAGAAAGATCTGCTAAACCTGACGTGTTCACCAAAACAGTCAGGTCAAACAGAGGTGGAGAAGCTACACTGTTGGTAGCTTTGAATATGCAAATATTGGATGTACTACAAAGTAGCATTCCTGGTTTACCCAAATCTCCTCTATATTACAATATCCTGAAAAATACTGTGCTCATTTTAGTACATAATTATGAACACACACTTTACACTTCCACTTTTGAAATATGTAAATACAGTAAGACTTAAGAATCCAATCACAGGCCAGATCATAATCACGTCAACCTTTTTTTTTTTTAAACATATTTTGTACATTTATCTTTTGGGGGCAGCATCAGTCATCTACACAATCAACCTACTACCAAATTCCACCTAGCAACATTAAGCTGTCAATCTGGCCTCTAAAGCAACTATATTCATCACTTTTAGAAGACTTGTTTAATATGAAAGTAAGTTATTTAGACTGAAGATGACTGAAATCCAGATGTTGCTACACAGATGCCATCTGCCATCCAGTACCATGATCATAGGAAAAAAATTGATCAGCAAACCCAGAGTGGTTCTGGGCATGCTAGGAAAGCCACAGAGTAAAGAAGAGACTGATTCCCCAATTATTTTGTGAACAGTATCACCAACTGTTCTTTTATTTGCATTTCCACATTCCCACAAGTTCTGGTCCCTACCCTGTCCAACTCATCCTCCACCACAATTCCTGCAGAGCACGCACAGATCTTCAGCCAAGTTTGTGACCAACATTTATGACTCAGGGTAAGACCTACCCTGCCCAAACACAGCTTCCCATCCATTTCTCTCCAGGAAGTGACAGGTGTTGCCTATGGCAATTTCCTGCACTTCTCCCATACATTTAGATCATCTCCCACAACTCTGAGTTGCAGCAGCCCATTCACCCCAGTGAGCCTCTCCCAGGCATCACTCCTGATCTCTTGAGCAGCCAGAAACATGCAGAGAGGACACCATGACCAGATTTTAATGCTTCTGGCTGCAAATAACATCTAAACACTGTGAGCAAGAACCTGGAAAAATATCCTTCAGTTCTGTAGTCCTCAGGTGGCTTTCTCAAGCAATTGAGCTCTTCTAATTTAACTTTTCTTAGAACACATTCAGTATTTATACACTTGCTGCCAACAAACAAGTCTGATACTGTATTTCTTCATGAGTGATTATGATTCTCATGGAAGTTGCTTTTCTAGCTCTGATTTATAATCCATAGGATGTCACTTCTCCCTGGAAAGAACTAACTTATACACCTTTCAGTTGTATTATATTTTATATTCTATTAGACAAAATTCTGAGATTTGTTAACAGCTCCTTAATTTCTATTGTCATCGTCAAATGAAAAAAAAAAGTGGATTGAAATCCACTTTTTGTAAAGCCCAAAAGATTTTTTCCAGCATAAAAAAATGACAGTAAGAAGAGTCAGCTGTGTGATACACATTTGTAAATTCAAATACATCTTCTCTGCTGGAGACCATGTTATATAAACCTGTGTGAATCACCATGTCATTTGTGTGCTCTGTAACAGAATTGCTTGTCCGTTGTTCTTGCACTTCAGGTTTCCTATTGTAAATCTGAATAAGCTGAGAGTTCAATTTGCAGCATGCAATTAAAACTCACCAGCCTCATCAACATGAACAAAATTAACTCAATACTGAATTTTCATGAAACTTCTGTGTTTAACTATTATTTGTATCAGTAAGAAACTCATCTCTAAGGACTTGGAGAAACAATCAGTTGCTCCATACACACACAAATGCAAAGTACAGTATTACATCATCTTGCTAATTTGGAAAAAAAATAAGCCTCCATTACACAAGCAAATTCATCTGCTACATGGTTTTTCATACATACTGAATTCTTCTTGATAAAGAAGAGGTTAATTGGTAGAAGGCTGAATGATGAGTTTGAGTATGTTCACAGTATCCCTCCTGGAAACATGGAGTCATTTTGCCAGTCTTTATCACTCCTGCAGCTGTTTCTATGGAAAATTGCAGGGAATAGAATGCAATGCTATCCAACAGGCAATGGCTACACAGCTGAAACCAAGCCAAGCTGAACTCCATTTTCAGCCATTCAAAAATTTGAGTTTCCTTCCAATCTTAAGTCTTCTTCCCAAGTTTTCTCTGGTGGGTTCATGGTATGTAACTGGAAAATTGCTAAGATGTAATTGAATTAGTTGGTGGTAAGCAGGTGACTGAAGCTTCAAAGGAGCAGAATTTCACAAACCACCATGAAAAGATTGTCACACATTTGAGCTCCTGGGGATCTACACGTGTCTGGGTGCCAAATCACCTGCCTGGACTGCTGAGGATTTGCAGAAAAAAGTCTTTACAAAGAAAGTATTAGTGAAGTTCAGAAGTCAGGAGGCATAGATGGTGAAATCTCCCTTGGGAACTCATCCCAGATACCTGGGCTAGTTGCTGACCCAGGCAGGAAATTTCCAGGAGGAAATGGCAAGAGTTGATCAGAAGATGTTGAAGCACTTTAAACAATGAACAGGCAGCTGGGACTGTGCAGTAGAAAAATCTGGTAAAAATCAGAATGCAAAAGCTGGAAAAGCAGGAATATAAATTTGCCTTACTAATGTTTTTACCTCCATGAAAGTCATATAACTTCCCAGTTTTACTGTTAACCCAGCCCCTATTTTCATTAAATCACACAATGCATGAGATCTCTGCTGGGATACAAAACTCAGTATTAGGCATAGAAGTCAGATATCAGAGTAAAAAATAGTTATTGAATTTGTATCTATTGAAGTTACATAGAGTTTGTTTTTCTTCCCCTTCTCCACACCATCAGATTATTAGATTTAGCATGGGGATCCAGGAAATACCATATATTGAATATCTGAGAAAGCTTAGAGATTCCACAAGTACCACTCAGTCTTAGGGGAACTCTGGTCTCCTTCACAGAGACCAAAGGCAAATGTGGGCAGCTTTCACCTGAATAAGTCTATTTGGTGTTGTGTAATTGTAAAAAAACCCTGCACCCCAAATGAGAACCACTGCAAGTTACTGCCCACTTAAAAATGACACTAGAAAAGCCTCATGACAGCATGTTGACAGGTTTTAAGTACTCACTTTAGGCCAATTAGTTCATTTGTAAGCACAATTTCAGAGTCAGTATGAAGTAAAATGAAAAATTTACTGAAAACCTGATACCTCATCCTCCAAAACCAGACTACTTTGAACTTTGACACGTTTAAAAACAGCTGATGTTAGTAAAAATATTTTGACTAAGAAAACAACCCTGCTGCTTTCCACAGCTCCCTGAGCATCCCTTGTTGTCCCAGCATGTTTGACGAGGATCTGGAGCGTGCTCTGTGCTCCAGCCCTGCACATTGCACAAGGCTCTGCAGGAACCATCCACTTGCATTTACAAAATAGAGGGGATTATCAAGAGCTGGTTTCCTGAAGAAATCCAGCAGCATTCCTTTGGACTGCTCCCTGGGCTGGGCTCCAAGCCCCTCTCCCAGGGAAGCAGGGCCACGTGGAGCTGCAGCACAGCCCTGCAGTGGACAGACCCTCAGGTCTGTGCAAACAGCACCACCTGGGTTTTGTACCCAAAAAGCTCTTTGTGCTGAGCTGCTGCACCACAGCTGCTGCTGAGCAACCCTGGCCCTGTTCAGCAAGAATCCACCCAAGGAAGGGATCTCCTGCCTCTCCCCATGGAAGGAAAAAGAGCTGAACTGGGATTTCTCTTACACTGACACGACAGACATGTGCTAAATGGAGTGCACTGAGAACAATTCTTCCTAAGCAAGTAGGAGCTGAGGTCTGGTCAATCCCATAACTAATTCTGCTCCTTTTTTCACCTGATTTTTCTTTAGTTCTTTCCAGGTTACTGTCTTGGTGTGTCACCTTTATCTAAGCCTCTCTAGATCCACTACTGCCTCTGAAATGTTTCTCTTTTCAGCTGCTAAACACCAATATGAAATCCTTTGCCAAAGCAATTATTTAAATGGTAATGATCCCATGTGCCTCCATGCTTTACTGAAAAATAATAATAAAATTTAAAATTAGACCATAAATTCCTCTTGAAAACCTCATGTCATATCTGAATTGTAATAGGAACACTTAAATGTGTTCAAATTTTCCATGTGACTTGCCAAGAAGTCTTCCAGAAACAAAGTGTCACTACTGCATTTCTTGCAAAACCCACACAGGTCCATTAAAAAAATCTTACTGTCCTAAGGTTAAGGAGGCAAGGTACTGCTCTTCTGCCTCCCAGTAGTTCACAGTTTATACAAAAACTCAAGGGCTACTTCTAATTGAAAATAAGTAATTGTTCTCCCCCAGATAAACCATTTTGTTATGTGAGAATTTGACTGCTCTCCTGCCTCAAATAACGAACACCTCAACTCACCCCCTTCTTTTGCCCCTCCTTTCCCAAGAAGTTTAGTGATGGAAATCTGGTGAATTAAAGCCACATGTGTGTAACAAGCCACAAGTGGCAGTTCAGCACAGCACACCAACTCTGCACTGCAATGAGCACACAGCATTTAGCACAAAAATATCATTTTCCCCCTAAAGATCTGAGAGACATGAGAGCTTTGCACAGAGTTTTTGGGAATGCTTCATCAGCCTGATGACGCATTTGGGATTGCTGCATCTCCTGCAACACAGCACAGATGAGTTTTGCTGACATGCATGAAGCATGTCCTGAACCCCTGTGAACAATGAGATCTCCCTGTGCCAGTCCCAACATCACAGTACTGTAAAAAACACACCTAAGGATGTGCTGACACTGGCAATAAGGTGTTTGTAATGAGAGATGTTTCTTAAACTACAGTCAACTATTTGCTTTACATGATTGGATTAAATTAAACGAAACTTTCAGCTTTTAACTTCAGTCTTCTGACTCAGCATCAACTAATCCCTTACTGATTCCCATGCACCACAAAACGTGCTCCCAGAACACTCCCACTCTGCAGAGCTAACAGGCATTGAACTGGAAGGGCACACATGCTGGTATATAGCTTTTTGGTGGGTTATTTGAACCAGAAGTTGTATATTCTTTTCATCTGTTTGGTATTCATTTTTCTGAAATCCAAAATATCAGTGTTGCACATCCTAGGAAATTGAGACAGCAAGTGAATCTGAGAGGTCACACACATGGCATTTGCATGGAGAGGGGCACAGCTGCACATTCAGACACCAGCAGGTACATGATGCTTTTCTCTCTTTATTTGGGCCCCTGAGGGGTTTATGTTTGTTTGTTTCCTCTGGAAGTGTTCGGTGCTTCCTCAAAAAAAGGATTCAAGCAGATCTAGCTATCAGAGCTTTGGATACTGTAATGCTTAAGATCCCCATCCAAAACTGAAGATCATTAGGAGCTGCAGTTTGTAACTTTGTACTTGAGAATCTGCTTCTCTTTCTGAGCTGACTTAGCAGATAGGAAGATTTTTGTTACAGAATCCACAGCTGGAAACAAACTCCCTAGTTGCAACTTAATAACTGCAAGGAGTTTGAACCAATCAGTTTGACCATGTTCAAAACAAAAACTGATGTTATGATTACTTGCAAGAGAACTATTACTAATACAACAAAAACTCTCCTGTAAGTATATCTGCACTGGTATTTTATAGTGCCAATATGTTTGCATTGCTACTGATGGAACAGAAAAGGTTGGTGCATCAAGTTCATGGATAACAGCTGCAACTATTCTAGAAGACCAATGTACAATATTCAAAAGTGAACACCACACTAGAGTACATGAACGTTTTTATCTGTCTGCACTAGGGCAGTTACCACAAGCATTTTCTTCCACAAAAAATTTATTAGAATTATGCTTATTCAATTAGAATAAGCACAATAAGGTTAGAACAACCAGTGTTGCTGTAGAATGCAAGAAAATAAGGAAAAAACTATAAACTATATAAAACAGTTTTAAGCTATACTTGATTAGAAGTGTTCAAGAACTGATGGAATTGACTACACTATGCATAAGCTCTAATAAAATGGTCCCCATTCTATCCATTTCCAAACCACATATATTCTCTGAGTGGCTACATACTGACCTTTCACCACTCCCAAGAGAGGTGGGGAGTTCTCTTGAGGGGTCCTGTCAGGCTCCTGGGGAGGTACAACCATAGCGAGCGTATGCACCGGGACACGGGGAACCTTCAAACAAAGGCACAGACACACACTCAGGTAAAAACACCTTCTGGCACATCAGATCTTCAAGTTTTAATACAAAGGTACAGAACTACAGCATACTCCTGTTCACTCTTCCCAACTGTGTATTCTATGCTACCTCTTGGTATGATCCTTGCTTTTTTACTGGGGACAATATGTCAAAGCTAACTGTGCTACTCTGTGTGAGATTCCAGGCTGTGCTGGCTGGAAAACTGTTTATTCCTTTAGGCTTTTGATCAGCTATCTCCCCTGGAGCTGCCTCTTCAGACTGCAGAATACTGAATTTACACAATATATTTTCTTTTCTATAACAAACAGAATCACTAACACCATGTGAGGAGTACTACCACAAGGCTTTAGAAGTGCTGAATCAAAATATTAAGCAAATGCAGGAAAGAAAACAACATCCTTTTGAAATCCTAGGTTTGGAACTATCCTGTCCAGGGAGCAGAAAAGGGAACAAAGCTCAGGTGTTCTTCAGGTCTCTGCAGGTAGCACCAACCAATTCTCTCACTCTCTATCATTCTCATGTGTGCAAGGTTTTTAAAATTTCTTCCACTGTCTACATTCATTTTGAAATTAATTACTATGCAAGTGTTTCTTTGTGAACACTGATGGTGCTCTTTAAAAAAAAAACTCCTTATGCCTTACCTGAGACTGATCCTGAGATGGAGGTGTGAGCTGGGACAAGTCTGCTGCAGGAACCGACAGAACATTGTTTGGGTAATCCAGCAAGTAAGAAACAACATTTGTGTGTCCTCCCTTGGCAGCTTCAATGAGCATTGTTGAGCCATCCTGAAGTGAGATTTTGGAAACAAAAGCCAGAAGATGAGTTTTGCTCCCTGGTGTAGCACCCCATGTAAGATACAATTCTATGACTTAAGTTTACTATTTCATAGATCAGCCATGTGGTTCTTTCAGAACCCAGGAAACATGACAGCTGGAAGTGAATACCTTGAGCCGATGAGTAGGATCTGCCCCGTGAGCCAGCAGAAGCTCAACCACGGCCAGGTGACCTCCAGCACAGGCCAGGGACACCACTGTGTGATCATTGTTGGCTGTAGCTCTGTTCACATTGGCACCTAGTAAGAGATGAGCTTAGAATTAAACACAAATTCTTTCTAGAAGAAAGTATCAACAAGTACAGCATTTTGTGGAACAGAGACAAACTTTACTCTTGTAATCCAATTACTTCCTACACACTTCTAGGGAAAGAGCAAAAGGGATTTTGACTAACTGATTGGCTTCTACACATCCTCCTCCTCACCTTGTAAAGACAAGGCAGTTGCAACAACAGTGGGCTTGTAAGTGTTAAGTGAGGGAACACATGGTGTAAGAAGCAAAATTCCAAATGTTCACCCTGAGCTCTGAGCAGCATCACTATGTGGTGCAGTTGCTACTGTTTCAGACAGTACTTGATGTGCTTTTCTGAAGGAGGAAGTTCTTTTTTTAAGAAACTGAAAATATCTGCTGTACTTCAAGTTAATCTATACAACAGAGTAGGAAAAGTAACCAGCAAAATATTGTATAATTCATTCTATCATAAACTACATGAAATTCAAAAACCCTTAGGGGTTTGACAAATGCTCATATACACATAACCAGAATAATTTTAAATATGGATCACAAACATGTGGCATTGTAAAGTGGCATTTTAAGCTTTTTAATTAGTTATGTAAACTAGCATTTACCTTTGCTAATAAGGAATTGCACGGTGCATAAGTGACCAGCTCGTGCAGCCTTCATTAGTGGGGTTCTCCCACCTTCAGATTCGTGCTCCTAGAGAAGAAATAACAGATGTATAAATGGGCAAAAAATGTACCATTGTTTCAGCTTCTGAAGTATCTTGTGATGGGACCAGAATTACCCATCTGAGTAGATCTATCTCACAAGCAGCCTGTAATAAACTGAATGGTGTCAATTTTCATGTTACCTAAAATACTAAATCACACTGTTAAAAAGGATTAGGACCACATCCATACTGGTATCACACTAAGAAGCTTCCATACTTACAACCCCCTTTTTATTTTAGTATTCAAATGCATAATGTACATGAGAATAGTAAGATCTTGTTTCCTCCTCAGAAAGGGTGGAAGATTTAACACAAACATCACCCAGGAAGTTCACAATAACCACGAACTGTGGTGCCACAGTTCAGAGAGCTGCCAGACCTCAAAACTGCAATAATACCTTGAGTACACACAACATTTATAAAACATACTGAAGAGGATCAGAAATAAAAATGAGACAAATCACTGCAGGTCACAAGAAATCTCTAAGAGGATTAGAGAATACAGCAAAAGCTGAGAAAAGGATGATACCAACAAAAAGGGAATGAGCATCAAGAACAATTTTCTAATTTAAAAAGTTTCTGAATACTGGAAAGATGTGGTTGAATACAACTGTATTAGAGCAGTTACAGAACTAGACAATGTGCCTGCTATGTAGACATGATCAATACCACAAAGAATGCTGAGCAATGATATCAGAACAAGAGGAGAGAACATAATCTTCCTGGGAGTGTTTGTATGTGCTCTTTATATTCAGTATTATCCTATTTAAACACCATTCAGTCTGATCAATAATACACTAGGAATACGTGGGTTTTATACCCCAAATACCTGGGAAGCCAAGCTCTAAATTCACTCTTTACTTTGTAATTGCATGTATACCTGACAGTGAAAGTTAACATTTAGTACTGACAGTGGATGACACGGCTACTTACAAATAGACTCAGACAAGAAGAGATCTGACAGAACAACTCAATTCCTTCCTTCAGAGTTTCTGTATTCCTGAAAACTCTGCATATGTCCTTTGACATATGGCTTGCTTCAGTTGCAAGCTGCATGTTAAGTTAGATTTTGTTCATATATTTGGAGATGAAACCTCTTGACTGGATCTTCTGTTGGAGACTGGCCCCCAATCCAAGCCCATCCTTCACTGTAAGAGGTTACATTGCCCCTCTCCTGCTCTGCTCCTCAGCCTTCACAAGAGCTCTGTGTTACTGTCCACCACTGCTTTAACACACAGCTAATTCCCACATAAGAGCTCTTGTTTCTTTGCTTACTCAAAAGTACAGCACACAAGCAGACAGCAAACCTTTCAGACTTACTACTGCAGTCATCTTTTTTTTTTTTTTTTTTAATTTAATAGATTCTCCTTGCAGGGCAATGACTGCTTAGATGTCAATAAACACCTGCTTCTGGACTGTCTGCATGGCAGAAACATTTGCAAGACACGTAAAGCTAACTATTTTAACATGTGGCTCTATGATTGTAAGAATTAGTGGCATGCCCTTGAGTCCTGATGCTTACTCTGGTATTAGGCATCGTTTTTCCTTCCTCAGCCACTGCCAAGAGATTCTAGAGAGCCAGAAGTTGCTGTGTGCCTGAAACACAGCAAACCCCTGGTTCTACCAGCACATCACTCCCAAAGCAGCTGTGGAAGCAAAGAATTCCTGCCCAGGATCTGGACACTGCTGCTGAACTATTTCACACCCAGTTCTAAATCCTTACTGATGCAAAGATGGCAAGATGCAAAATTTATTTCAGGTCACCTTAACTATATTCAAGGTAGTGAAAGGCATCCTATATTGCACTGAGATGTAGCAGATAACTGGCAGTAAGGAATAATTATTTGCAACATTCTGCCTTCCTAACAGACTTCACTGTTGGAAGTCTCAAACACGGACGCCAGGAGGTTTCCTCATTTAAATGCAATGCAGTGATTCTGCCCAGTTTAACCAACTGTCACTTCCTCAAGCAGGCAGAACCTGATCCTCAGCTACAACACACTTCCAATCCCTGCAGCACCATGCACACAATCAGTCCAGCCAAACCAAACCATTTGGGTGCCCACCTGCTGTAGATCCTCAAAACTTATGGCATTTTGATGGTATTTTTCACATTGGAAGATAGAAACGCATGTTTTATTTTAAGATGAAATTAATTCTGACTTCAGCACTCTCTATAGCCCTAATAATGGCTATCAAACAGCATCAACTCAAGCTTTATGGAAAGATATCTAGGACAAGCCAAAATAAGAAGCTGAGACAGTGCAGTGCCTTTGTCTCCTCACATCCTGTCTTTTTACCTAGAATAATCATAAATTTCAAAGATTGTATCTCTCTATCTCTCTTTCAACTGCATTAGATAATCAAAATAAGGACAGAGAAAATAAAAGTTGTCCCTCATTACCTTTCCAATGTGTTTTTCCCTTTTATTTCTATGAAGTGCACACCAGTGTTTATTTTGTAATATCTAAACCCAGTAAATTGTCTCCAAACACAATGGCCTTGCCTCTCTGTACTGTAGGGCTTAGCACAGCATCCTGTCTCTTGTCACTGCTCCAGCCCTGAGGAATGTGGTAATTAGTAAAATCAGGAAGAGGAAGAAAGGAGAACACCTCTGCCACATTTGGAAAGCCATTCTCTAAACCTCTGGGTGATGTGCTCTCCTGCTAATTCTGCTGGGATAGAAAGAACAACTGAGAAGAATTTTCTGTGGGTTTGGGTAACAGGTAGGAAGGGAGGGGAAAGTGAGAGTGTTACCCAAATCAGGCAGGAGTTTACACTGTCTGCACATTTTCCACTGGGACTCAAGAAAGAGATGAGATTCCAGTCAGCAATAATTATCTCCTTTCCAGACAAATCAATACTTCCAAGAGCAGAGCAGAAGCAGAATCATTAGGAGCATCTTATGACAATCACTGGTATTTTTTAATTCCTCCTTTTGAGTTCTCTGGTTTAGGCAATTTCAAGATCAGCTACATAAAGACTTTCCCCTCATACAATTCTTCTTGGTTCACAAATATTCATGGTTACATTAATCACTGGGATAGTTCTTTTGATTTTTTTTCTCCAATGTTGCATGTTACCTAAACATTCAGGAAGAAAAATCTGTATTTTCAAAGTAAAGCTCCAACTTTTCAGCTCTTTAACAAGCCTCCCTCATCCATGACAACAGTGAATATTTAACAGAAATCTAAATATTATTCTGAACAAAATGATCTAGGGAAAGCTTTTGATCAAAAAGTACAGTCCCTAGAACTTGGCTGATTTTAAAGACTGAACTCCTATTCCAGCAGTCACCAACCTACCTGTCCCAAATAACCTTCCTGAAAACTCAGCTAGGCCTCTAGTTTAAAGTAAACACCCAAAAATGGAAGATCTTAGAGGAAACAGATTTAAGAGGTCTGCTATCAATGAGATAACCTGCTTCATTTGGGAAGGCTGGGATATTATTTTTTTAAAACCAGTTTTAGAAAATCCAACAGAAGGGAAAATACTGAACAAGAATGTCCCATCTAGTCTGCACATCTCTAGATCTTTGAAGAGACTGAGATGCCTTGGTGCCATGCTTGTCCTTAGCATGTACCCTGAGGCAGCTCACAAGCATCAAAGGCCAACCTCACCTGATGCCTGCCCAGCTCTATGCCCTCCAAAATTGTCTTCCTAAAGTCCTTCTACTTGTCCTGCTGAAGGAAAAAGAATTCACAGCTCTTGCTCTACAAATGTTCCTGGTCATGAAGACCTAGAATGTGAACTTAAATTGGATGAGTTCCACCAGCTGAAAACTGGTTTGCTGGCATGAGGCAGGCAAGAACAGTGGTAAGACCAAGCAATGAAGCTCTGACGAGTTCAGACTCCTCCCATGAGCCATTCAGATCCACAAAGAGAGCACAAAGATCAGACACAGCATCTTTGTTACAGACAAGATGCATTTTTGTTCATTAATGCCAAAACAAAGAATTTCATTGTACTTTGCACCAGAGACTGCAACAGCCAAAAAGTGTTGACTACAAAAATGAGCTTCACTTATGCTACCACACTTTATCTACACAAGACTAAGGGCCAAGTCTAAAAAAGCCAGAAATCCCCGACCTTCCCCTGATGGTTCAAAAAACAGTAAGTTAAAACATAACAGCACCTTGGATTCCTCACTGTAACAGCAACACAGCAACCTCCAGAGCTGCTGAATTCAAATCCAAGAAGACTGGCTGCTTTTGTAGTTTTTTAAATGGTGCCTCATACACAATGCACAAACCCACAGTCTGTCACACACATCAAGGAAAGTGAGTTTTTAATTCAGGAGCCACGTTAGCGTGAAGGATGCTATCACCTGAAGGGAAAACAATGATCCCTGCCATGACAGCAACCTGTCTGGAAAAGCACTGCGTCATAGGAGAAGAATTAAGAGGTAGTCTGGAATGCATGTTTGAGGGTTTTTTGCATTTAGAATTATGTGGATGCCAGGTAGCCATTTTTAGTCTTCTAAGCAAAGCCAGATGTGAAATCTTAACAAGTATTGAAAAATTTTGGGGAGACCCTGACAGTGTAAAATGAGAATAATACAAGGATGAAGCTGTCCTCATGGGTTCTCTTCCATCTCTTAATTTCTGCATAGAAGCTCCCATGTATCTCGTAGAAGAAAGGTAAACCCCATCACTAGGATCAACTTCCATGTAGCACAGCCTCATGCACAGCTGCAAGAGGGTCTAGGTCAAAAAAATCCCAATTTAAAACGCTTTTCTGTATTTCCCAGCTGAGAAAAGCTGAGATTATCTCACTGTCCAAAAAAAGAACATCTCAATGTAGCTGCAAACAAAAGAGAAACAGACAAAGATGCAACCACCTTGTCAAGAGCAGTGTTGCCTTCAAAAGGGACACCAGAATCTCCTTTAATCTAGGTGTGATTCTACATCAAGAGGGAACAGGCATCCAAAAAAGGTCCTTTTAGTTTATTGAAAGGTAAGCAGCTTAAAAGCAGGATATCACCTCTCATTAAATACCACCAATACTCATTGTGAGATTTAAAGTCCTTAACCTGGTTCCTGTGGGAACATTTATGTACCTCCCACATCTTACCTTAGACAACCCTTTAGATGAAGGTAACTGCTGGGAAAGACACAAAGAAGAAATAGAGGGAAAAAAAAAGAAATCTTATAGGAAAAATTATCCTCTCACCTTTGAAATTAGACAATCCTTGCCACACTGATAAATAGCTGTATTACTGAAATGCTGGATGTTTTTTCCTGAAGTTACTAAATCATATTTCTGCTTTCAAAAATGCTTTCATCAATTCGCATTTCAGAGTTCCAACCTCCAAACTTTTACTCACATAGATCACAAAATCTAAACTAGCTGTTCTGTCCCATAAAGGTCGCAAACAAGTAAAATTTACATTTGATCCAGTGGTAGGAGCTCAAGCTGAGACCCTGAAGGGGATGGGAGAACTAGAATGTAACTATGGCACAGATGGGATCACAGGCTGAAGGCTTCAGATGTGCCTCAGATTCAGTCATTCATACACTTGGCAAAAGTGAGCTGATTTCAAAATGCATACATTAACAAGAAAAGGTGCAGGCCTGCCAGCTAGCTTTGCTACAGATTTTGACAGGCTAACTTTGTAAGGACATGGAAAAGATCCCTTAAAGAAGGGCATCAGAAAAGCACAGAAGAATTGTTAGCATGCCAGACTTCATGAACAATTAGTCACAAGGAGACAAATCCATTGAAGTACCACAGAGGATTGAGCAGTTCTCCAGAAGACAGATGAGCACTCTGCCACTGCTCATTTCTAGTACTACTTGTCACTGCAGAGCTGCAAGGAGAAATTAAGCACAAACTGGAGAAAGTTCATCACAGCCATCATTTTTTTAAAATTCTCCTGGTGCTTACAAAGCCACATTGCTTAGTGAATGTAACAGAGCTCTCGAGATCTTCACTGGTTCCTGAACTGAACAGCATATTTGATATCTAGACCAGAAGATCAGTCTCTGAGAAGCATCAATTCCTGTTTTCACTTGCCAGAACAACACCAGCTTGTGCTGATATGTGGTGGTAATGGTCACTCCCAGTTCAGATAAAACTCGATGGGGTCGAGAATCGCTTTTCATAAAACAATCCCAGAACAGTCTGGGTTGAACAGAACTTTCCAAGACCATCCCATCCAACATCCCTGCCATGGACCAGGACACCTTCCTGGCTGCTCCTGTTTGATTTTACTGTTTAGGACATAACCAGTATCCTCCTCAAAAAGAACTGTCTTCCAACAGGAAAAGATGCTGCATGTCCAGCTCCTCAGTGATTCTGAATTAAACCTCAGGGATAATGAAAGTTTCTGGAAAACAATGAAGCATCAGTGCAAGCAATCCCAGGAAAGAGGGAAGCTGCAGGATGAAAAAGGAAGGAAAGAAAATCAACAAGAGATGTACTTTCTTTTGCTGTGTCTGAACACCAGCAGTAAAGCAAAATTAACTGGACAAATGTAGACAGACCAGCTAAATGAATAAGTCCAGATCTTCATTCAATTCCTGACTTCCGGGGACAACTTAAAGGAATCATCTAAACTCATTTGAATGAAAATTGAAATCTAGAAGAACAGTCTCTCCCATGGTACTGCCAAAGAAGCTTTTTCATAACCAGCAGTAAGGTAACAGCTTTCAGAGCCCTTTCTCAGCCTATGACAAACATAACAAATCTATTTGAAACACCTCCCAGCTTCCAATAAATCAAAGCAACACAAGAGTTTGAGCAGAAGCTGCTTCAAACCAGAGGCACCTGCTATCAGCATTGCTACCATCCTGCAGGCACTTCCCAATTAACTTATAATCAGAATTCAAAACTGGCAGATTTACATTGCAGGTCTTCCTTTCAAAGCAATTTTTCTTTGCTTCCTTACTCTGTTTTCCTTGCCTGTTCCACATTTTCATTGGCAATACAAGAAAATGCAGTGAAATAAAGCCCTACTTTAGAAAAGACATAGATTGTCCTCTGCAATACTGAGAAGTTGATGCTGATGGCCACAAGCACTGCTCACCTTACTGATGGGAGGGGGGGAAAATGACACAACTCCAAAAATTTGCAGTGACATTTAAGCAGCAACTCTTGCATGTTTTAAAGTTTATGCACAGAAATTTTTTTTTTTTTTTCATTTCAGGCTTTGCTCCCTGCAATGAAATACTCCATAGATTTTACCTTTATATAACCAAGTACTTCAATATTTTTTTTAAATATCCAATAACCCCCCCACCCCCAGACCAATCCTGCCTCTACTAGAGTGGCCAGCTGATATTCAGTACCCAACACTGAATTGAGCTAAGGGCAGTAGGCATGCCAAAAATCCCATAATCCCCCCAATAATATGACTTTTCTCCCTGGTAAGAGCAAATTAAGCACAACATTACTGACATTACTGAAGAAGAATTAATAAGCTCTAAAAAAAAGTAAAGTCTCAAAGAAGAGCGGAAATATTATTCCCAATATTAGGAATTATTTTAATTCCTAAATTAAAAATAAAAAAAACTTCATTAATGACTGCAGTTTAAGTAACTTCATTAGCATGCTGATTTATGAGGTTCAACGATAAATTTTTCTGGCATTCTTGGTTTTTTAAAAGGAACAAAAATTTCAGGATAACCAACCAAAACCCCAATCCAACCCCCAAGCAAAATAAAACACAGAGTAGTGAGTACATGGCGGGGGGGAAGGAGAATACTCCTCCTAGGCAATCAAAATAACAATCTTTCTTCCTTGAGCCTTGTTTGACACAAGGCTCCTAAACACCTTTGGAAGACTGAAATATCAATTGATTTTACTAATTACAAGTCAAATGTTATATCCCTGTGGCTAGTGAAGAGGCAGTTTTGGTTTTCCTGCTATATAATAAGAAAAGACAATTATGTAAACGGCTTAGTTTACATTACAGAAAGTAAACTTGAGGAAAGCAATGTGCTAAACCCAAGAGTTAGAAGAAAGAAAAGTGATCAGATTATGCTGATCATTTAAAAGACACTGCTTTGTTTTGGGGTTTTTGTGCAGCAGTTTGCATAAGTTAAGAGACTAACAGTGTTCAGAGACCAACACTGACATAGAGAAGCAGGAGTTCCTAATACTAAAGCATTTTAAATTCAGAGCAGATTACCCATAAGAACTTTTATTTTGTAGACCAAACAGAATATGTAGGCTTTAATAAAAGCTTCTTTCATGCCTCTTTTCAGAGCCATATATGAATCTCTATTCCTAAGCTCATCACTCTGTTTTTTAAGCACACAGGCTTTGCCTTTTGGTGCCAAAGACCAAAGCACTTTGCCCACAAGATGCAGCAGAAGCCTTACCAGATCAGCACCAGCCTGAAGCAACACATCTGCCACATCTGTGTGTCCATTTTCACAGGCGTAGGTCAAAGCTGTATCTCCCGTGGCTGTAGTGGCATGAACATTAGCTCCTACAAACACAACATTTTTTCATATTGGATATGTTCTTATCAAGTATTTCACATCAGATAAACATCAAAATCTCTCATAACAGCTGTATCCTACTGACCAACAGCCTCCACAGTCCAAGGGCATTGCTCTCATGGCAAAAATTGCTCTCATAGTGAAAATACTCCAAGGATAGGGGGTAAGCCAAGGCTTGGAAAAAGTATGACTGACAATCTAAGTAGTTAAACCCGTATGCTCACTAATTCCTACAATCCCTCTACAGCAAGAAGGATTTCAGTTGTTACATCAAGCAAAAGGGAATCCAGACAGTTTTGCAGATTGTCCATTTGACCTGGAGCTGTATGCCAAGGGAAACCAGACAAAATGTACATCACTGAATCAGTATTAATACAACAAACCCACACACTTCCACAGATTTCCCTTCTTTCCTGCTCTTTAAAATAATTTGCTTTCAAACCATTTTGTTGAAATAATTTATCTAGCTTCATATCCACCAGCTCTGTAAAAACTGCACATGACTCTTGATACATAACATATATTCTTAAAAAAAGAAATGCCAGTGTGATTAGCCATTTTCTTATTTATAAGGTGTGAGGTATAATTAGAGACTCCCTGATGCCAAAATAAGGCTCCTTAATCAACTTTCTACACTATCAGCAGTGAAGTGCAGGCAGTGAGCGTTCCAAGGGAGCTGGTGACAAGTGTCACATGCTGGTGTCACTGCATCAAGTGGCACAGTTGTCACTGTCCCTCGATGAGCAGGGAGCTTTACTTTCTAAAATTACAAATCCAGCCAATTTTATGCTTATTCTTAGAAAAGAGCATACAAATAAATCACCTTCCACAACAAGGAAGACATCCCAAATACAGCTCCTTTTTCTTTATTATTTTAAGCGTAACACTTTAGACTCCACCAACTTTATAAACGGAAAGATGAACATCAAAGCATCATCAGCAAGATTTAATTTTTACTACTGTGTAATGTAGTAGTAAAGCTCATTCATCACAGAAATTCAGCACATTCCAGAATCTGTCTTGCACACTACTTCCCAGCACCCCATTCCTAAAGAACTGGTTATTCAGGGAGACTGAATGCAGATAACCAGGCTTAGTCAAAGCTGGAGTAGCAAGCAAAACCAAGCATTACCTATATTAAAATTTTGTCCTAGATGCAGATAGCTGGAAACAATATTTCTAATGAATCTGGATGCTTTCTAGACATGGAACAGGATCACCAGCTCCAGGAGGCACTTTTCTCTGTTAACAGTATCAAACAATGCTGAGGTGCAACACATGCTTGCTCCTTCTTGCTAAGTTATCTGAGGATATTGTTCCTTGCTACAACACTGCCACCAGCAAAACCCAGGCATCTTCCAAATCACACAAAACACATCAAGTCCATGGTATCTGTGGGCTTAATCACTTGCTCTGAACACATACCTGCTGCCAGCAAGTATTTCACCAGTTCAAGATGACCTTCTTGAGCAGCTTCCATCAAAGGTGTTGAGCAACCAAGCTCTATATCAGCTCCTGCCTTAATAAGGAAGTCAGCAACTTCAGAAAAGCCTCCACAGCACGCCAGGGTCAGGGCTGTTTCCTGCGTTTCCTCTGTCTGTGCGTTAATATTTGCCCCTGGGAAACAAAACAGCCATTACTGACCTGGCCACACTCTGGCTGGGGAGGTGAATGCTCATCACCCCCACAGCAGTTCGGGTGTTCAGAGCAACCTGCACAGGACACCTGCTGGCCATGGATCGCAGCGTGTCCTTCTGAGCGCTCCATCGCCAGGGGATCTCACCTTGTGCCAGCAGCAAGGCCACCATCTCTTCGTGGCCTTCCCGGGCAGCTTCCATCAGAGGTGTGTAACCTTCATCATTCACCTCCTCCAGGTTGGCTCCTCGTTCGATCAGGAGCGCTGCCAGCTCCACGTGCCCGCCACAGGCAGCCAGGGTGAGCGGGGACTCGAAGGAATCCGCGGGCATGTTCACCTGGGCACCGCTGTCCAACAGCAGCCGTGCCACCTCCACGTGCCCGTCCTGCAAGCAAAGGGCAACCCAGGAGTCAAAACTGAATCACTTGATCCTTCAGTTGCAACCACTATCACACTGAAAACGATTCTACAAAGACAGGGCCTTTTTACTTATCGTGGTTTAATTATGACAATTATGGTAGTACTTGGACCTAACCAACATTCAGGTTTCCACCTGCATCTAAGTCAGGTTTAAACGCATGAGGAAAAAAGAGCTAGATATATGTTGGTGTTTCTATTTCTTGAGGAAAAATGAATTAGTGCACAAGACTTAATTATCCAGCACAATCTTTGGGACACAACATACTAGATACAGCAAACAAGTGCCGTAAGTAATAAATCCACTCCATGACTAAACCTCACAACAAGCATCAGAAAAAAAGATTTTCTTATTCTTTGTAGTAGCAGTTGATCTATGACTTCTACAGACAAAAACCAAAAAAGCCCCAATTGGCAACTTCTAGACCCTGGGAAAGATACCTGCAGAGAAATTGAAGGGGGCAACAATAAAGCAGTTAACAGGAAGAGAGAAGACTTGGAGAAACTCTTAAAGGTGACTGAAAAATGCCTTGGGGTGAAGCCATAGAACAAGAGAATTAGGACTGCCAGAGCAGTCCGAGTCCTTACCAATCAAAGCACATAGATGGATCTGTCAGCTTCTCAAGAAAGTATTGTTAAACCTCTCAGTTACTTGAAACAGACCAAGTACCTAAAATCCACATTTCACCTGAGGTACAGCTGGTAGAGAGCCACACCATTGGCAAAAGGGGAAAGCTTAAGCTGCCCATGAAGCAGGCTGTAGGTAACCTGAGATGGACAGCAATCAGGGGTGCACATTAAACACAGGCTGCTGTTCTCAGAGGGTTGGCTAGAAGCCAACAGCCACCTCATTAGAGGCATTACCCAAAGTGTGGCACTGTCCTGACCAAAACAAACCCTGAGGCACTTACAAAGGAATTGGTGATCAGAGACCAGACATCTCAGCAACCTGTACCTGCTGCATTCCTTAGATTGAAAGAGATGAAGACTGGGAACAGTCACAACAATTTGGTGGAACAGCTCCCTTGTGCAAGGGTGCAGCTGAATGGTAACAAGAAACAAATTCCTTGTTATGGAGTTGGGACTTCAAAGGCTCATCTTCCTTTCTGCTGCTTGCAAATGTCAATACACACTCTGTAATGTCAGAACACCCAGTCTAAAACCAAAGAGCTGAAAACACCAGGCAAACCTCACAATTCTCTCCCCTAAGTGAGGTGCTTCACAGCCTCCAAATCAAGGCAGCCCTTGGATTGTTTCACCAGGAAATTAAGAAAAAGCAAAAAAACCCCAACCTAAACAGGCCAGTGGGGCTGATCAACCTTTAGCCTGCAGTTGTGCTGCAATCTCCTTTAGATGACAGCATGCACCCACTGTCCTTCTGAATTCCTTATTGGCACCAGGCTCTCCTGCAGGGAAGGCTATTCAAGGATGCAATTACCAGCTCACTATCTGAAGGCTTGGACACAGCTCCCCACGTTACAACCTGACCTTGGTCACTTGCATCATCACCTCACAACTGCACTGAAAGAACACTTGATCCTCCAGCTCTCAGCAGACTGGAGGAACACTGCAGTTATCTTGCAAGGATTACAGGCTACTGGGAGAAAATTCAGTTTCTCTCTTCTTTTTGTGTTTCCTATGGAAACAAGATCCCTGCTCTTTCTTCAAAGAAGTCCCCCAGCTTGAAGAAGAGAGAAAAGGTCACCCAAGATCTGTGCAGAAATGGTTGCAGATATGCTTTGACACAACAGCACACTTTACTAAGATGATGCTCTTGGATAGGGAAGTTTTTCCTCAACAGCTGCATTGAAATTATGTGGACAGTTGCTACAGAACTAAGGACTACATTTTTTTTCAAAATAAAATGGTAAGTCAAAAGAAAAACCTCACAACCTCATTTACAGAAACCTAGAAGAGAGCAAGTCATCTCTCCACGCAAAACACTTCCGGCAGTGATGAATAGACAATTGTAAATTGCATGAATCATCCAGCCCAGTGCACTTCTGGAAGGCTCATTCCAGACACACTGAGAGACCTTATTTATAAAAACAAAGGTGGAAAACACACTAAAAAAAACAAAACAAAACCCCAAACTAGTGACTTGTACTATGTCACTGCACTGTAGATTAGTCACCCCTAAACTTCTCACAGGGAGCATTTAAAACAACACATCACCCCCCAAAAATTAGGGTATTTTTTTCTTTGTGAGCAGTTAGACTGAGAAGCTGGTGGGAGCTTCAGCAAGCAGTTTTTTTACAGTAACAACACACACATTTACTTGCAGCCCCCAAGCAGCTTGTTACCCAAGGCTCACTCTGTTTTATCACCTCCTGCATTCCTCTCTCCCCGAGGAGGGAGCAGAACAAACAAAAGGTATTTACCATGCAGGCCTCCATCAGCGCCGTGTGCATCTCATCTGTTTTGTGCTCTTGATCAGCTCCAGCTTCAAGCAAAAAACGAACCATATCTAAATGGCCTTCAAATGAAACAGATCAAGATAAATAAGCATTCCACATCATCAGCTTTTAGTAGTACAGCCAATACACTTAATGAAATCATTCAGATTTTCACAGTTTGCTATTAGAATCTTTACAAGTTACAATTGGCAAACATGGCTTTTTAACGTAAAAATACCAATGCAAAGGAGTCAGTAGCCTTCAGAAAGCCTTTCCCAAAGATCCTGCTCAGCTGTGAGATGGAGACAGACTTGTCTAATTCAAGTTTACACAAGAACCTTTCCTTGTGACTTCAAGCTACAAAACTCTGTTTATTCCCTACTGAACAATACAGTGACAGATCATTTAAGAGTTCCAAGGCAGCATACAACTGGGGGGATTATCTTTTAGGGATGGATCCACGTAGATCTGAACTTAACTTTAAGCTTTTTAATAACACTCACAGACATATTTCTGAGAACTAAGATACACACATTATATCATATTATCTGACATTATTTTTAAAAGTTTCTATTGAGCTTTACCAAAACTTGATTTAAACTCTATTACGCTTTCTGTCATTTTAGAAATTGCCCCTTCTAAGTTTTTAGCCTCCTGATGAGCACTCTTTTCCAAGGGAAGACCTGGTCTTACATAAACTGACAAGAAAACAATCAACCATCTTGTCAAAGATAATACAGGACATCTCTATCATTCAAGGTTTTACATTCCATTACTCAATTAGGTCCTGGGTCAAAAGAAACAAGAATGACCCTCCAACACATTCAGGGCTACTATTACTGGAATTTCCCTGTAAGGAACTACATATGCTGTAGGAAATACATGACAAATCCAGATGCAAGTCCTCAGATTGGTTATACATAGTATGTATCCTCAATCCTAACCACAGAGGCAAAGCCTAAAGTTACTGTAACAATAATGCACATCCTTAGTTTCTATTTGTAGAAAAACAACGGTTGGAAAACAAAACCATAGAAGCACAGTGGATCACCACTGCACTGTTAATTTACATAGAAGCTTTAAAGAGCAAAAGAAATTAAGTTCAAAGTCCCTAAAAGTTCATCATACTTCAGAATTCTTAGACATTCTCCCAAATTACACTGAAGGAAAAGAATCCAGTAATAATGGAGGCACTGTCTCCCAATCAGATATTATAGAAACACACATTCCAACTTTGCATTTTCTGAAGAACCAACAGAGATGTTTTCAGAATTCACAGACAGTTGATGAGGGAACTCAGAATGAAATAGGGAATGTGGTAGTGGGTAGAAGGAGAGAATGGTGGTGTGTCAAGTTTGGACATAGCCAGTTACAAGTTTTCATCTGCAACATGTCAGACACATCCACCACATCTGGACACAAACACAGACTTAATATGACTACACCACAGAGAAGCAATTAATGACACTGAGTTTAAAACCAAAATCCAGTTTTACAAAACTCTAAGGAAGATATTCAAAGCATTGCTGAAAGTTCTAATCAGATAAATCCAAGCAACCAAATTGAAACAAAAATACAAACCAAGGCAAGAGACAATACCTTTATAGCATGCGAGTGTAAGTGCACTTTCTTTGAACTCGTTGGAGTGAGTGTTGATTCCTGCACCATATTCCAGCAATACTCTTGCAACCTCGACATGCCCTGCACTGGCTGCTTCCATCAGGGGGGTATGTCCATTCTCATTGTGGTCTTCTATGTTAGCACCAGCTTTCAGTAGCACCTTCACCACGTCCACAAAGCCCCCGGCACAGGCGTACGTGAGAGCTGTGTTCCCTGCAGAGGAGAGGTTGCATGACAGCCCTTTCCATCACCCCCCCTAACACAGGGAAGGAGATCAGTGTTAACAGCTCAGAACAAACCCAAGTACATCACCAAAGCAGCCTTTCACCTCACAGCAATATTACTCCAGCCCATCATTCCAGGCTAGGTATAAAATCCCAAATAATCATAATATGAAAGTTTTAATGCCAAGCTGGTATTACAAATCAGGGTTTGTTTAAGTTTGAATGTTATGTTTCCTACTTCAGCACACAAAATTAGATCAAATAAACACACACAAAAAGTTCAGTGAGTAATTTTTACTGTAGAGTTGGGGGGTTTTCTTGTTTTGTCTTTCTTTTTTTTTTTGTGTAAGATTGCATCCTGGAATTCTTTGAAAACCTTCTACTGGCTGGCTGAGAATAAATTTATAATTTAAAACTCTGGTACTGTAAGTGACAGACGCTCACATATGGCTCATGTTTTAAATGCTATAGTCAATTTTAAGGTAACTTTGCTTAACATGGCTAAACAGAAAGATAAAAGAATATCTCATAGTTCAGACACAGCTTGTTTGAAAATTTGAACAAAGCTTAAATTCTATCTTAATAAACAGAATCCAACTGCAGGATAATGCTGTCAGTGAGGTTATATACAGCAATACAGAAAACATTCAAAGCACTGAAAGAACTGTAAGTCCTCTTTGGTAAAAAGGGACAGACAGAAATAACTAGTGTTGGTGGGATGTGTCCTGTGGTCATTACCCAATCACTGGGTAATTTTTGATTATACCAATGAGAAAAGATAAAATTAATGTATTTTTCTTGTCCTCTAACACCAGAGTGGTTTTTACAGGAATGGTGCTTTCCATTAGAATTTATATTGGAACCCATCTTTAATAATGGCCAGTTAAGACTCCAAACACATTTGCTAGAGATCTGGTCTATTCCTAACAGCTCCTGTCACGTTTTCTTGTGAATGGAAGTGTTAGACAAAAACACAGATGTTCAGAAGAGCTGTGTGCCTTATGTGCCAGCCTTACTAACTGAACTCCTGCTCCCCAGTTACCTGTGGAGGACTGTGCATTGACATCTGCACAATGGACAAGGAGGAGTTTAACAATATCCACGTAGCCTCCACTGGCAGCTGCCATCAAGGGCGTGATGTCGCCTTTATTCCCTCGATCTTCAACGTTGGCGTGCATGGCTAGAAGCACCTAGGGGAAAAGTTCACTGCAGTGAGTAAATTATAACATCTAACCTTTTTAGTTCAGTGGGGTTTGTGAGACTCACAGCCCAGTGCCAGCCCCAGGACCATTCACTGTTACTGCCTGCACCGGGCTCTGCTGCAGAAAATCCTGAGTTCCTACAATTGTTCATATCTAAGTTCCAGTGAAATATTGACATTTTTCAAAAAGGCAACTCACTGACCAGAATGACAGCACAGAAACTGTCACCTGCAATAATGACCAGGGCACCCACAGAGACAGAAGTTCTCTCCCTGTCCTGTGTTTTCACACCAAAAGGTGAAGTTGGGTGTTTCTGAGAACTATCACCTAATCATTTCAAAGCAGCTGCCCTTAGACACAGAAGCAATATAGCTCAAAATTAACAGAAATTAGTGCACTGTTGATACAAATGGGATTTAGAAAAAAGGATTATGTGACTGATTCATGAACTTTTAGAAGGTAACCAATTGTATATTTGGGTTTGCTGCTATTTTAGATGTTCTTGCTTGGCAGAACAGCTGGACTGCATCCAGAACAATGCCAGAAAAATAGTTACATCACAAAACATAGGATTCATTATTCAGAAAAATCTTTTCAACCTAAAGGCATATGTGAGTGCATTTTCCATTATAGAAACCCAAACAAAAACTGGAAACCCACAATAAGCTGTATTCAGCGATATCCTGTTGAAATAATAAAAAAATTGTAATAACTATGATATCTAAAATGTTTACCTATCAAAGAAGCCCCTTAAACAATGTTTCACAAATGTTTACTTCTAACTGTATTTGTTACTTACTTGTGCCAATTCATAATATCCTGCTGAGCAGGCCAAGCAAAGCAGACTCTCCCCTTCTTCAGTGTGTTCATTTACACTCCGTCCTTCATCCAGCAGCTTCCTGACAGCATTCACATCCCCATCGGAGCACGCCTCTGCCAAACTGCGACTGCAAAATCAGGTACCACACACTGAGCTCAAAACACACTTGCAACAGCTGGGCAGCTTTCTAGGCAAGGAGGAAGCCTTTAAGTAAAGCCTCTTGACTTCTGTGCTAAGCTTTACTTGAAAATACACCTCGTATATATATATTTTTCAAGTGTATTTCCACAGGTGAAATGGAGATAAGATGCTTTCCTTATTGTTTAGTTTGTTCTCATCTGTTGCTAACTCGTAATATGCTCTCACACAGACCAGATGCAGAGAGGAGCACTCAAAACTGGTTTTTGTGGTGTTTGCAAGACAGGAGCAAACCTCACTGATGCTATTCCCACTTCAGGGAATGCCAGATACACAGAGGCTATGACCATGACAAACTGCTGACTGCAGGTGCCTAGGCAAATGCCTATTGCAGATAAAGCCAAAAACTCAGCACAGAGACCACTAATATGAATACTGCAAAAAGACAAACTTCTGTAATTAAGAGAGCAATCACCTACTCTTCTACAGCCAAGAACTTCACCTTTCTCGAGTAAGAGCTCAACTCTCTGGTACACAGAGCAGCAGGTTAAAAAGTAACATTTTGTTTTCTACTTTTCTCTTACCCTGTGAAACCAATAATCTGACAGGACAGTAGTTACACCTTCAGATGCAATCTGCTTCTGCTAGCAGCAGAACAGCACCATGACCAAGTACTGACTATCAAATTACCAGAATTTGAAATAAAATCTCATTGCACAGCTGGGGAACTGAGGATGGTCAATATGTACAATTAACTGAATTTGAAATAAAATCCCATTCTACAGTTGGGGAACCAGGGATGGTCAGTACTGAATTTGAAATAAAATCCCATTCCACAGAAGGGTAACCAGGGGATGGGCAGTATGTACAATTACTTGCATTTGAAATAAAATCCCATCCCACAGTTGGGGATGGTCAGTACATACAATTAACTGAATTTAAATGTAAAATCTCAATGCATAGCTGGGGAACCAAGGATGGTCAGTATGTACAATTAACTGAATTTGGGATAAAATCCCATTCCACAGCTGGGGAACCAGGGGTGGCCAGTACTGAATTTGAAATAAAATCCCATTCAACAGTAGGGTAACCAGGGGATGGTCAGTATGTACAGTTATCTGAACTTGGAATACAATCCCATTCCATAGCTGGGGATGGTCAGTACATACAATTAACTGAATCTGAATGTAAAATCCCATTGCACAGTAGGGGAAGCAGGGGTGCTCAGTACTGAACTGGGAAGAAAATCCCATTGCACAGTACAGGAACCAGGGGCTCAGTACTGAATCTGAATGTAAGATCCCATGGCACAGTACAGGAACCAGGGGCTCAGTACTGAATCTGAATGTAAGATCCCATGGCACAGTACAGGAACCAGGGGCTCAGTACTGAATCTGAATGTAAGATCCCATGGCACAGTACAGGAACCAGGGGGCTCAGTACTGAATTTGGGAGAAAATCCCATTGCACAGTACAGGAACCAGGGGGCTCAGTACTGAATTTGAATGTAAGAAAGATCCCATGGCACAGTTCAGGAACCAGGGGCTCAGTACTGAATCTGAATGTAAGATCCCATGGCACAGTACAGGAACCAGGGGGTCAGTACATACTTGTCCACCTGGCCGTTGTTGTGATTGTTCTCGGCTCTCATCCGCGTCAGCGCTGCGGCCGCCTCGTCCAGCGCGCAGCTGACGGACGACGTCAGTCTCCGGAGCACCTCGGGATCTGCGAAGGCTTTGCCATCGGCAGTGGACAATTTACCAATTCCTTCAGTTCATCAGTCGGGTTAGTAGGAAAGTCACACAAAAGAAATGCAAAGACACTATTTTAGAGTTCAGCCACATGCACTATTAGTTAAAAATCATTTGCAAACATGCCAGATAATTAGCTACTTAAAATTAAACTATCTGCTAACATTTGTCCATGACCTGAATATTTAAGTAACCATAATACAGCAGTAAACACTCCATGTCTTTCAACTGGCAGCTTTGTTACTTGTGCCAAAGTCTCAACTCATACCTTTGAAGAACTTGAAAAAAAACCCAAAAAACATCATATTGGAAGAATAAGGATAAATCCAGACATTGAATCCCAAAGCCAGAAGTTTGGGAAACAGGCTTGATTTAATATGTTCTGAATGTGAAGAATTTTTCAACTTAAAACACTTATTACCCCTTTCCCACCCAAATCAAAGCAGACTGAGCCTTAACACATCTTTTTTTAAGAGTAGGAAAAAACTTCGAAGTTTATTAGTTTAAATTTCCAGTAATTTACTGCTCTAAACTGCCCAGCTCTAGCTACAGGAACAAACGTTATGAAATGAGATTTCAAATATTTAAGTATACTTGAAATCAATGCCTCTCCTTCATAGACATAACACAGTAGAAATGCTTAGATTCAAGGAACCTCCTTAACAGTTTCTTTTTTTATACTAGTTTCTTTGCTCAAGTTTTACTCCACACAGGTTTTACTCCTTGTAGTTAAGCACAGCCTATTTAACATGTGCCAACAATCACTGCAGTGTGGGCAGGGCATGTATCTTCATGTACAAATGTGCAAACAGCAAAAACACCTCCCAGCCACCCACAAAAAAAACCCCCAAACATAAATCAATCAATTTCATGTGCTACAAAAAGCAAACAATTACTGGTTTATAGATCAGCCACCTTCACCAGTCATAAAGCAGTAACTTTTCAATTCCTTAGCTGTTAAAAAGGGTCAAATTAGATACAAATATCTGGAAATAAGGCACCTTATCCCTCAGAAAATTTGCTATTTGGTATATGCACATCTCTGCAGGTTTGATTTACACATTTCCCACAACCCAGCTTGCAATTATTACAGAACAAATAATATTTTAAGTTTGAACGTTGTCTTCAGACAACACGTTTCCCCAGTTTGAGAGCATCCAATTTGCTTCTCGATAACGTGAGAATCAATACTTACCAAATTTCTCCACCCTAAAGCTCTCTATGCCAGCACACAGCAGGCACACTGTGACTTTGCCCTGCATGGCTGCTGCAGTGCTCCAATGCTGGCTGACAGCACTGCAAGGTGATGCTGGACATGATGGAGAATGCCTCTCCTGCCATTGAGAGACATCTCTCCTGGGGTGCAGCAGCTTTCTTGGCTGATGGAAATGAGCTATGGAGGTTCAGTGAGCTGCTTAAGAGACTTGTGCACCTCCTCCCTGGCTCCAACATCCCACATCTGGATCCCTTCAGCATTGTCAAGGGGGCTATGAAAACCAGTTTATAACTTATTGCCCACTCCGCAATGAAATCAGAAATGACACCTTGATCTGTCTGGGTTGGAAGCCTGGCTAGTCCAGAGCAATCAGAGCACAAAAATGAGGGGCCATGGACTCTTGGAGGCCACTGGCCACATGACCCTTTTCACCTCCAGACTGTCAAGGCCATCACTCCTGTGGCCAATGCTGTTAAATATAGCGAGGTTATAAACCAGCCTCAAATGCCACAGCTCACATTTGTGTATTCATGTAAACTGGATTTGCTGGTGGTGTAAAAAGGGTTTAAAAGGAGCTGTCATCTCTGCAGCTGGAGCAGGTGGGACAGTGGGGGACAGTCACTGTAAAACTGGGTTGGGACATCAATTCAGCACTAAATACACCAAGAAAGTGAGAGTTTTTCCACAGCTCTGCTTCCCCAGGATGGCTCAGGGAGTAACTGCTGAGATGTTTGCACGAGCTATTTCTGGTGGCAGTGCTGGCTTACGCTGCATTGCAGTGTACATAAAGCACTGCTGAAGGAAATACAAAGAATTAAGTCTTCACAACTCAGCACTGAGGCCTCATCTGGGACTGCTGCAACCAAAGCAGAACACCATGGTAAACAACATGGAAAAGTACTCGAGAAAAATCCACAAGACCCCTGAGCAAAGGCTAAAAATGCACAGATTTAGCTCACAAGGAGCAACACAACTGCAGTTTCCCTCCACTTTAAAAAGGTCTAATTGAAGGAGCTGTTAACAGCTCTACTGCTGACAAAAGAAGTGGAAAATACAAAGTCCAGCCAAAAGAAACCAACCCAAAAATCACCACTAGCAAAACCCCACACAACCCAAAAGCCCACATGACCTGGCTATCTGCAACTACACTGGATATCTCCATCACTTCAGCTCAACAAGGCACCAGAACTGACAGGTTGCCTGGACATGCAGGACCTACTCTTGATACCTTCTGTTTTAAAAGTCTGTTGTGGCATTCATACTTGGGATTTCTGAAGGCAGAAGTCACACCACAGATCTCCTCTGCCTGATAAAGACAAGCAAACCTGACCCACTACAGCTCTCTTATTCCCAAGTATCTTTTTTCTTGGATTATAGCTGGTGGTCTCCTTGGAGGACTCACCAGCCACAGCTCGCTGGCTCTTCTGGACAAAGTGTGCTTGCAGCTCACTCCAGTTTCCGACTTTGTTCCAAAAACTGAGTTATAACCACACCAAAGCCTTTCAAAGGGTAAGTGGAAGGTGCTTTTTATTTACCTCACCAGCTGGAGCTCAACCCAGGTGCCATCCCTAGCTCTTAATTTCATATTTTTATATTACACATACCGAAACTAATCAACAGCCACAGAAGACATCAGAGCTAACATTTGTTTGGCTGGCTGGACTCAAAGGGAGACAGACTACAAGAATCACCACTGCAGACACACATTCATTCACTCCTCTTTTGCACACTATACTCAATAATTTACTATACAATAACAATTTGAAGTTTTTATTTTGCTATGATTTAGGATGACTATGACAGAATCTCAATGCTGTAATGCTCATATGTCTTTTAATCTCTAATTTACTTAATTTTGTGCCCAAACCATTTATTCTTATGTCACTCTCATATACACAGGGACTCCAGCAGTCTGATTTACGTGCAGGATCTTGGCCAAAATTCTTCTTGATTCCTCCCATCCAATAAATATTGAACCATTCTATGCACTCCTGCACAAGAATGATCATGATTTCTCACATTATTACAGTCTCTCAAATATGTTACTGATCTGACACTACCTGAACTGAACACAAGATCTGACATTCTGTACTTTCTGGATTATTACACACAAGCCTCTATAGAGGCCACACTTCCCATCTTTTCTTGGACTGATCACTGTTGCAGGTTTAAATTTGAAAAGAGAATATGGGACCCTTTGTTTTGCATTGAGAACAGTCCACAGTCATTAATTGTACAGAGGATGTTTCTAATGCAAGGTTACAGCTTAACACTAAAATTATGAAGACTATGTTCTTCAGCAAGCCAAAAGGAAGTGCCTTCATCCAACATAAGCTGCCATGCAAAGACCAAAAAGGTGAATTCAAAAATAGCTTGGACAGAATTACTGTAAAGCCTGTGCCTTCTAACAACCTAAGAACAGTAGCCCTGAAAGTCACTGTTTAAGGGTATTCCTGAACAACAGACAACTGGAAGAATAAAGAGTGGAGAGACTTTCACCTGTACTGTGATGTTCCTGCTTTTCCCTCTGCAGAGAAAAGCAGGGCCACTGCAGGGCCCACAGATCTTCAGATAAGAAGAGACAGACACATCTTCACATCTTCTGTAGTGGGCAGTTCTTCATCTGAGCACCTGCTGCTGCAGCCACGTGCCAGCTGCTCACAAACCTGGCAGGAACAAGGCCAGCAGCACTACCCAACAATGGAAGAGGTCGATGACTGAACTCGGGGCCAGATAATGCCAGATATTCCACACCTTAATGCCATATTACTGAACTACTATTTAAATTAGCCTGAAGTTGATTACAGAGGTGTATTAGAACAAGGAACTCACCTTTCAAGGGATAAGTTTGCTCATCAGATACGCACCTATGCTCCTATAACCCACACTCCAATTTGCTTGTTGACTTTCAGACTCATCAGGGTATTCCCATCTTGTAACTACCAAGGTTAGAGTTTCAAGGCAACCTGAAATGAGCTAGTAACTTCTCAATATGATCTCAGTTTAACAAGTCAGAGATACAGATACTGCCTCAAAAAAAAAAAAAAAAAAAAAAAAAAAAGGAAACACCAACAGGTTTGTGCCTTTGGAAAACACAGTTAAGTCCCTCATAGGACACATAGCTGGTGTCAACATATACTTAAGAGGATCACAGGAGACTACTCCAAAAAGATCACCATCTCCAAGAGATAATGTCCAATAATCCTCACAAAGCCTTGCAGACACAGTGGTGATGGTGTTCTTTCCCTGTCAGTTCCAGCACACTGCATGTTCTAACACACACTGGAGGACATTTACTTGCAACATGTTCATCAAAAAGTCTAACCCAACTTCAGTTCATACAGAATCAGCTGAGGGCCCTTAAGTGCTTACACACCATAAGAACAGGTTGTGATGGAAATGTGGACAGCTTTAAAAGGCCCAAAGAACTACAAAATGAGAATTGTGGTGCAGAAATGTGTCTCTTATCTTTTGAACAGTATGTCAGGAATCTGCTCTAATGAGCCTGGTGTACAAGTAGCACCTCAAACAGGGTGAAGAGGTTTCAAGGAAGGAGAGGAGAGGAACTTTTAGGTTCTTTACTGGAATCTCCATTCAGAGGAATTGAGAAGTTCTAGACTGTCCAAAGCCTCATGCCAACAAGCAGTGACCCCACCAGAACAGGATTGGCTCAGGCACATCACAAAGCTGCTACCAGATGAGAAGGCAACAAGCAGAACTGAACACACGCTGCTCTGTGAGGTCTCAGGTACCTGAGTGGCAAAGTTACACATTGCCTGTGTAACTAACAAAAAACTCTGCATTTGGCTCCTCTCTGATGATGTCTAAATATTTTTCCCAAACACAAGTTTTGTATTATGTCAGTTTCAGAGCCAGTAAACCAAAGAAAAGTGTCCTCCATTTGCTTGTAAAGAGCAACTCAAAGCCAAGCAAACTAAAAAGAACAGTCATTAGCAAGTTTAATTGCATTAAGATATCCAATTTGCAGCATCAGAATGAGGGGCATACATATATTTACAATTTTTTGAATGTATTTTAAATATTTACATGTAGCTTATTGTATGCTGATTGCTCAGGCTAAAGTCCTCAAAGCAAAAGCCACATATTGAGTAGTGCTCTTTGGGTATAGAAATTAGAAAATGCTAATAATTCATTCGAGTGCACTTACCTCTTAAAAACTTTCATATGAAGTGTTTTTAAAAAAAATCTAATTCACACTAAGCTAAAGAACATTAGAATTACAAGGAAAGTCTACTTGTAGTATAAGGAAAATAACTGTTTTAAGTGAGTATAGCTTGAGCAATGCCATTTGGGATTTTTCTTTTTTTGTTTTTTTCTTTTTCTTTTTGGAGAAAAGCATTATCCAGAATGCTTCTCCATTTTTCAGTGGGTCATTTCAACACTACTATTCCCAGGCACGGAACAGTTTGATCTGGTAGGGATTATTTTAGCTTTGTTCTCTAAAACACTACAAAAACTACATTGAGGCTTTCAGTGTTTCCAAGCCAAGCATACGCCTTTGGAATCACTACCACTGAAAATCACAGTTATGGTCTGACCTCAGCTCAGCTCCAGAGCAATGAAAACTCACTGTACCTCCATCAGCCCTGGTGTATCTGCACTTCACACATCCTTTTATATACACATGGTACAAATTTTCACTATAAAACTATTTTCCTGTCTCACCAAGTGCACGGCACAAACAGAACTCACTGGCTGCAATTTTTATTTTTCTTCTTTTCAATTAGTATTTGGACATGCTAAATAAAATTCACTTAACATGATATTAAGGGCTACAGCTTGAGTGGTTTTTAAAAATTTTATTAATTAGCATTTGACAATATTTAATGTGTCACAATCACAGTTCCCCATAAGACTTCAAGAGCAGCTGAGTTCTCAATTGCTACAAATCATATTCCTGACAGCAAACTGTGACACTCAAAAATGACATTTTCAGTGCAATCTGAAAAATCATGTTCAGATCATCTGCTAAGCATTTTCTGGCAAAAGCAGAAATTTATTCTCCTGGACTGTATTTCATAGTCCTTATCTCAAAATATCCCTTCTTCACAAATCCACTCTTAAACATAATAGGAAATCACCCACAATATCCACCAGCAATATTCACAAGTGAAAGGGGATGCCTGAAAAACCATTACAACATATACACACCTTTAGAGAAAACTTCCCCTAATTCCAGCTCCCAATTTTCACTTACTTGACACTACAATCTCTTAATATTACACTTGCATTTACATGTATTTTAATGCACTTGTGGGAACAGGAGCCAGCAATCTCCATCACATTCTCTCCTCTTTCCAGCACAGCAGCTGTAGCAGTGAGATTTTCCTTTTCCAGAATCAAAAGCCAGGAAGTACTTCTCCAGCCACAATTAGTTCTTACTGTTATTTCAGTAACATTTTGATGGCAAGGGTTCCTTTCTGAGATCATCTCCTTTTACATTAGTGTGCTCAAATATCTCACACTCTGAAAGCTAATTTTAAATTCCACACAAACACAAATCCTTGATTAACTAGTCAATATTCATTAACATTTCTTTTGAGAAATTAGATTCATTAAGTTTCAGTTTATAAATTTAGATTTCAATTTAGTCTCACGTCACTTCAGTAAGAGTTACCTAGTCAGGGAATTCACTACCTCAGCCACCAACTTCCATTTTTAGTAGAGCTTGGAAGCCCAGTAAGCAAATTCAGCAACGAAAAACAGCTTTACATAGACTTACAGATGTTTCTAGAAAAATCCCAATCTTCCCAAAGGGCCTGCAATTTCATTTAATTCACCTCCACCAACCCAATCCACCCTATTACTTTGTTTTCAGAATGCAAGGAAGAATACAGATATTTGACAGATATGGAATACCAGACATATTTTAGCTTGGAACACTGAAATAAAAGATTGTTTTAAACCTTGTAGCAGAGATTTGGTAACATATGAGAGGTCAAATAGGACAGAATAATACCAGAAAAATTATCTGCATAACTACCTCCTCAAAACTCATCTTATTTAAAATCCTGGCCATGACAGACTGTGCTACAGCAGAACTCTCAATTTTTCTGTCAGTTTGATTTTTTCCAAGCTTTCATTAAGGCATCCATTTTCTCCCAGGTATGAACATTAGGTTACCTTTTCTAAGGCTAAAATAATGAGCTTTTCTGTGCCAGTCTAACATTTGGCCACTTCCAGAAGGATGACTTTGTGCTCCTCCTCTCCCCTTGTTTCCCCCACTGCCCTCACTCTGGGGGAAAGAAGAGGGAGGTTTCTCTCAGCACAGCAAGATAACTCTGACCAGCAAAAGGTCTTTCTAGGCACTACAAGAACTGGTAAAAGGAGAGAAAACCACGCAGGAACAGGAGATTACTGCCTATGGCAGCAAACAGCCACTAAAACACCTTCCCCACCTCACACACCTTCCTGTCACTCATTCACAATGTTTGCTCCAAATGTTTGTTTCCTAATCCAGAATCTTTACAAAGAAATTCAAACTTCCATTTTTTTCAAGATTTTTTTTCTATTAAATCTCTATCAAAGAAACATCTGCCTTACTACAAGGCAACAACTTTCCAGATGCAACCCTCAACGTTGCTGACTCCTTACAGGAACAACTTCCAGACACACTCATCACATTCATCACATAGGTGAAGAAAATCGAGCTGATCACTCAAACACATGCACTTTGATCCATACATATTGTATGTAGTTTATACGGAATTATGAATTAGATCATTAATTACTTTGTTGTCATGATTACAGATTACTCCAGCAGGACCAAACAGCTTTTCCACCCATCTCACCATGGGTGAACATCTGGGAGAGAACTCCAACTCTTGGGTCACCTTGGGTTTTAAAGGAGCAACTACAATCAGGACAGAAGCAATATCACAGTGGAAACGACTGCCAGTTCTGTCTGAGAATAACTATTTCTACCAGCTCCACTAAATTGCTTGGCTTTGTTCTGATTTGGTTTTCACTTTTTAAATGGAAAAAGTACTCTTACTCATTGGTAACTAAGACCTTCTTCCCAACTTGTTTTTGATTGCAAGAAAATATAAGATTTGAGAAAAAAATATTTAAAACACAGTACTAACTTTAATTCAAATTATAAAGGAAAAGAATGGGATTAAACAGTGGTTTATCTATGTGACTCTGAAAAACCTGAATTCGTTTTGGTGCTTTGCTGGGATTAAATGGGAGTTACACTGGATATCACAATTAAATAGGAGCTTAGCACTTTGTTTTAAAATTTTTTTGAATGACCAAGTCAGGGATTTTTTTTTCCCACCCTTAACACAGATAGCCAGCAATACACACTCAAAATGATTTGCCACAGCAGCAAAACCACAGTGAGCTACTTGGGTGCCTAATGCCTTTTCCCTTGCCAGTCTTCTCTTCCCTCCCTCGCTATCTCCTCCTGCCACAAACCCCCCACACCTCCCCCAGGGCTGCAGCACCAGAGCGTATTCAACTCCATTTTATACTTATAGCCTTAAAACAAATGCTCTTGTGGTTGTATCATGCCTGCCAGCCTTGCTGTGATTAGCTAAGGGAAAACTTCAGCCACGGGCGGAATTGTTCGCCTGGCTTTGTCTGGCTTTGAACTGGACACAGTTAAACGGCAGCGTCAGCACATCTCCCGAGCTGGGCAGTCACCTGCTCCCAGCCTGCCCAGCAGAGCGTGAGCACACACATCCTAGCACATCCCAGCTCATCTCAGCTCATCCCAGCCCATCCCAGCTCATCCCAGCCCATTCCAGCACATCCCAGCTCATTCCAGAGCATCACCCCAGCTCATTCCAGAGCACCACCCCAGCACATCTCCCGAGCCAGGCAGTCACCTGCCCCCAGCCTGCACGAGCACACACATCCCAGCACATCCCAGTCCACTCCAGAGCATCCCAGCCCATTCCAGCAGCACATCCCAGCTCATGGGGAGCTGCTATCACCCACCCAGTGCCCAGCCAGAATCACAGGAGTTCCACTCAAATTCTGAGCTTTGGACACCAGCTCAGACACTCCTGTGTGTCAAGGAAGAGAAGAAAGGATCTGATTGCTGCTGGGTGCTTATATGAAGCAGTTTTAAACTCCTAAGTCACTCCTGGGGAGCTTAAGCTAAGATTGTAGTGCATACAATATTTACCCATACAACTAACAAAGGTGGCAACCTGCTAAATGATCCAGAAGCAGAAATTATGACCTCTGTAAAGAAAGCTACAATTTTTTTACTTTGTGCCATCAAATATGGAAAAATGTACACAGTTTATTTAATTATTTTACAGAAAAATATCACAGCTAATGGTTGGCAATTATTCTTCATTTCCTGGTTCCTACCTTCATGGCTTATCAGAGAGAAATATTTTCTCATTTCAAGTCTGACAACTGCTTGGCTCCAAGAATCTAAAAGACACATGTCAAAGAGCTGACTGCTACTGAAACAAGGGAAGAAGGAACATGGAAATGGCACTGTCCACTGTGGGAGGGCAGGGAGCAAAGAAAAACCTCACATATCCCTGAGCAACATCAAGAGAAAAAAAAAATTATTCACGCTGAGAAAGGTGCACAGAATTCCTGTTCTTGACTTCTAGCATTCTAACTCAGTATTTCACATCTCATCCTCTTTAGGGCTTGTGTCCCTCGAAAACAAGTTACTTTACAGACACTCCCACCTATTTAGTGGGATAAGGGGAAGACAGTGGAATTACTTTCTGCTTTTTGAGTAATCTAAAGGAAGGGAAAGTCTCACACCCCCGTGAAGACTGACCCCAGGATATGACCCTCCTGCACAACAGAGATGCAGGAAGGCAAGAACCCAAGTAACCTCTGAGTGCTATTTATAGACAAATAGCCCACTTAAACTCTTCTCAAAGTTTCTGGCAGTCAGTGGCAAACTGAGCCCCAATGGGCTGTAATTGCCTCCTTGAATCACGAATCAATTTTGACTCAGTACAGTGTTCAGTGACCATCTGGGAAAAAGACATTTGCAAATACTACACTACATTCAAGCAAAGATCTAAGAGCAAACTGAGTGCCAGCAACATCACTGAGCTAACTCAGAACCCACAGAATTTTAGCCCCCAGTTTATGCTAATTACGTATGGCAAAGCAAGCCAAAATACTGAGTATTTTCAGAGAGTGATCAAGTGCACCACTTCTTTAAAAAACAATCACCACACTAATGGTGTATAGCACAGACCAGTGTATAAATCCATGTTTCAAACTGAACATTTGAGAAACTCTTCATAAAACCCTCTCCTCTGCCTAAAATGATCCACACACTTTCAGCATACTGTCATCATTACATACATGCTGCATAACCAAAGATCCTGAAAGTAAGACCTTCGAGTACACCACAGCAGACTGCAGTACCAGACTACCAAAACTCAGGATACTACAGTCTTCAGAAAGAAAACAGGGAATTTATTTTACCATGACCCAACTTTAAGAAAGAACACACCCATCCACTGCTAACGCCCCTCTACAAGAACATCCTGGAGGGGTCATCCCCTCTATTTAATTTTTGCAGCATCCTCTTGCAGTTTTAAAAACAAAAGGGAATAGACGCACTTTTACCCAGCTGCATGTCTCTGAAGCTCTGGTGCTTCAGATGGCAGATTGTGTCCATCAGAGGTCACAGAATCCAACACATGCCACCACACAGAGAAGTTTTACTTAGCTTCCTCAGAGCCCAATGCAGAGAGAAACTGTAACAAGCATGAATCCAATGGAGGGAGTTGCTTCCAATAGTGAGTGTGGCAAAATTCATCCAATTAAGGTTCTACCAAAGCAAACTTCTTTCACTATTTCCTCCAGGTCTTTGCTCTTAATCTGTGTAAAGACTAAAATAAAGTTGTTCCACCTCTTGCTGTGTTGGATCAGGTGCTGGGTGCTCTCACTATAAGTGAAGGCTAATAGCCAGAAGCACAGCCATAGTGCAAGTTTATCCTCTTTTCATTAGCAAATCTTCCTACTTTCCCTCTAGAGACTCCCAAAACATGCTGCTTACTTGGTTTTGGCAATACTAGACAAAACTAGCTGGAAGTCAGGCCAGGTTGGTTAGAACATTCTTGCTTGCTGGGGTCTTCCTCTTGCTACTCAAAAGCCAACTAATTCTTTGAAAGCAAAGACAAAATTTTAGCCTTTATAATGATTTTGAGTTGAGAAGGTTTTTCTAAAGGACATATTCAAACATGGGTGTCAGAAAAAAAATGCACATACACACACATACACAGGAATAATCAAATGCACACACATGGAATAATTTGTAACAGTTCTTCAGAAAAGTAGTGGTAGATTTAAAGACAAATTCAACTTGCAAACCAAAGGCAAAAGGCAGACAACAAATGGAGATGTATAAACAAAACACAGCTTGCAGGACAGATGAAATAACACTCCTCTCTCCATGCATCAATAGAGCTCAGCTTCAGTAACACCACTCATTTGGGGCATAAAGTTATGAAGAACACAGCTCATGTACAGAGACTCCAGAGGAGAACAAGAGCAGATGAAAGTCTAAAGAGCATGAGTTAAGGGCAGAGAAAGGTTAGATATTATTTAGCAAAAAAATCCCAAAAAAACAAAACAAAAAAAACCCCAAAGATAACTGAGGGTGATATCAGTCTGCAAATCAGCTGCACTGGAAAAGGGAACACTGAACCTGGATAGATGCATTAAACCAGCAGTCAAAGCCACTGAAAAGCACTGAGTGCTTTACTATATCTTTCTTCCTTCCCTCTCAAAGCTATTCCAAAGGAAGCAGCTCAGTGCTCCTTTCACCCCTGAGTCACATATTTCAGTACCTAACACTGAGGGACTGGCAGTCCAAAAAACCTTCCCATCCCAAGAACTGCAGTGGGCTTGGCATGCTCTGGAGCTTCCAGCACTGGAGATTGTCTGTCTAACCAGTTCCTAAAGCCACTCGTCGGGAACGGCACAAGCACAGCTGAATTTGCCTGGGCAGAAGGAAGACAAGATAAAACTGAATCTACTGAGACTTTTTTCAGCCAAATTTTTGAAAAAACTTGTAAGAAGCTCTACAGAATTTCAGAGAAAGGTGATGCCTAAATGACAAGGTAACAGTTCTTGGTTTGGAGGCAAGTTTTACTACACAGGGGGAAAAGTCCTTGAAGAACTGCACTGTGCATTTTGCTCCCACAGCAACTTTTTTCCTGTTTAATACAACCAGGATAATTTTATGTAATGCAATAATTTTTTAAACATATCCTAGCATGTATTGAATCTTCAAGTATTTAAATAATTCATATTCTCAAAGAATATAACCTGCCTTTTTGTGCAAGATCCTTAATGTATTACAGCTCATTTTAAATTTAGAGATTTAAGTTCTTAGCTTTCAAAGTAAGGTCTGTCAAACAGCACAAAACAATTTATAGCAGGAAATTATGATGCTCATACCCCACTGTAAAAAAAGCCACTTGTTTCCATAAGCAGAATCAAAGATGAGTGGCAGTATATTTCACGTATTTTGTTTTTCATTAGTCTAGTGAAAACTAGCTTGACTTTCTAGAAATAAGCAGAACTTAATCATTTAAGCTATGTATATATTATATTACCATTTGTTTTCTTAGAAACTTGCTTAGAATTACTTCCTAAATATACAACTGTAACATTTTGTCAAAGTTGAGTAAATTATAAAAACAAACTAATTCATGCATTACACTGCAAAGTTTTGATGAGTCAGTAAATCTGATGTTTCTGATGCTTTAAAAGACCCCAAATATTTGATGAGAGTACAAAACTGACAGAAGTGTTATAGACAGCCCACTCCAAGAGGGTGTCCCCAGACACAGAACACGACCCAGACTGTTTTGGCAGCAAACAGCCCTTCTCCAAAGCAATGACTCCTCACAGGACACTTCCCTCAGCTCCAGAAGGGGTGGCTCCACATCCAGACTACCAACCTGATTTACCAGTTAGACCAGTATGGAGCTAAGTGGCTGGCACTGATTACTGCCACCACACTTGAACATTAAGCTACAGAACATTTAAAAAAAAAAAAAAATCCCAAGAAGGGAAATCTGAGGGACTGATTCAGATCTGATCATCTGCACATCCCAAAGCATCCAGCCAACATCAAACTCTCTTTTGAACAATTCTAAACTGATTTTATCACCATGTGCTAAGAAAAATACATGACTGACAAATGCAGACAACAATAAAAAAAAGCAAACACACATTTCAAGTCAGATTTCAAGGTTTTTTTAATAAACTACTAAGACTCTTCTTGCAGAAGATACAAGCAAGAGATTGAGGCTTGTCTACCTCCTCACTCCTTCCTCACTGTCTCCTGACACTTTTCAGGAGGAGAGTCACATTCTGGTGAACTCAAACTTCCAAGAGCAGCAACTGCTTCATTTCCACAGCTCCTTCCCAGCATGCCAAGGACAGCAGCACACCACAGCCACCTGCTGAGAGAGGAGGCAGAGGGACCAAAGAGAACAACTCTGCACTGGCCACATCCCACGTCAATTCAGACACTACACAGGACTGCCAATAAAGCTGCCTTTATTATTTTCTCCTGCCCAAACTCTCCCTACATTCCTTTTGGCTAAGGCTACTCCAAGTACTAATATAAAAGTCCGTCCTGAAATCAATACTGAATGGAAGAATGTTTTTAAGCAGCAATAATATGTTCCCCATATCGGAAGAAGAGAGCAAAGAGTGTTTTATCTTACAGAAGAATCCAACTTACATGAAAAATAAAATACAGCAGAAGGAAAAGAGAAAGGAGAAGCTGAGCTAATAAAAACCTATATCCAGAACTGAAAAAAATCTTTTTAAAAGGAGGATTGCACAAATTGTTTATGGTACAATCATGAAGAAGTTGCTGATTACTTATGACTACCTCTGACATACATACACAGATATATATAAATACGTAGGCAATTTGAGAGATTGAGGAGAACCCTGGCCAATTTTCATACTTCACAAAATAAAACTGGTAAGTTTTTGTCTGGTCTCTTCCCACTCCCCATCCCCTCTGAAGAAAGGTTAAAATCATCTTTGCCAAAGAACTCCAGAAGTAAATCTTTCAGAGCCGGTGAGGTAACTTAACCATCTGATACCTAAAGGCAGCAATTGAAGTGTTATGACAATGAGACTGTTCTTCACAGCAAAATCCATCTGGAAAACAGCTAAAAAATATGAAGCTGATACATTTAACACACTGTCAAAGCATGGAAGTTAATTTGACTAAGAGCAGGATTAGACTAGACTTTTTCTAATCTAAAAGCCTACTAGAACAGAAAAAATATTTCAGTCATGCAAAATCTCGGAGAGATATAATATTAATAATTCAATTACATGCACACAACTCCATTTATCCAACTTACTCAAAAGCACAACAAATCTGTATGTTTCACATACCATATATTCCTTCCCACTCTGAATCTTTAGACGGTGAAGAAAGAAAATGAGTAAGTCATTGTAATGTGCCAACATCTCAAAAGGCAGAAGCTTTCCAGTTAACAAGACAGTGGTGATTTCAGTGGCAGGGCAGCTTTGATCTCTGAAGAAACACCTACAATGAAGCCTATTCAAACTGTCCTAGTGAAAATTGTTTCCCTTACTTGGTCTGTATACCATGTCCATATAACACCAAGTATTTTAGATCAGATCAAATGATGGTGAAAAGCCTTTCTTGGTTTACAATCAGTCACAATAACTGGACTAAGGTAAGATTTTGGCCATGTTGAAGGAGGCTAAACACACTTCAAATTTGATATTGCGATGTTTTTACAATGAAGTTACATCTTTCCACAAGTCCCAGCAATCCTCTCTGATTCCCCCCACAAAAAAGATCCTGCTCCTCTTTCTTTGTTTCATAGCACCAATGCATATTAAATATGTATTTGCTGTATTCCACAAGCACAGGGGTGCAACCAATAAATTGACAAACATGAATCTGTTTTCTGCAGACCCCCACTTCTATAGCTTCAAGTGGAGCTTGGACAACCCTCCAGACATTAAATTTCCAATGCCCACCTTCATTTAAATCACAGCTTAGTTACTCATCACCCCTAAGAAAAGAAACACCAAGTCCACACATGAATCTTAATCACCACAAATAACATGATCAAAGAATTTCTCTAGCCCAGTCTCTGACACTTTCTGAGGGTTCCCTTGGATGCAGGATGAAAGCAAGCTGTGCCTCTCTGGCACTGCTCTTTTAGACTACAGCTCACTGCCTGGTAACCCCTGTTGTTAGTGAATAATGAATGGGTTCCATCAGATCACAAGGAAAAAAAAAAAGAAGTTTGGTGAATAGGCTGGCAAGTGAGTAAATAGAAATACACATACACAGAGGAAAGCACTCAATTTCACAACTGCTGGATCTACTCTAACCTTACAGTTTATCTTAAAGCAGGTAGATTTCATTTGGGCTCATTCACACGTGTGTTTTGTGTTCTATATTTCTGCTAAGCAGGTGATCATTTCCACTTTTTGCCTTTCCAAGTTCCAAAATACACAACCTATTCCCACCACCACCACCCTACCAGCTTTTCCAAAGAGCAGTATCAGGCCTTCAGGCCTGAATGAACTATTGAAATTCACAGGTATTAACAGACACACATTATTAGAACTCGATTTCTCTTTCATCATTTACACTACAACTAATCCCTCAAAGTCTCAAAAACACCAAACCATTTGAGAGGGTATCCAGCCACATTTAATACTGATTTTTACCAATTAATACTGATAATTTCATCAGAAAAGAAGGATGTGCATAACTCTGCTCCCTGTTTGAACATAAAGATGGACTTTCACATGTTCCATTAAACAAACCTTTGGCTCAACATTCTCCTTCTCAAAATATTTTCCTCACAAGCCTCTCAGCAAACAATAGTGGGAGTCCTGAAGAACTCACTGCTTACAGAACTCCTCCCTGTGCAGATACTCAACAGGAACATCATGTCCTCCAAAGGCAGCTGAACTTTCTTTACCACTTTCTTTTGCATCTTTTTTTTGGTGCTTCATTGTCAAAGTGTTTCAACGTTCAGATTGAGAAGGAACATACTTAAAACCTCTGTCGGTACGGACACAGGCACTCAAGCTATTTCCTCAAGTCAAAATGCAGCTCAGTGACACTATCACTTCCCAGAAAACTCAGCCAGACCATGCTGAAACACTCTCAACAGGGTGTTTTAACTGCAGGGATTAACATTTGACATTTCACAGCTTTCTGTAGAAATCTGTGTTTTTGGTGCAGAATATACCAAATGGGCATCCAGGATTTTTATTTGGCCATGTGCCTGAACCAACACCTTCCTCTATCCTCTATAACAACCTCCAGAAAGAGGACTGCACAACACAAGCAAGTCATTTCCTCTTCCTGATGCCGAGACAAGTTGGGAACAGAAAATGAAACGGGTTTAACCTGTTGGAATTTTCCCACTTTGCCCTTTTACCAACACATGTTGAGGACACAAAAGGAATCCTCCATGCAGAGCACTGAGAACACTCCAACCATTCATTCCCAGTAGCAAAGAGCTCTCAACTCCAGCTGTCAACTACTGCCCCTAAAAAGAGCATTGAATAGACTTTCTTACTGAAGATCCACACAAGAATCACCACTCTGAAGAGATGGGATATTATTTTAAGAAATCAACAGTACCCTAATTAACAGTGGAGCAGAATGTTTCTAGTGCAGAACAGGACTCCACTCTCAGAATACTAATAACCTGTTTAATTACAGCTTGAAAAATGGAAACATCCTCCAAGCAGGATGGTTCTCATTCCATAGGTTACTTTACCTATAAACCTCTTCTCTGCTAATAGGAGTTAAACTGAAAAAAGATATACAAGACTTGGTTTGTTTAGGTTAAAACTTGCAAAACAACAGGATTCAATTGTTTTAATTTATCTTCAGTTTCTGAAGGTGGAAACAACCGATATTTACAACAGTCTCTTGGTCTTCAGATTGTAGAACTATTTTTTGTGAAATAATACAAACACTGACAGCTGTTTAAAGGTAGTTGTTCATTAATAAAATGCCTGTTGTTTCACAGAATAAAGTATGGCTGTCTAAACTGAAGCTAATCAGGCACTTCTGAGAAAAACAAGAAATCTGAATTTTTTCAGAGAAAAACAAGAAATCTGTGTTTATGTGCACATGGATATGTATATGTGTGTAATTGCTGCTATGCCAAGGGGGGTGAGACACAAACCTCTTGCTAGAAATTTGGCTTAAGGCTCCCATCTTCAACATCCACAGTCCTTGAAACAGAATAAGCAAGCCCAACAAGCAAGTGAAAAAACATCCAGCACTCTCACGGTGGGCAAACACAACCCACAGAAACATTTTCAAGCAGTTCAAATGATCTCTGGCTTCTACACTCGCCTGTGCAGCAGCTCTCAAACCAAGACAGCTACTTACAAACAAAACACAACTCCTACAAATCCTACAGGACACAATAGCTGAAAACCACTCCTGCACAAGTGGAAGAACAATATCCCATGTGGCTGCAGCAGCTAGAACTCACCTTCCAGAACTAATAAACAACATGTCCATGTGAGATCTGAGCATTAAAGGATTCAGGAAGAATGAGCAAAACTAGTTTTGCAAGTCATGCTCATTAAGATCCTAATGACACAGCCACAAACCTGGCATGTGAGAAACCCTAAGAAATCCAAGACACTGAACACAAAATTGATTTTCCTCTAGGTTATAAGGTGGAATCAAGCCAATCACAGGGGGATCATCACAACCAAGGCCAAGCTATGCCTGGAAAGACAGACAAGGCTTTAAATGTGTTTGAGCCACAGTTGTGCCATCTACTTTTCCAAGCTATCATTAATGCTGAGGACTGAACTATGACTAAAAAACAGCAGAAATCACTTGCTTTTGCCAAACTGCAAAAGGACACAAAGGCCCAACACTAGGCTGCCATGACGGAAGCCTAGAGGCTCACTTAGGGTTAAAAAGGGTATTTCAGCCAAACCAGGCAGATAAATTCAGTGAAGATATTAGAACATCTCCCAAAATCACTAACTTCTTTTTCAGTCACTGTCAAATTATGGCTTTTATTAGTGAACTACCAGATCTGCAGCATCTTCTTTAGGTTAGCCTGATATTTTTAGTGTTCCAATCCACAGTGGGAAAGACAAGTACAACTTAACTTACAACTTAACTAGAGAACCTTCCCCAGAGTATTTTCACCATTTTGATCTCACACATTCATCAAGTGGCATTAAATTTTGTCCAGCCTTTTTAGAGAGGGAGATTAAGTCCTCAAACAAAGGCACTCCTTTTTTGATTTGCTCTTCTTTCCAGATTTGTTCTGCTCTGCTCAGGTATGTGGGAAAACCAAGACATGGAAACCTCAGCTACAAAACAAATTATCTAATCCTGGGGACAAATACTCAACTACTACTGCTTAGAAATCTGAAGACAGTATTTTCACAGATGTTACAAGCAGCAAAGGTACCTCCTGGATATGCCAAATACTGTGAGATCCCTGTAAACACTGCTGCCCCAGCATTGCCCAATAACCCCAGCCAGACCCACAGCAATTTATAAAGCCAGAAATAGGCTTTGGGACACAGCCACCTGTACATGACAGGAACTGATTTTCATTTTTTAAAGTGCTTAAAAAGGGATTAAATTATTCAAATTCCCTTAGTAGAGTATCCCAGGAATAGCCTGTCTTCCTGCAAAACAAAGTTTGGTCCTCAAGAGTTACAGCAGATAGGCTGCTGCTACTTTGCTGCTGACCAAAGCTGTGCTGTGTTCTAAGTTGGGTTTTTTTCAAATCCAAAATGGAAAGAGAACCCACATCCCAAATCACTGCCCCTTTTGCTTCCTCAGAAAAAATTCTGCTTTAAGACTGTACATAGCTTAGCATCTAAACACCTGCAAATAAGTGCTATTTTATGTAGCTCTTTAAGTGCTCCAAAGTAACTCCAATTTCAGCACACCACTATAAGCCTGAGTACACAGCTGCAATGATCAAATGGGATTTGTTTCAAAGCAGGGGATTTATATCTTTTTGTCCTTGGAATTTTGAAACTAAAAAATAATTTCCAAACCCATTACAAACACCCCACTCACAAATTGTAGGAGGATTTGAATTAGTCAAGCTTTCACTCTTAAGCTAATAAATGTAGAGGCAACTATGTTCACCAAAAACAGAGAAAAAAGTATTTTACCTGTAAATTTCTAGAGTAATGAATTAATAATTATATATTGATCAAAGCAACAGGAAAAAAAAAGTCATTTTAGCAAGTCTACTTCCTGCTATTCTCTCCCCATTAATTTCCCCTCTGGTAACATACATAATCTCGAGTCAATGAAATACCATTTCATTCAAATTAATTTTTCTAACTTTGTATGTACAGAAAGAGTAGACCAAGCAACCTGCAGCACTTGTAAGAGTTATGAGCTTCTTTTCCATGTTCTGCTCATCATGGGAAATTTCCATGAATGTTTCACCAGTGTGTCAAAATTAATGTGCTGCCACGTCTGTGTACAAGTCAGGTTCAGAAAAAGAACTGTACAAGGAAAGTACCTGCTGCCTCCAGTAAGGCTTCAAGTCTTGCTTGTGTTTCTGGATCCACAGTTCTCAAGTCCGCACCTTCTGCAGCACTCGATAAGAATAACTCCGATGTGGTTTTAAGTACTGGGTTATCAAGATCTTCTTGGTCCAAAATAAATGATTCAACCTGTTTGCCAAGTTAGAAAAAACAATTTTACCATTTTTGAAGCTTTAAAGTAAATCTAAAATATTACCTCAAAAAAATCCCACAAAAATTATCTAACTGTACTATCATAATTGTATTTTAACTGCTAGGAACATAGAACAAAACTACAAAAAACATCTGGTCAACTCACTGAAGAGGTAGTTAAAAATCACAAAAGAAAAAAAAAAGCCTGCATAAAAAAATTATTGCAAAAAATTTCAATTTTAAACATCTTTAATACAGCAAGGTCAAGTCAGATTAAACACTGAATAAGTGTTATGCAAGTTAACACAGTTAACCACCCAAGCAGGCAGCCACAAGAGGCTGTAACATCTTTGCCACCAGAAGTTCATTGCCATGTTATTAATAAAAGCCACCAGAAGCTGTAACATCTTTGCCACAGAAGCTCATCCACCATGTTATTTATAAAAGCCACCAGTAATGATTTTGGTACAGCTGGACCTATCAGAGTGCCAGGGAAAGATGGAATGTTTTCCCGAGATGCCTTTCACTTCTCTTTTAAAAGTAATTTCAACAGAGGTAGCACAAAGATTTTGTTTGTTTTGAGCAGGAACACAAAAGTTGACCAAAACTCAACACCAAAACATCTGTCTCCAAGCTGGCACTCAGCATTACCCCAGTGTGCTCTGCTTTGTGGGCAAGAACAGATCTGCAGAACGATTAAGCAGGCAGCTATTCCAACTGAGCAGCAATAATGCTGTCCCACCAGTGCCCCACGTGACCTCCAAGCACAAGTCCATGGAATTTCTCAACATAACACTCTGCAGTTTTATGACAGCTTGCCAGAGTAAACAAGGAGGATACCTGAGTCACTCTAATGAGAGCAGAGCTACACTTCAGAATTTCCCAAGCTCAGACATAATCTCCCTATTTTCAGTAATATTTTAAGACAAAAACATTATTTAATAATTAGATGTTGTCTGTTATCTGTACCAACACTACTGGTGCCTTAGATTTGCTGTAGAAATGAGACATTCACTCCTGTTTCTCACCCACTGCTGCCCTCTCCCACTTCATACCCCACTCTCATCTTACTTTCTGTTTTCCCCAAAATACTTCCCCCTATTTTTCTCACCTCGGCAGAAAACTACCATCTCATTTCCCCTGGAAAGGGAAAATTTATACTTCAAAAAAAAACCAAAAAACTAATCAGGCCATCAGCAAATTCATAAAGTGCTCCATTGTATGAACAATGTTAAGAGGATCTGGGAGCAGCACAGCTATTCAAGAGCAACTCGGGTTTGCTCATTTCTTCCCCTTTTTGATATGTAAATGGCTGTAACACTATCCCCTGGTGTCCAAGCCAGCCTGGGAAATGCTAATGGCAATTGAATGGGAATCAGGGAGCAAGTATGACTTTTTAGGAACACCAAACATGAGGCCCACATCTCAGCGGGCATTTGTCATCCTGGCCAGCTTATAGATAGTAGATCTTGTGTGCCAGACACAAATTAAAGGTAAGGCAGCAAGCTCTGATTTGGTGCTCAGAGAAGTGAGATTTCTAGGTTAGTCCAAGCAATGGTCCTAAAATCAGAAACTGTCATTACAAGAAAGAGTTGAACATTAAACAAGCAAAACAATAGTGACCTAAACCAGTGATACACATTTGTACCACAAACAAAGAGCTATTTACAACTCACAGCAAAATGCATCCCTACAGTAAGAGCCCCCTCAGCAGAACTCAAATTCCAGGTTAGTCCGTAGCTTAAGGACTCCCTGCTTTCATGAGCTCTGATGCAAAACTGACTTCTGGGAAAATTCACCCTTACCTACATGAGCTCTTCAGGGTTTTTCATTTTTTCCCACAAGACTACATAAGGCATTAATATAATGGAAATATTGTTCCTATTGCAACATATTTGTGTGATCTGGTGAAGGGCAGAAATTCCCACTGTGTGTACATGACCATTCATTACATACAGTTGAGAACGAGATACAAGAAATTTTATTAGATGCTTATGGACATTTTTCTTTGTCAACTACACCACTACATTTAACAGCAGTCCTCCCATTTGAGGACATACCAAAAGGAGTAAAAATGTCACCTACCACTGAAGCAACTACACTTGAGAACAACAAACACTGCAGAAACACTCAGTGGCTCCTGGCAAGCCTTAGGGCTCAGCCTTGGGAAGAGCCAGGCAATCCTCAGCCAAGGGAAGCACAGCAGCCTTGCAGCAGCCTGCCAGAAGCTGTCCTGCTGCAAATTCTAAAACTTCATGGTTTTGACACTTTGGGAAAGATATGGACCATTTTCTCCCTGACTGCTGCCAGCCCAAGCTCACTGGGATATATTTACTGGATATTACAGGCAACAATCCACCTCTTGAACCTAAATCAGAGTTAATTCACCATTCACAAATACTCAGCTTGCAAGGAACCTCTCTCCCCCCAACAGGGAATACACTTTGCTTACAGGAACCTCTAAACAAGTCTGGCTTTAAACAATGATTGTGCCAACGCTACTAATTAGAGTAAATTACATACAGTTTTTATTTAAGGATATAAGTTGGGTAGTACTGGTGCAGTCTGCTCTTTTCACCACTCTTTAACTCTTCCTGCCTTTCAGCTTTTCTTTACATCAGCAACTGTACTTCCAGAGACCCTGCACATCTAAAATCTCACAAAAAAATCTTGCTCCATATATAGTATTTTCATCATAGTTTTGCATCACAGAAAGGTAGATGCTTTCATTATTACTGCACATGTCGAGCATCAATTCTTAGGTTTTGTTTTGATTTTTAGTAAGAGCTTAATAACATACCCACAATGCAAATATAACTTCAGTGTGAGAATACTGAAAATCCATATGCAAAATGTTAAAATAGTTGCACCACTGCCAATCTCCCAGAATAAACTTCAATGTATTTTCAAGTCAGAATGTCTGACATTTCTGTAAATCAATGCAGTTTCTCACACACTAAGACAAAGCTAAAGAGAATGAACAGTTGGATATCTTATCACTAATAACAGACTGAGAAATTACCTAATTGATCAGATATCTCTTGTGAATGGAAGGGACCTACAATGATCACTATTAATCATATTTTTTTAGAAAATCAAACTATCTCAAATATACCAAACAAATCTGGCTTTTTAAACAAAAACTAAACTTCATTAAAAATCAAAAAAAGTAAGCAAAAAATCCAAACATATTTCATGCTAGCATTTCTGGAAGACATAATACACTGCTCATGTGGCAAAATTTAGGCACTCTTCTCTATCCTAATCAGATCTGCAGCAAAGTGATAGAGTAACCAGTCACTGTGCTATTTTTGGATTATTTTGGAAGCTGCTTTGGGCAATAAATAAGCATCTTACTTGGGAAGGCTCGTTAGGAACACAAGGACTCAAGATATTATTCTAACTGCCAAAACAGTTTCACCTTCCCAGTCAAAACCCAAGAAGCTGCACGGGACTCCAGGGCAGGGCTTCACCACATCGTGTGCCTCCTGCTCTTCCACAGCAAGGATGGACCCTGCCTGAAGTTCTGCCAAGGACTGCAGCAGCCTCCCAGCTCTGCAGATCCAGTTACACCCCTGGTTCCTCCCTCCAGAGCAGCTCCACTGCAGCCATGTGGCCTCAGCTTAATCAACCTATTCGTGTTTACAGCAGGACTGAGCTTCCTGCAGCTCAGGGGGATGCAGAGGGACTTTGCAGGCACCAACATCACCACTAACACTGGTAATTCTGCTGAGATGGACAATGACGTGCAGAGTTACAACACATTTCTAATATTAAATCTAAACTGATCTTCCTTATGTTGCACTACTGCAAAGTACTTTTCCCAGAATAGCCTGGACCTGCTCACAAATAGCCTGCTCCTGACACGCTACAGAGGATGGAAAAGCTTCCTGGGTAGCTGTAGAGCACCGTTCTCTCCTCCTCCTGCAGGCAAGAGCAGCAGCAGAGACAGCTCCTTCTACCTTCTCCTTCCATTTGTGCTCCTGGGAAAACTGTCTTTACAAAAAAGTGTTGACAGGAAAGAGAAAGGTGCTGTTAAATTATTTCCTTGGACTTGTATTTTTCAGGAACTGCTTGAACTATGAACACTTTTTTGGGGTAACAATATTCAATACTCTGTGAAGTGTTTACAAATAATGAAGACCCAAGCTCTTGATTGGGACTCCTAAACTCCTATTTTTTATGCAAATAAATGACTGCCTGAATTTCTCTTTTGTGTTAGGAAACCCGTCCTTATTATTTCTATAATTCCATTTGGACATTTTCACTCCATAATTAACAACATGTGCAATGAAATATTAGGATTACACTAGAAAGTTCTTGTGGATTTTTCTGATAAACCCAACCTCTAACAGTTTATTTTGCCATATCCTTTATTAAACTAAATGCCAATATTGGATCAATACTTGCAATCCTGCTCTAAAAGTTCTGGGGAATAGTGATAGGACATAGCACTATTTAAGTTAAGACTGAAAATTAGTTTGTATTTCAAATTTGACATCAAACCACTTTAAATTCCAATATAAAGGATGTCAGCTGTCAAAATCATTAAAAATAATTATTCCAAGGAGAAAGTAAAGTGAAGGACTTTGTCCCTGACATGACACTCTCAGATGCTCCCTGCACTAATTAAGTGCAGCACTACCCCCTTGGTACGGACTTAACACCACCAAAAGGCCTGGTTTTGATTTACCAGAAAATGCACTTTTCAACACTCTTCCCCTGCCAGCCCAGCCAAACATTTTTGAACCTGCTTAAGGTGGCTTCCCACACAACCATTTCAGTTTCAAGAGATGAAGTAAAGGAAGAGGAAAAACCACACAATAATGTGGGTATTTTCAAAAAACCTTTCAGTGGGGTCTCAGGACACTGTCCTTCCTTGGCACTTTAAAGCTACTGAAAGAAAATAAACATTTCAGGGAAGTACTCTAGAGTCAGTACCTAGAAACAACATAGAATCATTGGGAACACCAATTCAGACATAATTAATAATATAAAACCACATCCACTCTGTCTGGCTTGAGCTGCAATTTCTGAAAACAGCTTCTTCCATTAAAAACCAAAAGTTCCAGCCCAAGAAGACAGCTGCCACCATGACCTGTGAATCCCCAAGAGAGCATTGTCCAGCACTGTGGATGCTGTGATTACACAGCATCCTGCCAGCCTGGGGGGTACGGGGTGCTCAGGGACATCACCACCTCAACGGGAGCATGAAGTACCTGAAGCAGCATTTCCAGTCACTGCTCACCTTGTGACAAGTCAGGCAGCTGTCACACACTTTCATAGATTGCTTTAACACATCAAAAAGGGAGAACACTCAGGGGAGGAAACAATCTACCACTTTACTGAATTTCACGGACTGACAAGCTGGAAGATCATTCTTCTGGGAACAGAAAGGCATTAGATCACCTCAGTTCCCTGGGAGGCCATAAACCTGACCATGGCTCCACCTTTAAGTGGAGCTGTCAGTGCTCAGCACCTGCAGCAGCAGCTCTGTAGGCAGGGCATTAATTGGGAGGGTGGGGAACAGAAGGGGTGCAAATCTGTTTAGCTCTGATTGCAATAGGAAGCTGACTGACTGCAGGCAGGATTAACTAAAGGCCAGCCTTTATTCCCATCGATATTAAGCAATTACCAGCTAATGAAACAAGCAGCTATAGGATCTGGGCTGTGATGAGCCCATTTCAGAGCACAGGTTCATGTTGCTGCTATAGATACAGTGTAAATACAGGTGCACACAACCTCAAGATTTGTTGCTGCAGGACAGGAAAGGCCCTCACACACACAGCGTGGGCCATGAGTCCAACATCCACACACAAAACACAATGTTCTTGATGTGAGCTGCCTAAAATGATGGGAGAGACAGCAGGAAGTGAGCAAGGACTGATATCTTTATGGCTGTTTCACCACAAGGTCTCAAGCCTGGCACCACAATTCACCACTGAGTTCTCAAAATTCCAGCTGTCATTTGAAACATGCAGATAAAACATTAAATCAGAATTAATGTTTTATACTATTACTCTTCCTTTCCAGGGATTGGTGATCTTAGTTTTGAATTTTCTTGCACTCATACTGAACCATAAGCAGAACCTGGACAAGCAGCTGTCAAATGGTTCATGTCAATTTAACCACTTACCAGATTTCTCTCTTAAACAGACAAATGACACTCTGCCATTTAAGTAGTTCTGAATACTACAAACTGCACCCTATCACAAGGCTCTGGAAAAGAGCTGTCTGATCCATGGATCTTCCAGAAACAAGAACACTACAATTTATTTTTCTTAAGACACTGTTTTTCAATAAGCAACATGATTGCACCTCGTTAACCCTCACGGAATTAAGGTGCCGAACACACAGGTTGACTCCTCTTGGCACAAGAAAGTGGCAATGTTACAAAGTTTCTCTGTATAGCAGAAAAGAAAGATCTACTCATCTCAGCAACTACTGAAAAAACCCAAAGAACTGCTAAAAGCAGCCTGTAGCTCTCACATATTCGATGTCTGATAAACAAAAATAATTATGACTATATTTTCCCCATGTACAAAGCAATCTCTTGCAGCAAGGAGCTGTCATGTGCAGAACTGGAATTGACAACTGAAGCTTATTCAAAATCCACATCAATCCCAGTAAATCAAGTGCCAATTCTTGACATGTACTTTATACCAAAGAAAACCTTTGAATGGAGACCAGGAAACTTGACTAAAATAAGCACCACTTGCACCAAGCACTCCCTATTTTCACATACCCTATCTCAGTCCACTCTAAATCATGTTTTTGGTGCTCCATCTTCCCCATGTGCTCTAGGATTCCCTCTTCACCTGTTTTTTCTACCTAATATTCCCACAGAAAGAGCCTCTCTTCTTTCCTCACCTCAAACCAAGAAACAGCTGGTGTAATTCAGTATTTGATTTATTAGAATATAAAACAGAATTGTTGCATCAATTTAGCCAGGGCTTTCAGGATGGTGTCCTTACTCAAGTATTAAATCCCACGCATTAAAACAAAGTGAAAGCAACTTTTAAGACAGAAGATGAACAGATGCATTTGTCTGCTGATATAAAAGCTCACACCCAACCACGACGGGAAGTATTCTAAGCCACCTTCTTGGAAATGACCTTTTAAAATCTCTTTTCAATCCAAGGGGACAGTGCCTAAATAGAAAAAAAAATCATACAAGTGGATCTTGAATACAATAGTAATTCAATAATCTGTTTCCAGGCCAACCTATACATTTCAGACAGAGGAGTCTCAACATTTAAAGTGACTAATTAAGTTATCTAGAGGCTTACAGCAAACTGAAAATCATCCTGGCCTTTCTGCCCCTCTCAGAGCCCAAGCTAGTGGCAGCTATTCTTTTCAAGGCCTGGATAAACAGGTCTGTGCACGCTGTCCTGCTGCCAAAGCAGCAGAAACCCCAATACAACTCCTGAGCCATCACTTAGTCATTTCAAAGAAACTATCAGAGAGCCCTGGCTAAGCTATGATCCACCGAAAATTCAAGATGTAGCAGTATAAGGGCTTAAAAATGTAACTATTTAATAAAAAGAATTAAAAGAAAGACATTTACCTAACCTGTTGGATTTATTCTAAGAAATGCTAAATGCCAGACATCCAAGTGAGACTCCTTTTTCCCCTGGCTCCCTTTCAGGCTGTGGAGGAACACACACTCTGAAGAGGTGATGCTCAGAAGACACCATGACCAAGGACCACAGGCTGGGAGCAGATCATTCAGCCCCAAATGCTGATCTCCCCTCTTCCCTTGGTTTGAAATATGACTGACTCACTGCCTACCTGCCATGTGACACTGTCCAATTCATGATTTTGGAAATGGAAAAGTTCAACAAGTTTAGGGATTTTCCTAGGAGAAAATCTTAGTTAATTTGTAATCCCTATGTTTTATTGAAGGCAAGGGAGAATAACTTGGGGACCTAGCTAAAATCTAATGCTAAAACATGAAACACTAAAAACATGTGAGATGACTTTCTGTTGGCCCACTGTCCACCAGCCAATAAAATATCCTCTTTCTTCAAACTGGGGAATGTTTTCTTCCTGCAGAATGGGTATGCAAGAAGGTACCTTTGAAAAACTCTCCTGGCCAGAAGGGCCAGTCACACTTGTCTCTTCTCAGCTACCACCAGCATTTGGACAAACACATCATCATAATTCAACTGTGAGTAACCCCTCTCAGTCTACAGCACTTTTCCTACACATTCTGGGATGCTTTGGAAGAGCTAAAGATGAAAAGAATTCTGAAAAAAAAAATCTCAACTCCCTCTTGAAAGCAAAGGACCAAAGTGAGTAAGGTTTCTCATCTCACAAAAAGCAGGAAAGAAGTAACAGGATCCAGCACAGGACCAATTCCTTTATTTATGTTTTATCATAATAAGGGTTTTCTATCTGCACTTGAGCAGAAAATGCACAGTGCTGCAAAAATTGAGAAAATTTTCAAGTATTTTATAAAACTCTCAAATAATCAACATTACATAAGAAAAAAATTCCTAAGTAATGAGTTGCAAGAGTAAAAAGAAGATATTATCCTACAACAGGATGTATTTCCATAAATTTCACTTGCTCAGCATTCCTCCAAAGATATGCAAACTAAAACCTCTGCACTTTCACAACAAAAAGGGGTAACTTTAAAAGGAAAAAAGCCCAAACTACCTGTATTCTATTACAATATACATCTGTATATGTTAAGAACTACAGCATATCCCAATTAAATTAACCCCTAAATCCAAGTATTAATTCACCTGTACCCCACTTTGTCAGAGGCAGCATGCGTTTACAACATAAAGGTTGCAACCTTGTTACTGCAGTCTGTTGCTACAAAAAAGAAGTATTTGTATAATTTCAAAGTTTGAAGTAATCTTTAGTTTATCGTAGACCAAGGTCAAATGAGGTATCAGCAAGAAAGTTTCTATTTGAGATAACCTCTGAGGCCGGGCACTGCTCAAAAACCTCCCAAATTTACCTAAGCACCTGCACAGATCACTGATTTCTGAGGTTTGCTTACAGTATCCCATTCCAGCAGAAGGCCATTCCCACTAGGAAGATAAGGTTTACACGAAGCCTTTGGTTGGTGTTTGCATGGCACCTGAGCTGCTGCTAGGGAAGAAAGCATCTGCAGGAGAGAAATCAAACAGGGAGTCTTCCAAGCTTCACTCAAACAGCGCTGCAAAGAGTCCTCAAACAAGATGCAGGAGTTATTTTTCTTGCTTTGTGAAGTTTTCAGTGGGAAAGAAACATAAGGTTCCTTTTCCCCTATAAGTCAAGACTTGCCTCTGTTTTAAATCCAAGAATTGCTTTTATTCCCCAATAACAGCTTAATGCTTTAAAGGAATCTTCATATATGTTACAAGAACTCAAAATTACCTACTAAGATTGAAGCTCTGCAGCCTCCTCACCTGCAGGGTCTGAGCCCCAGCTGTGGACTCCAACAAACACCCCAGTTCAGTCCTGGAGCTGCTCCCAGTTTTAAAGGCCAGGCCACATGTGTGCACAGAAAAAGGAGTGCCTGTGTATTCCCCTTCCCTCAACACTGACCCTTCTGTCAAGTGAATGCTGCAGGGATGGTTTGAGCTCTGAGCAGAGGACAATGTCCCCATGGCACCATCCAGCTGTCCTTACAGCTGGATTTCAGCAGCCTCCAAGGCAAGGAAAGGAGAGACAGAAGAGCTGCCCAATATCAAGCCCACAGGGGAGCAGCTGGGTAGCCCCAATTTAAATCAGAACACAAGAACTCATGATGCAGCATTAATGCTCAAACAAACCCCTCCCACCCCCACCAGACTGTAACTAGTTGACTGGTGAAACCTATGTGCAAATTTGTACCTAAATATAGATGTTCTGCTAAATTTGGCAAATCTCTCCTTACTAAGGGGTTGCACTGCATATTTATGTAATTATACAGTAGTATTTCACATCTTTACTTTCTACACCTATCATTAGAAAACAGTTGCTGACATTTATTTTAGGTCATGTACTCAACTGGGTCAGGCTGCACTAAAGGAAAACCCAAGTTCTGCAAGAAACCTTAAAAATCAATTCACTGTTAAGTGTTATTGAACAGGATTAACCATAACTACACTGGCTTGTTTCTGGTTACCACAGGCCAGACTTGCAAAGTTACTGAGATACCTACCACAATTTTTCTGGAAGTTAGATGCCTAATCAGACTGGGAATAAATGAACAACCTACTAACCAGCTTTCTGCATCCTGAAGAGTCATCTCAGTACTTTTGGAAACCTGAACATGTTATCCTTCGATGTTTTCTAATCCGTGATTAATTCCTGGAAGAAAATTTTACATTTTCTTCCACCTCTTACCTCCTCAACTTTGAAAGAGCTTGTCAAAAGAAAAAGATCAACTGCTAAACTGAAATCTACATGTTTTAGAGAAAAGGCTTTTCTGCTTAATACTGTCTATCTGAATTTGCATCCACCATTTCAATTTCTATTCCTTATAGTAAAGAAAATGCTGCTATTTATATTGTTTCTAATACAATGAAAATTAAAGTGCCTGAGCATTACATTAACCTCAGGAGTGAAAAGATGCATTGTGCACACCATTTACAAAGCAGATCCATGTTAGGAAGGTTCAACAATGCAGCAATGACTTCAATAGACAACACTGCTAATTCGAAACAAACTACATATTTACTCTGAATTTCAAACCCAGTTTAAAAATTAAGAGACCTCAGATTGCAGGGAGGGGGGGCCCCAGACAAAATCTCCAGGTACTGAACTGCTCTGGAGTGCATGCCATTCAACTACTCATCCTACTCCTTGTAGGAGGTATGTTATGTCTGATTTTTAATTATGCTTTATGTAAATATCCCCAGAGGCTTATGCAATAGGTACAGGCTTAAGTAAGGCGAGCTGGTGGAGGCAGCTCAGGAGAGGGAAGCCGAGAGCTGAGCTGACTCCATAGCCAAGGGCTGGGTGAGCTCCAGTTGTCATTGAAGGCCTCCAAAGCCCTGAATTACAGAATTTGAGAGATTTGCTACATTTGTACACTCACTGCCAAAAGCCACTTACTGAACCAAGCTCCCAGATGCCCTGGTACTTCTGTGGGCACTGCCAGCTTCTGGTACTTGATTTACAACAACTCAGCAAACGAACCGGCCCCGAGCACCAACACAGCCACATTTATCACCTGCTTCAACTCCTGCCTGCCACACTTTGCTGCTGGGAGGGTTTTTGATGAGGACCTGCATTTTCTGTGGCCACCAAAGACCCCATGGACGTGTACTAATCAGCACTGGCCTCCCAGCACACCTTCACCTTGACCTACAGCCCTCCCAGCCAGGGTGGAGGAGGCTGTTTAATGCTTGTGCCTTTGGCACTGCTGTGAGTGCCAGCAAAATTCACAAGGAGTGGTAATAATACACTTAAAGTCACAACCAAAATCTCACTCTAAACAAGTTGCAGGCTGTGTTCACACCCTGATCAAGCTTAGAAGGCAACTAAGCAACTATTTGCACTGAGGTCAAAACCACCTCATTTCTCAGGCTGCAGCCAGCGGTGGAAGTTTCTGCGAGCACGCAGGAGATCCACAGCAGCATTCCAGTTTTACACAGGAATAGCACAAACCTCCTGGCCTCATCCCTCCATGCCCAAAGACGTGCTTCAGCTTGCCATTGTTTCTATTTGCATGTGATAATTTTAACTGGTAATTCTAGAAAATATTCTGCACAGCTGCATTCAAATTTCACCTTGTGGACCTAATGCAACTCATCTGTACAGGATCCACTTCAGTCCTTGGTTTCCCAACCAAGAGCCTGGTCACTACCATAGGCAGGCACTGAGCTAGGAATGCAGAAAGCTTCAATCTTCTCCCATTTCTGCAAGCCAGGATAAATGGGGCACACCCTCTTGACCTGTAAAATGGGGACAATATTCTCCACTGTAAAGTACTTGGAGATGTGATGTAAGAAATGCAATATATTTTCAAAAAGGTTAGGTTAAAATATATTGCTCTTTTCATTCTCTAGATAAATGCTTCATTACACTTGTTGTCCTGCACTTCCCTGATGATTTTCTTTTTTAACTAATTTGCCATTTTGATCAGTCCAATTATTTTAGCATATTAAACTCAGACTAATACAAAGATACAAAACCTAAATACCACTGTAGACACCTAGCAGAGCCTATAAAATATTGTACCATGATTTTTATGGCTTCAAAAGTAGAAGCCATGAAGAATAGAAGAGAATAGATCAAGGCAGCATGGCAAAAATTCTTTTTTTTTTTCATTTTTTAATTCTCCCTTTTAGTTCTCACTAATTCCACCCACTGGTAATAGCTGAAGGCATACACCCAAATCAGTGACTCATGGCACAAGACCACAGTCCAAACAGTGACTGACTGGCTTCTCAAAGCAGCACTGTTAAAGAATTGCACTGTTCTATCCCTGGACCTTAGCTGCCTTTTCTTTGCCCAAAAAAAGAAAAGAAAACAAACAAGCAAAGAGAAATACCCACTACTGACAACAGGTGCTTCCTTAGTTCCCAGGGAAAAAAAAAAAAAAACTGAAGAAAATAAAAATTTCCCCCTTGGTGCTCCCAGCCTAGGCACATTCTTCCCACCCATGCTTCTTCCCCAGGTAACTCTCCACAACCAGAAACACAAGACAGAAGAATTCCCCAGGCAATTTCAGCTTTGAGATTAGCCCACCTCCTCTCTGTGTGTGCTGGAAAACTTCAAATACTTTGATTCCAATTAATTTCTTCTATTCTGTATTTTAAATACTGAACTTTTTCCCAGGTTTTTCAAATGAATAATTTAAGAACTGTTTGGAAACCTTTATTTTTTGACCTCAATGGCAACCTCCCAGACACATTATTTATAATAGGCTGTCTTTCTTAATACTTGCTATTAGTCAAAAGAGTGCTTAGTAAACATCCTAGCTGTCCAATCTTCACATCCCTTAAATAATGGGGTGGGTTCAAAAGGGATAAGCTTTCAAAGTAGGACTCTGCTCACCTTACAAAGAGCCACAACCACCCTGATATAGCCCATTTCCCATCATTTTCCAGGTTCTGTAGCTACTGCTTTGTATCTTCAAAGATACATTAAAATGTGACATAAAAGACCTCCTAGAAAGCAGACACTCATCCATTACTTGTGTCCTACTTTATCTATGGTAGGTCTTCCAGCTCCCCCAAACAGGTATGTACTAATTCCATATGGGACTGAACATGGATATCCAGGACACCAAAATGCTCACATGCAAGTGCTCATCTGCCTGATCATTAGATTCTGAGTTGAGTTAAACATCCTGCTGTTAGCACCACTCCTAATGTAGCTTAGGTGGTCATGAGCAAAACGCAAATGTGGATCTGCATCAGTTTAATCACTTTTTTTATTCAGGTAAGACCTCGTTTAGGTTTCAGGAGGGCTGGAGAAAAGATGGTCATCAATAAAAGGCAAAAAAATTTAGCCACAGGAGGATGAGTGCAGGCTCCTCTCCTTCCATCTCTCCAGAAGGAACAAGGACACATCCTAAGTACTCTTACTTGGCCTCCAAATTAAAAATGGTATGTATCACCTTGGCTATTTTCTTCCTCCTGCAGAAGCCCAGAGGAACTGCAAAAAGCCTGCAAACACTAAGTAGTCACTTTCTCCTGCTTTCCACTAAAACTATGTAAGGGCTGTGATCCAGCTGTGATCCCATCTTTTGTTAAGAGACTACTAAGGAACGAAGATTCACCCTTTGGTTCGGCAGTGACAGATAAAAGCCTTCATTTACCTTCTCTCCCTAGGCTACATAAAGCAGCATTAAATGCCAGTTTACAGGTCCAACAACGCTCCATTTGGGTTGGGATAAGGCCCCCGTCCCTCCCCCACACCCTCCCTTTAAACCTCTCCGCAGGTTTGGAAGATCAAAGGAAGACACCTCCACTACCCCCTTCCATTTTGTTGGGTAAGAAATATTTCTATTGCATAAAAGCGTGTGTGTATAGCTATATCTACAGGAATTTATCAGTGGCTGGGAACCCCGAGTCCAGGGCAGCAACAGCGTGGTTGACGGCTTCACTTTGTTCTCCGTCGGGTGCAGGATCTCGCCTCCCCCTCCAAACCTGTTCCCAGGTGGAAGCGGCTCCTTGAGGTCAGGACACATCCTCACCCCGCTCCGCGGCTCGCAGAGGGCCCGGCCGCCCCCGGCCCTCCCCCGGGGCCGCCGGGAGGCGCGGCGGGGCGAGACCCCCGCGCCCGCTGCCTCCACCCCGGCCCCGGGCCGCGCTGTCGTGCGGGGCCGCCGGGACCCGCCCATGGCAGCGGGAGGCCCGGGACGAGCG
>VWZS01007634.1:458382-581674 GCA_013397075.1 Rhabdornis inornatus | reverse complement strand
CACGCCGAGGCGGTAAGAGTGCGGCGCCCCGCCCCGCTCGCCCGGCCTCGCTTCCTGAACTTTCCGAGCTGTGATTGGTTCTCCGGGACATCAATCATGCGCCTTGGCGGAGATGCGGGCGCCGATGGGGCAAACGGGCTGTCGATCAAAGCGCATCCAGGAATCACGGTTTTGATTGGTCGAAAAGCACATCGCTCACAGCGCTCGGCGTCTGGCGTCTCTCGATTGGCTCCTGTGTGCCCTGGGCCCGCCTCCCCTTCGAAGCCCTCTGAAGGACTTCGTCAGCGCGAGACACCGTCACACGCCCGCCTGTCCCGAGCGGTGATTCGGTAGCGGAGCTGCCAATCAAGGCGAAGGGCGCACCTCCCCATGGCCCCGCCCCCTGCCGGGTGCAGGCCGCCATAGGCTGGGCTCTCTGCTCCATCGGCCACGCCCACTGTGACGTCACCGGCGGCCACGTGGCCCGGGGGTTTTCGGGCCTCTCCGGGGGTCTCGGGCCCGCGACCCCCGACCCGGGGCGATGGCCCCGCACAGCCCCGGCCCCGCCCCGGCCTAGTTCACGGACAGGTTGATCTGCGGTCCCGGGCGCTGCATCGGCTCGCACTGTGTGAGGAGCAGAGGTTTCGGGGCTGGCACCGCGCCCACCCCGGGTGCCCCCGAGCCAGCGGCTCGGCCTCTGGGCGGCTGTGACCGAGCGAGGCTCCCACGACAGCACCGACCTCCTCGGCTCTGCTCCCCTGCTCCGGCCGCTCCCGGGGGTGTGTCCCCGCCGCCCCCGGCCCGGGCAGCGGCCCGTCCAGCCAGCTCAGGTCGTGCGGGGAGAAGATGCGCTCCAGGCCCTTCCGGATCCCCACCAGCGCCAGCAGCTGCGGCCGGGCCAGGCACGGCTCAGCCTCGCTGGGGCCGGGGGACAGGCAGCATCTCGCTGTCACATCCCTCTGTCACCCCAGGAAATGCCACGGTGCTGGCATGTCACCTCTTCTGGCTCTGTGCCAGGGGACCATACTTGCCCGATAGTGACACTGGTGACAGCCCCGCGGCCCCAGACCAGCGGGTGAAGGCTGGTGGCAAAGCCACGCAGTGGCCCTGGAGGGCCCCTGCCAGCTCTTGGGTCTGAGCACCCCCTGCACCAGCCACCAGCGCTCATATCCCCTCACAAAGGATGCTCAAGGCAGGGGTGGACAGCACCCAGCCCAGCACCAAAGTAGTGCTGCAGATTCAAGGGGTGTCATACCATCACTGGGAAAATAATAGCGGCCACGGTGGACTTGAGAACCCAGAGCAGGGCCAGGCAGAGCAGCTGGATGATGGTGAAAAGGTGCACGCGGCGCAGGGGCACGTGGCGGAGGTAGGTGAGGTCTGGCTGGTGCTTGGCTGGCATCAGGAGCAGCCGCACACGGTCCATGAGCTGCAGGGAGAGGGTGGCAGGTGGGTCACACCTGTCCAGCTGCTGGGCAGCTCTCACCCAGCTCCCTGTTGAGACCAGGGGAGCAGGATGAGGTTTCACCATCACTTCTGCACTTCTGCCCTCTGTGCTGACCCCCAGATGATGCCTGGGCCAGTGAGTTTGTCTGCAAGACCAGGGGTCCTGGTGCCGCTCTCACCCCAGGCCAGGGCAGTGCTTTCAAGGCAGACCTCTACAAAGGACTCTAGCTGCCCTTACAGGGTTAATTGAGAGATAACACCCCTTGGTCCCCCTCACTTCACAGGAAACTGCTGCAGCCTCCTCCAGAGCACAGCTCTGGGTTTCCCAGGCAGAGGGAGGGTGGGAGTTTCCCAGCCTGTCATTTAAAGCAGGGTAATTGCAAGGAGACTGTACTATTTTGAGGAAAAAGTGATGTAGATAAATCTGGAATAGGGATTTTTTTCCCCCTCCATTAGTTTCTTGGGAAAAGAACAGAACTGGCACACAAGCAGCAATACCAGAACCAAAGGATTGTCGTGTCCCAGCTCTGCCTGCAGCTCCCAGGTGAGGAAATCCCTGTGGCTCCGAGAGCAAGGCTTTGTTATCCACTGGTCCCACTTCTCCCAAACCACCTGACCCATCAGTGCACAATTCTCTCCTGCTCCTCAGCATTCCAGAGCCCTCCTTTGCCCTAGAAAGGTCCCTCTCTCTCGCTCTCTCGCTCTCTCCTTGTCCTGGGCCTGGTGAGACACAGCTCCGTGCCTGTACACCACAGAGAGCTAAAATCCAGGCTCTGCTGTGCAGTGGCAGCTGTTGCTGAGCAAACCCCCTCCTCCCCAGCAGCACCCCCTCCTAGTGCAGCCCTCCCTCACCTGGATGCTGTTCAGGGCTGTCACCCCCATGTGCAGGAACACTCCATACAACACTGGCATTGGGATGTGCTGCAAAACAGTGGGATGGGGGATCAGCAGGGCTGTTCCCTGGGGGTCCATGCCTGTTCAGTGTCCTCTCATTTAAAAGCCTGCATGTGTGTCCACAGCCTTTGCCTCCTTTATTCCCAGCAGCCCAGCCTGGCCTTATTGAACCACTTGAGTTTCACATGAGCCCAAGTCCTCCACGGTCCCTTTGGATGGCATCTCATCCCCCAGGTGTGTCACTGCACATCAGCTTGATGCCATCTACAGATGTGCTCCATCCTGCCATCTATGTCATTGATGGAGATATTAAACAGTATTTGTCCAATAGAAACACTTGGTAGACACCACTTGTTACTCCTTTCCATTTAGACATTGGGCTACTGGCTGTAAATCTCTGGACATGACCATCCAGCCAATTCCTGATCCATTTAGCAGTTCTTCCATCAAATCCATTTTGGAGGTGAGGATGCTGGGAGGGCCCCATATCAAAGGCTGTATGAGAACAACCTCAAAGGTAAGGAAAGAGTTTGAGGAAAAGAAACCTCCTGCCTGCCCACAGGTAATCCAGGGCCGCTGAAGGGGTTTTTCCATGGCAGTGGCAGCAGGTGAAAGCCAAAAGCAGCCAGATCATCCACGTGGCAGTATGGAGAGGAGGTGGTGGGGCGTGTTTGGGGAGTATAAGGACCCTGATACACATGGGGAGGATGGACAGGTGACATGAGGCCACAGTGCCTTGTGTGCCAGCCCTCCCGAGGCACTGGAGACAAACCCTTGGTGCAGCCCATACTCACACAGGGCACAGCTCCCTGCCTGCCAGACAGCCTTCCTGTGCTGCTTGGATGGGCCAGGGTGAGAAACCTCCAGCCCTGCAGAGTATGGCCACCCCCTGCCTAGGATAAGCGGCCACCCCAGCCAGGCTTCCTACCTTGAGCACAGGGGCCATGAAGACAGAGACTCCTGTCAGGATGAAGACAGCCAGGCCTGTCAGTCTCTGCTCCCTGTGGGTGGCAGCACAGGTGTCACAGGTGCCCAGGGTCCCTGGGGAGCCCACCCCCCTACCTGCCCTCCTGGCCCCCAAGGTCTCTGCACTTTGCAGTTTTGATGGCCACAGGGAAAAGGGTCAGCTCTGGGGAGATCCCCAAAGCCAGGTCAGATGGACAGCGTGGGCATGTCCACATCCCTGTCCCATGGCCCCATAGCCATGGGCAAGGGGTTCCCCAGATCAGGGCCCAGGCTTGTTGTTTACCTGATGCCCAGGAACTCGGGGTGCTCGCCAGGGGCTGAGGTTGCACTCTCCTTCCTTAGGCTCTCCATGTGTGCCAGGGAGATGACAGTGGCTGAGACATACCAGGGGAGGCCGGTGACAGAGGTGACAACCATCAGGAGGGAGACACAGAGAAGGTCCAGGTGGAAGCCTGCTCCTTTCTGCAGGGGAAAAGGCAACAGGGCTGGGGGCATCTTCCCACTTGCCTGGCCAGTTTGGGGTTCTGCTCTCCCCTGGCGGCTTCCATGGGGCCCAGCCAGGACCTGGGTCCTCCCCATTGGCTGGTGCTGCCTGTTCCCTGTCCCCTGCTCACCTGCAGCTTGTACTCCCTGCGGTTAAGGATGACAGCTGTGATCTGCTGGTCCATGAAGATGAGGATGGTGACAAGGACAGCAGGCACTGCGGACACCAGGCAAACCCACCATGGGTTGGCTCCGAAGGGGACAATGATCCAGCCCCGTGCTGGGTTTGTGGGCTGTGGAGAGCAGAAGGGTCATTGCAGCTGCCACCCACTTGTGGGGTGTGTGGCACAGCTGGGTGATGGGACCAGCCCCAGGTGCCTGGGCTGGAGCCCTGCAGGCACCCAAGGATGCCCCACCTCGGGAGTAGAAGAGCATCCTCAGTCATCCTGGGGATGCTGCTGGGCAGAGTGACCCACCAGCCCCCTACAAGGACACCCTGGCTGTGGCAGAGCAGAGTATTGTTCTTGGACACTACAAGCCAGAAGCTGGGCATGTGACAGCAGGGGGAGGAGGTGGCATTGTGCAGCGATGATGGTGAGCCCGAGGAGGTGGTGGTGAGCACTGGCTGCTCTGGGACACTGCTGGACTTGCTCAACACTCAGGGTGAGAAGCCCAAGCCCAGAGCGGAGCCTGTGGCTCTTGCTTCAGTGTGATCTGTATAGTCCAGGACTGAGCCAGGTTATTTACAGTGCATGGGATCAGCTGTATTCAACCCTTTCTCATTTGCTGGGCTGCAGCCTGCACCCCTGTGGAGCTGGAGCCAGTAATGAGAAGAACAGTGACAACACAGTGGGATGGCTACCGTGGTGGGCACAGACCCACACCCTGGCAGTGCTGTGCCCACTCTGCTGGCACCTTCAGCTCGCTGGGGACAAGGAGCTTGGGGGTCTCCAGGCCCAGGACAGCATCAACAGCGCAGGAGGCGAGGATGGCCAGGATGACAGCGAAGTCGCTCACCAGTTTCCTCACCTGCAGATGGACAGGGCTTGGCCCAAGCTGGCAGGGGTGGGGGCTGCTCCAGGAGCAGCCTTGGGATGCAGCACCCCCAGAGCCATCCCCACAGCAGTGGGGGAGGTGGCCATGTCACTGAGGTGGCTGAAAGATGCTTACCCCCACAGGGAAGTAGCGGCTGCTCCTGAAGCGCTTGAGTGCCATGCAGAAGAGGAAGGTGCCTCCGAAGAGCAGGAAGGAGATGAGGGTGACATCGGGCACATACTGGCAGCTGGTCCCCAGGAGATGCCCACCTCGATCCAGGCACTGGGTCCTGCTCAGCCCTGCTGGGGTGGCAGGAGGCTGCAGGGACAAGGTGGGTGGTGAGGAGGGGTCACACATGAACACCTTGGGCCCACCCCAGCACCTCACCTGCCTGCCTGGAGCAGGAGCTGTACCTGCTGGGTGACCAGGGGTGAGGGCAGCCACGTGTCATTCCCTGCAGGGCCGTGACCTGCAAAGTGACAGGGGTCAGATTGGTGCTGGTTTCATCAGGATGACTGGGATGATGCTGCCATCAGGCTGGGTCCTGCAAGCTCTTCCTGAGGGCTCAGGATGCTGGATGGGGCTCCATGGGACCTCTCAAGCCCTGATGCCCAGGGAGCACCAAGTGAAGGGCTTGGCTAAAGCACCATGCACTCAGAGACGCTATTGATCCCAGGCTGGCCAGCACTGATGTTTTTGGCACATGGTGTAGGGTCAGTGTGGGTCATGTCATTTCCAGGGTCAGGTCTTCAAGCCCCAGAAAAACAGCCCTGGTTTACAGACTGGGCTAGAAATAGCAGAGCAAACCCATACAGGTGCCCCTTTCCAGCCTCTGACATCCCCCATCCTGGAGGCAGAGGAGATGGGCCAAGGCTCTCCTTGCTCCCTGTACTGCCCTGCCTGGTTCCTGGGCAGTTCTGGGAGGCAGGAATAGATGGACAGACTGTATGGAGGGAAGTGGAGGACACTGCAATGTGATCAGGCAGGTGAGGATGGGATTAAAGAGCCTCCTCCTCCACTGCCTTCCCCCGTCCAGCCAGGAAACAGGTTCCCAGTGGGATCCTGGGGCAGCAGCTTCCTGCTCCCCACCCGCCCACAGCTGCTTGGGCTCACCAGGGCTGGACAAGTTGCAGGTGCAGCTGTAGGAGGTGACGTTGTCCAGCCGGTACTGCCAGTTGATGGGGAAGGCATCTGCCAGGCTCAGCATCTTCTTCAGGGAGTCGTAGATGAATATCAGGCTGATGAGTGCACAGAAGCCTTCCTCGGTGAAGCGGGTGAAGTACCTCACCAGGTGACTGGCCTCGGTGGCCACCAGCACCACGCCAAAAAAGGCCACCCAGAGCCCAATCCAGAGACGGAACTCCAGGTAGTCCAGGCTGTGATCCCTGGGGGAGAGGGTGGCTCAAAGCCTCGCCAGTGACACCTGCCTGGAGTGATGGTGGCCCGTGCCCCAGGTGGGGGGCAGTGGGCTGGGGATCCGTCCCTGACAGTGAACTCACTGGCTGAAGGAGAAGAGGAGGCGCTCAAAGACGAGCACGGGGCCAGTGCTGCTCAGGATGGTCAGGGGTTGGCCCGAAAAGAGGCAGAAAATGAAGCCAGCAAAGGCTGTGCCCAGGAAGCTCTCCAGCACCCCCTGAAATGCAGGGAAGGGGTGCCAGGTGCCAGGCACGTGGCAGGGAGGAGGGCTGTGGGCCTGTCCCCCCAGCAGCACAGAAGAATACAGGGTCAGTGCTGGGGGGAAGGAGGCAGAATTCAGGCAATGCTCAGCATGTCCTAGGGATGCTGGCAGGAGGTTGGCACCCAAGTGGGCACTCTGGGCTGGGCTGAGTAGGATTGGTACCAGGCACCCCATGGCCACACTGACCTGCATATTGGCGGTTGCGTCCCCCAGCATGCCCCCAAAGGTGATGGCATTGGTGACTGTGGCCAGGTAGATGTAGAGCACTGCTGAGAGGCACTGAGGGTGCAGGGCGTCGGAGAAGTCACTGCCATACCACGGTGCCTTCCTCCGGATGTCTCGCAGCAGCCCCCCAAAAAGCCTGGGGTGGAGGAGGGAGGTCTCAGAGCAGACCCCACACAGGGCTGCACAGCAAGGGATTGTCCCTTCCTCTGGTACAGCAGCTCAGGGGAGCTTGGGCATGGTGGCTCCATGAGAATCAGTGCCCCAAGTCCAGCACCCTGCTGCACCTCCCACTGCCCTTCCAGACTCTGACCTGCCTGTCCTCTCCAGCTCCTCCCCAGAGCGTGGGTGCCCTGGGCTGGCTCTGTCCCCAGCTGCTGTCATGTCCCCATTACCATGTGGATGCTGGTCCAGTGGGTCCACAGTGGTCCTGTGGCAGAGCAGAGCCTGAGACAACAGGCTTCAGGTTGTGACCCTCAGGGCCCAGCTGCATTTAGGGGACACTAGGAGAGCAAAAGGAGAATGGAGAGAGGACAGGGGTGCAAACAGGACTTGTGTATCCCCTGATAATGGAGAGGAGAAAGATCAGGAAGAGGAGGAGACGTGGCAGATGAGGATCTTCGAAGGTTTCTTCCAACTCAAACATGATTTTCTCTGCCAAACTCTGGAGGCAGCCCTTGCAGGACTGGTTTTAGTGGAGGAGCTGGGCAGAGCCTAGGGTGTTCTGCTCAGAGGTTGAGTTTCACATCTGAGGGCTGAATCCCAGCGTTCCCAGCAGCTCCCTTTGGAGGGGATTTGCCATCCACTGCCACGTGGGACAGCAGGACTAACAACAGAGGGGACCAATGCAGGGACCTGTGGAGGGGCTTGGCTGGGAGGACCCCCTGGCTCCTGAGCAACTTAATCCACACGGAGATTGAAGTTCCAGTGTCACAGACAGAGGTATGCCTGCGGGACCCTGCAGAGGGGCTGGTAGGGGTTGGGGTGCCCTGCCTCCATCCCACCTCCTGTGTGGAGATGGCAGATGGCTTGGTGGAGGAATTCGGGCACTGGGGTCCCATTTTCCGGGAGGAAGCACAATCAGCTCATCCAGGAACGCCTCTATCCCTGTGATGAGGTCCTCTCGGTGCTCAGCCTGCCGGGCAACCCTTTGGAAGAGCTGTGGAGGAGATGCTGTGGTTTAGCCACCATGTCCCTGCATTCATCTGCTTAGAACCTCCCTCCCAGCCTGCAGCCATCACCAGAAAACAAACCCACCCACATCAGGGCAACAGGAGCCCTACATCCTGCAAACCCACCCAAGCTTTTGTTTTTTTATCCTGACCAAGGGATGCCACCAGCTTGCCCCATCCTCTGCAGCCTGCAGAGGAGAGGAGTCCTGGTGTCCCTATTCCAGGCCCATGACATCCATGGGTGCTCACCTCATCTGTCAGCAGTGTGGCCATGGCTCTGCCGACCTCGTGGTAGGCTTTCACTTTGGGGGGGCCCAGCAGGATGAAGAGGAACCTGTGGCAAGACAGCACATCTCCAGAGCAGCCCTCTCCCCCCCACAGGGAATGCTTCTCTGGGGAGGGGACCGTGGGAATGTGGGGATGCTGGGGATGGTGGCTGGGCAGGCCTGGGGGGCTTCTGCCACCCTAAAAGAGCAGCTGGGGGCAGAAGACAAGACATGTCTGCAGTGTCTGCTGGCACTGGCAACCTCACAGAGACCATGGGACACCAGGACCCTGGCTAGATCACAAGGATCTGCAGAAATTCAGACTGGGAGGTGTGGGGGAACAGGTCTTTGGGACAGAGGAGGAGAAATCCTCAGCTGGAGGTGTCTGTGGCATCATTTTCCTGGGAATGTTGCTCACAGGCAGGATACTGATGTGTTAGAGAAGGAGAGCTTGCCAGCAGCACAGGCAGCAGGTTTGACAGGACTCTGGGGACATGGGAGGAGACTGGAAAGAGAGCTCAGAGCCCTTGATAAAATGTGGTAAAAATCCCACTTGAGAGGATGGTGCAAAATCTCCAGAGGTACAATCCACACAAATGTTTAACTGAGTTCTCCACACTTTTCCAAAGTTGGTAGGAATGGTTACAATCCTGAAAGCCTGAGATTATCAAGCAGTTCTAGCTACTGTACCCTGAGCAAACCCCCAGAGAGGGGGCAGGGAAGCTCCTCTGGCTGTGCAAATGGGACTTGACAGAACCCCCAGGGGCAGGAGCCTGCTCCAAAGGGACAAGAGGTGGCAGCTGCCACATGGGATTGCTTTCACCCAGGCATCTGCACCAAGGCAGTGGGAAAACCTTAAGACCCCAGAGATGGATTTGGATGAGAGACAACCCTGAGGCAGTGCTGCACCTGTGGAACAGCCTGGCATGGCCAGCAAAGGGGATGGCACCCTGGCCAAAGGGATGGGTAGGGACAAGGTCTCCCCGCCCTCCGGTGTGGGGGCGGAAAATACAGGGCAAGGGGTTATCACGAAACCCTCAAGACCCAGGGGCATTCACGGGGATTTGCCACCCAACTCCCGCGGAGGAGAGAGCAGCAGGTGGGTGCATGTCTGTCCTGCTCCTCCCAGCTCCTGGGACGGGTGCTCTGGGCAGAGTGACCAGGAGGTGGCAATGTCCCTCCTGATCCCCGCCTGCTTCCTCCACGCACTTCCCAAGGAAGTCCTCAGCTCAAGGCACACTGCTCGTTTCTCCCCACGGCTTTAGAGGATGCATTCATCAGCCACGGGGAAAACATGGGGACCTCCTGCCCTATTCCTCCCCCCCCACCCCATCTCACCACTCAGGAGATCAGCGGGAGGGCAAAAGTCTCCTAAAAACCTGCATCCCACCCCTGCTGCCAGGCCCCACGCTCCCGGCAGTGAGTGGAGAGCATCCAGAACCAACTAAGGACAGGGAATGCAGAGCGCAGTGGGAATGACCCTGGGGATGTCCCTTCCAGGCTGCCCAATAGATGCTCCACACCCAGCCCCTTCTGGAGTGCTCCTAAGAAGCTGGGAAAAGCAGGAGGGGAAGCAGTGAGACAGGATTCTGGGACTGCATGTAGCACTGGGTGCCATCCCCTTTGCTTTGGATGAGCAAAGACTTGTGTGGTGTGGGAGGAAATGGGGACACCGGGCCAGGGGAGGGCATAGGGCCACTGGCCGTGCTCTGTTACCTGCTTGGAAGAGAAACCTCAGCCAGTGAGCCAAGGGACACCCCACGCCTGAGGCGAATGAAGGCAGCAAAGGGCTTTTCCAGGAATTCAACTTCCCCGACAGCAACGTGGGCTGCTTCAGCCCCCGGTGGAACCTTCTTCTTAAATCTGTTTCTCAGCTGAAAGGAAAGCGATGCAGCAGCTGGGTACTCAGGATGCTGTGGCTGGGCATCCAGGCTCCCAGCCCAGCTCCATGCTGACATACCTGCTCCTTAAGAGGTGTTTTGGAGACCTGGGCTCTGGGCTCAGACCTGCCCTTGGCTTTCCCTGCAAATTAAGAGAGGGAGCAGCAAAATCCATGTGCAGGCGAAACCTCCATCGTGCTGGAGGCAGCAGGAGGATGCCTGGTGGGACTGCTGGGTTTCGTACCTTGGCAGGGAGAGAGACCAAGCTCGGCCAGGAGCTGCAGCAGGGATTTTGTAGGCTGGTGCTGTGGCTGGAGGAGCAGGAGGGCTGCCAGGTGCTCCCTCAATGCAGGCTGCAGCTCTGCTTCCTCGGGCTGCTCAGAAAGTGCTTTGTCTGCATCAGGGACAGGGACAGCTCTGAGTCCCCCTGGTTCACTGCCCCAGGGAAATCCCCCTTAGCTGGAGGAGCAGACAGCCCCCCCCAGGTACCCAGCTGTCACTCATCAGTGCTGTTCTATAGGCACCTCCTGCTGGTCTGTCCCTCTCTGGTGACCAGCCCACCCCAGGAGACCACCTTTGCATTACCCATGTACCGATTATTTCCTTGAAACTGTTGGCATCCAGATCCAGGAGCACTGTCCCCTTCTGCAGACATGTCCTCAGCTGGAACAGGCTGTGCAGGGGCAGAGCTGGGACATGGGGTGCACTCCAGCGCTCCCCACCATCCTCCACCTTCTCCTCGAATTTTATCCACCTGCCCAGGGAGATGTGTCAGGTGTCATGTGTCAGATGTGATGCCTATCCCATGCCAGGCAGTGGGAGTTGGAGCCTGGGTCCATCTTTGAGCTTAGCATGGGGCTGGCACAGGCAGGGAGGGGTTTGGGTGGCTCAGAGGGGCCTGGAGTTGGTTCATGGTGTAGGGGCAGCTGGGCAGACAAAGTAGTGATGCCCCCTTTCCTGCAGACTTACACCTCTCTAAGATCTGATCAGGGGAATTACAGCCATAATGAGGTGACAGAATGGTTCAGGTTTGAAGGGACCTTAAAGCTCACCTTATTCTGAGCCCTCTACCATGGGCAGGGACACCTTCCACTATCCCAGGTTGCTCCAAGTCACATCCGACCTGGCCTTGAACACTTCCAGAGATGGAGCAGCCACAGCTCCTCTGGGCAACCTGTGCCAGGGCCTCACCACCCTCACAAGGCAGAATTTCTTCCCAATATCCCATCTAAAGCTGATCTCTGGCAGTAGGAAGCTGTTCCTGCTTGTGCTCCAGTCCCTTGTCCAAAGTCCCTCTCCATCTCTCTTGGAGCCCCTTTAGGCACTGGAAGGGTCTTTAAGGTCTCCCCTGAGCCTTGTCTTTTCCAGGCTAAACAACACCCCACCTCTCCCATCCTGTCTCCATAGCAGAGCTGTCCCAACAGAGCTGTTCCAGCCTTTGAATCATTTCCATGGTTTCCTTTGGATGTGCTTCAACAGGAGCTGGATGTGGTGCCCCAGGGCAGTCTCACACAAAGAAGAACAGAGGGAGAAGCCCCTCCTCACCCTGCTGCCCGTGGTGCAGCCCAGGATACACTCGGCTTTCTGGGCTGCAAGTGCACAGTGCCGGCTGATGTTCCATCTGTCACCCACCAGCACCCCCAGTCATTTTCTGCAGGGCTGCTCCCAGCCCACCCAGCTGTGCTGGGGCTGGGGGTGGCCCTGCCATTAGCAGCGCTTGCTGGAGTCAGAACAGAAGTGTCTTGAGCTGTTTCCACGCTCAGGCCGTGCCAAATATTTTAACGCCGGGCACAGACAGAGCTTCCCTTTGTCCCCGTGGGTGGGCGCGCAGCCGCGGGGTGCTGGTCGTGCTGCACGGGCAGAGCGTGCCCCGGCACCGCAGGCTCCTGACAACGGGGCTGGGTGCCGGGGACAGCCACACACCCTCTCACCCCGGGGGAAGACCCATTGCTACCCCCAGACCCCTGTGGGCCATGTCCCCATGTCCGTGCCGGGGGTGGAGAGGTGCTGTGGGGCACGGGGACATCCCAGCCCCGGCTCAGCCCCTGGAGCCTTGGAGCGGCAACAGAGAGGAGCAGGAGGAAGGGCGCTGTGCCTGGCCTGCCTGACACCCTGCCCTGTCCCATGAAATTAAGTCAGCCCAGCAGAGGCAGAGCTTTGGGGCTGAGGCTGAAGCACGGCCAGCCTCGGGACATGCCCTGGGCTCCAGATGAGCTGAAAGCTGCGCTCCCAAAGCGTGGCCCAGCAGCCTGGCTCTCGCAGCGGTGCCTACCTGGCCATCTCCCTCCACTCCAGCCCCGCCGGGGTGCTGAGGAGCTGGTTGAGCTGGATGAAGAGCAGCGGGCAGGTGACGTCCCCCCTCTCCTCCCACTGCAGGGCGGCACCAGCTCTCCGGGCCGCGGCGGCCGTGCTGGACGGGAAGATGCTGCAGCCGAAAGCCTGTGAGGGAGCTCCAGGGTTGCTGCACTCCAGTCTGGGCTGTGAGCAGTTGTCAGCTGCCCGGAGAGCCGTGGCACCCGCCCCGGGCATGTGGGCTCGCATGGCCACCGGCAGCCACAGGCTTGAGCTCCCCTCGAGCACTCACAAGATCCCACTCATCCCACACCTTATAACAGCTGTGTACTGGTTTAAACTGGCCACAAACCAATACACAGGAGCCAAGCCCAAAACAACCATCTCAAAACAGCAGGGTCAGCCCCACAGGTCCCAGTATAGTTGTGTCCTGCCACATCCAGCTACCCACCTAGGCCAGGGACCAGGGGGACCACCTGCCTTCTGCAGGTGACCTGTGTGGTGGACCAGGATGCTCCTGGGGACCAGTGTGTTCCCTGCCCTGTCTGCACCCTGCAAGGCGTTGGTGAGGGGGTGGCAGGGTGGTGACAGAGCTGGTGGCAGTATTGGTGCCAGTGTGAGGGCGCTGTGCCCATGGCAGGAGGGGTGACACAGCCCATGGCAGCTCCTCCTGGGAAAGCAGATATGGAGACATGCTCTGGGGAAGGATGTGGCACCGCTGAGCAATTCCAGAGTGGGGAAATGAGAGGCTGCCTGTGGCAGGGATGACGGCAGGGGCTGGGAGGGCTTCAGGGCCGTGCCGGTGTTCAGAATGCTTCTGTGAGCTGCAGCCGGTGAGCGGATGGAGGGGAAGGACGTGGGCACAGCCCCCTGCAGGGACAGGGACATGGCAGGGCCTGCACAGCGCTGCCAGCAGAGAGCAGCCACGGTGCTCGCTGTGCCCATGCCATGCCCACCGCCACCACGCTTGGCCCGCGCAAACAAACGGCTGGGCTGTGTGCACTGCAAACACTGCGGCGAGACCGCAAACAGCCGCGGCTCCGGCACGGGCCGGCTCTGCTGGAGCCCTCTGGACCCGACAGGATCCAGCCCCAGGAGCAGCTGGAGCAGGGCCAGACACCAGCACGGCATAGTCACGTTTTGGGAAAGTACGGGTGGAACTGGAGCCGAGGATCTCCAGGGTGTCCAGGTGTTCACTCTGCAATACCAGCAGGTACCATGGTGTGTGGAGGGGTGCTCTTAGCTGGGGTGGGGACCATGGGGAGACCGCTGGCAGAAGGCCCCATCCATAAGGAGCATCAGAAATGCCCTGAGTCAGCCGAACCTTCCCGGGGTTCACCTCCTCCTCCTGTGGGGGCTGCCTCAGCAGAATGAAGTGGGGCATGACTGGCAGCAGGCACCCGCAGGGAGGGGCTGCAGGAGGTGGGCAGGGGTCGTGGGAGGCTGTGGGAGGCATAGGGGAAGACGCAGCAGGAGGCAGAGGCAGGAAGTGGAGGCAGGCAGGATCAGTAGCCTGCACACATCCCCCTCACCCTTGCTTGCTACCAATCCTCTGTGCCAGCAGCCTGCCTGGCAGCTGACGTGAGCTGGTACCTCCCTTCCCGAGGTGCCAGGGCAGCTGGCAAATGCTGCCCGCACTCACTGCCCGCACACACCCAGCCTGGCTTTGGGGACGCGGTGGGAGACTGCCAGGGGCAAAAAATTCCATCCCAGCATGGGGACCTGCCCAGGAGCCAGTGTGCAGGACTGCCCAGAGACACAGCCCCTTGCCAGTGCCACCACGCTCCGCTGCCAAAGGCATTGGGCTCCTGATGGCCGGAGGAGGCGGAAGGAAAAACATCCAGCAAACAATTGCAGAAGTCAAGTCTGAGCAAGAAGGAGGGTGTGAGCGGGGGGGTGCCAGATCCGGTGGTATTCCTTGGAGACGGCAACAACAATGGCAGGAATATTTGCTCATGCCTAGCTGAGCCCAAACCAGCCATGGGCTGGGGGCTCGGGACCTCGAGGAAACAACCAGGGGCCTCTGCTGGCCCAAAGGAGAGCCGGGACAGGGCCCTGCACTCGCCCGACGCTGATGTCTGTGACATTTTTGTGCCGTCACCTGTGCTGATGATGGGGCCAAACACAGCACACGGTTGCCAGCACGGTGAGGGGGATTGGGAAGCTCTGGCAGTGCCCAAACACAGCAGGCTGGGACAGGGACAAGGACAGTGGCTGGCTGGGGGGTGATGTGAGATGAGGCTGTGGCTCAATCACTTGGGCTGCATAGGGGCACAGAGGGGGCCTTGGGGACAGAAAGGGTCTCTGCTGCCATCTGTCCCCTTTCTGAGGGTCATCCCATCCCCAGGACCAGGAAGAGGTGCAGCCCTGACTCCTGAGTTCCTGCCTCTCACCCGGTGCTGCTCTTGTGAGGTGCACTCGCTCTCCTATCACTCTCAGGCCACCTCGGACACCTGCCAGCTGGGGCTTGGGGCCACGGGGACCGTCAGGATCCCCCTCCTCTCCCCCTGGCTGGGGCCACACTTTCCCCTGGCCATCTCCTGCCCTCGGCGCCCTGCAGAGCCCCTTTTCTCCCCGGGCTCTCACCGCCCAGCCCAGCCCAGCCCAGCCCAGCCCGCAGCGCGGAGCGGCACGGGGGCGGCGGTGGCTCTTGGGTCCCTGGCTCGCTTCCTGAGCGAGAACTCACCGAGCCCAGACCAGCGATCCTGGACCCGGTCCCGGCCGGCGGGACCCCTCCGGGGGCGGGGGGGGAGCCCCCCCGGGGGCGGGGCGGGCGCTCAGCCCCTCCCCTCCCCGCCCCGCCCCGCCGGCCTCAGCTTTCTACCCGCCGCGGGGCCACCGTGCCGGAGAACGGGCATCGCTGCGGCGCTGAGCGGAGCACGGGGGCGGCTGAGCGTGTGTGCCCGTGGGTCATGGACGGGCGGGCGGTGCTGATCCAAGCGCTGCTGGCGGCAGGTACGGGCCCGCCTGGGGAGGGTCCTGGGTGTGGGCAACGCGTCCCAGCGCTGTGCACAACTGGGGGGTCCCGAATGTGTGGGGGGAATGGTCTTGGGTAACGCGGGCAAAGCGGTCCTGATCCCGGGTGTGGGCAGACGGGAAGATTTGCCGCTGTCTCGCCTGGGGGTACCGGGCAGGGCAGTGTCAGCCTCCGGTCCTGACCGCTCTCTCTCTCTCCACAGTTTGCTCGGCGGCGGCGGGTGGGCTGCGCCGGGACGAGCTGCACAACGAGGTTCTGCACAAGGGCGGCGGCGGCGGAGTGCCCGTCCCGGCCACGGCCCCGCTGCTCGGTGGCAGCCCGGAGAAGGAGGGCGGCGGAGCGGCTTCGGGGGACGACTTCAGCGAGCTGCCGAGAGGTACGGGCGGGATAAGGGGTCCCAGGACGGGGCCGGCGTTGCGGGACGGGCTGGGCTGGGGACAGCTGGAGCCGGAGAAGTCGCGAAGGTGCCGGGCTGAGCTCGGCTCAGTCCCGCGGGTGCCCCGGCAGCGGCTCCGGCTCCGCTTCGGAGGGACTTGCAGTGGTGAGGGGGAGCAGTTCCCAGGTACCAAGCCCCGGCGGCAGCAGACCCGAGTGGGAGTAGCCCGTGGGCCACCAGCACGCAGCAGTGGCGCTCCTGCCGGGGCTGTCCGTGCTCCTGAAGTCCCCCGCAGGGCGGGTTCCAGGGGGTGCGGGATCTCAGTTGCTTGGCCGGTAGGAGACAGAGCCTTCGTGGCGGGGTTGCCGTGTCTGGGGACCCGCACTGCCCGGCCAGTGGTGGCCGCGGCGCGGGGACCGCCGTGAGTCACCGCCGCCCACGCGCGGCTGCTCCTCATTCCGCGGCAGGGCTCGTCAGCCGCCGGCCCCGCCACGGGGGCGGTGGGGGCACTGCCGCTCTCTGGGGCTCCCGAGCACCCACGCTGGGCTCCTTGCCACGGGCTGGCACCAGAGAGTATCCCAGGCTCTCTCATGGGGGTTGGACGGGGAACCGTGGCGGGCTGAGGGGGTGATATGTACCTGTGCCTCGCACACGCGGCGTGCCGAGGGCGGTACCTGGCACCAGGAGCGTGCTCTGCTCCGTACAGCTCCCTGTCCTATTTTTCCGCGTTTTCTTTCGCTTTCTGGCTGTGCCAGCAAACTGACAAAAAGCTAGCAAAACTGGGCTGAGCCGCTCGCACTGGGGGGACTCAGCCGTCGGGAAACGCAGCAGTGTGTGTCGGCTGGCTATGGCTGGGAGATAACCCTCAGGGCAGGGGACAGAGCTGCTGTCAGCCTCATCCGGGGGTTTCTTCAGGCCGCAGAGTTTCCTGGAGTATCGGTTTTCTCCAGGCGCAGCGTGAAAGATGTCGAAATAACTCTGCTAGGTGTGCAACCGGTGTGTGCCAGTGTGAGAGGCCCTGGTTCTGTCAGGAAGTGGCTGAGAAGGAATTTGGCAGGTTACGACTTGCCAGGTTGGACTCTGCTGGGCTCTCCTCTCCGAACAGCCCAGGGCTTAATTCACCGGGGTTACTGAGCACCATAGCTCGGGGGGAACTAAAAAATCCCCCTAGGAGCAGTGAATGCTCTCCAACACTTCAGTACCTAGTGAAATCAAACTGGGAGCTGATTTTTTTTGGCATCTGCACACCTTAAAAACCATTCCAGTACAGCTGCTAGTGTTGGGCTGTGTCTGGGTGAGGAGCTTGGTGCTCCAGTTCCCACCAAGCCAGCAGGGGCCTGGCCCGGCACCAAAAGCCACTGGTTACTGCACCATAATTAAAACATACCGTTGTAATTCATGGGAATGATGCCCTCGCCATCTCCTTGGCTCTGCAAAACCAAAACTTAAGGCAGGCCTGCTCTTTTAATCCTGCGCTGGGGTGAGTAAGGCATCCTTGTGCCCACGGGAAGGAGAGTCCATCAGAGCCATGAATAGGGTCTTAGAAAAGCCTCTGCTTGTCAGGGAAATAAAGGCCAGATAAAGGGGCAATTAGCAGTGTTCTGTATTCAGTGGAAACTGGTGCATATAATAGCAGCATTTGAAATGTATAAAGCTCTGTTCCCCCTGCCCGACTCCCTTCTTTCCTTGAGAATTGTTCTTATGAATTGGAAAGGCCATGATATTTGTGAGGAGCTGAAAAAAAAATGTCCCCCACCCCACCCCGGGCTCGGGGGCAGCTCCCAGCACAAAGGGCTTTGGGAGCCAGGGCTGAGCAGTTGTGGCAGCCCTGGGATATGACTTTGCCTTCCCTTTGGTTGGCACGTGGAGCTGATCTGACTGCTGTTCTATCCTTCCCAAATTGTTTTTCAGTTGCCTTCCTGTCAAAGCCTCAAGGCCTCGTTACTCCCAAGAAGAAAGGGAACGGCAATAAAAGAAGAAAAGGCAAAGGCCAGGGGAAGAAGAGAGACCCGTGCCTGAGGAAGTACAAAGATTTCTGTATTCACGGCGAGTGCAAGTACATCCGAGAGCTGGGGGCTCCCTCTTGCATGTGAGTTGCTGCTGTGTGCCTGTGAGGGGGGGTCTTAGTCATGGTTCTTTCAATTCTCCAGGCTGGGCAGAGGAAAAGCAGAGATATTTTTAGTGCATGTTCCCTACCCGTGCAGGGACAGCTCTGACTTGGCCTCGTCCTTCTTGAAGTGTCCACCCCTCCCCCAAAACCTGTCATGGCCTTAGAGCCAGGGTTCCCTGCCAGCAAAGTGAGCTCTGGCCGAGCTGGGGTCTGCAGAACAGTCTGTAGGGCTGGGGTCTGGCAGCTGAGGGCTTCTGCAGGTCTGATGTGGGAAACCCCATCCTGACCCTGTCACTGTAAATCCCCCACTCTGAGATCTCCTGCATCTGTCAGGGCACATCAGTGCAGGTGGGAGGAGTGTCTCTGCCATGCTACCAGCAAAGCAGAGTGGAGGTACCTTTGGGGACAGCCTGCCAAAGCCATGCCCGAGCTGTCCCTTAGTCTGATGAAAGACAGGGCTGTGTACCCCTCCTTGCCCACCCCCCTTGGGTGCAGAGCAAGCAGGGAGATGAGGCAATGGAGGAGAAAGTGATTACCTGCTGCTGGGGCACCTGGATACAGCACTGCTGCTGCAGGACGTACCCCAGGGTGCATATTTGATCCCCACTGACGTGGGCAGGACTTGAGCTGGCAGATATGTAAGAGGCTTTGTTCTTCACTATCAATCCTCTGAGCCACCTAGCCTTGAGCCCAGGGAAGATAATAGCTCCTTGGCTTATGGTGCCCACAGAATCTGCAATCTGCAGGGATCAAGCTCCACAGAGCTCCTCTAACTCCCTAGTTTCTCCCTGTTGAAGCTGTCATGAAGTTGGGGCCTTGCATGGGGGCTCAGGACTGCCAGTGAGGGAGCGTCTTTGCAGGCTCAGTTTGAGTTGGTGACCCAGCACAATGTGGGTTGCGACACCCTGGCCTAGGACTGGGACAGCCAGGTGTCCCCTGCCCAGATCCCTGGGGCTGGGAGAGAACCTGGGGCACAGGCAAGCAGCAGGGATTTGGGGGCTGGCGGTGTCTCTTCAGCACGGTGGTCCATCTTCTGGTGGCATCTCTGAGCCATCAGAGCTTTTAGTAACAGTGGCCAACTGCCCCAGCCTCCTCTGATAAAGAGGCCTTGTGTTGCCTGGTGTCACCTGGTTGTGGCTGCTCTTGGTGGTTGGCTGTGCCTGTTACAGGTTTCCTGGAGTGTTGCTTCCTGGGGCACAGGGTGGAAGGAGGAATAGATCCTGCACCTTTGCCATGTGCTCAGCCTTGCTGCTGTGCCTGGAAGGTGATGCTGGCATGTGGCATTGTGAGCCCAGGAGGAGGGCTGGGCTGAGTCTGGCTTGGAGATCAGCCTGAGGGTCAGTGGTGCTGGATATAGAGGGATATATTTATCTGGTTGCATCAGTGCAGTGTGGCTCAGGGAGGGCTGGAAGCTTCCCAGCCCGTGTGGAGCTTTATTTCTGTTACATGAGCAACCTCCCAAGTCTCCAGGGATGGGACACCTCCGAGCTGGGAGGGTGTGCAGGGACATCCTGCTCCATGGGAAATGCTGGGCCAGCTGCCTCCTTTCTCCCTTCCCACTTCTGGAGGTGGTCTGGGCAACCAATGTCTGCCTGGGGGTAACTGGGAAGAGCACAGACTCCAGTACCTTCTACTGGAGGAGAGTTCAACCTTTCTAGGAACCTTCACTAGGTGCAGGAGAAGCTGAATTTACCAGTACTACAGAGATGATGGTGACATCAGACCTCCCAGCTCAGGGGTGTGGGGACTGAGGGGATCAGGCAGGATGCTGGTTAAAGCTGAGCACAGAGGCATCACCTTCCCATGGGGTGTGGGGGACACGAAGACCTCCTGTCCTTGCTCCCACTGACCTTTATGTGTTTTTCTTGCTCAGATGCCAGCCAGGCTATCATGGAGAGCGCTGCCACGGGCTCTTGCTGCCGGTGGAGCACCCGCCCAGCGCGTACGACCACACCACAGCCCTGGCTGTCGTTGCTGTCGTCCTGTCCTCCCTGTGTCTCGTCATCATTGCAGCCCTGCTGATGCTCAGGTGAGTGGGATGGTGCTGAGCTCTTGCATCTGTGTCCCTGGGAAGATTGTGTGCAAAAGGAGGGTGACAGGGGCTTCTCCATGTCCTGAGCATCCCTTTGCTTGGTCTCGCAGGTGTCACAAGAGAGGTGGCTACGATGTAGAAAACGAAGAGAAAATCAAGCTGGGCATCACTGTGAATCACTGAGGATGCCAGGTGCTGGCAAGGTGAGCCCCTGGCTGGGCATGGGGCAGCAGTGGGGCAGGTGGACATCTGGGGACTCTGTTTGTGCTGGCTGGGACTGCTATGAGGGTCCTGTGCCAGAGCTAGGCAGGAGCTGAAGGCAGCCTGGGTCTGGAGAAGCAGCTGGCTGAGAGTCTGGGCTGCCCTGTGGGGCTCCAGTCTTCTTTTCTCCCCTTCCTGCTGAAATCCCTGTCCCCTGGCACCTCTATCACTCCTACATCCTTCTTTCTAACCTCAAGTCCCTGCTCTGTGCTGATGTTCCTTGCTTTGGGGATGTTTGGTAGTAGGGAAGCTGCTTCTGTTTTGTTTAGTTTTTCCCTCCTCCCCCCGCCCCCCCCCAGCTCCTTCTGCTCTCTCTCTGACCCTCTGAGTCACTTCCCCTCCTTAGATATTGCCTCTATTTATATACATGTGTAAAAAACCCCTTTCCTTTTCATTCCCACTCTCCTTATTACTTGTACCAAAGCAGTGCCTATCAGCTTGGCACGGGGGATCTTGCTGCCAGCCCATGTCTGTTACTCTGGCTGTGCTGGGGTGTGTACTCTGCCCCAGGGGTGGCTGCAGGGCCGGGTGCTGAATATCTGTCAAACTTCCTCTGATCTGATCTAAATCCTGACGTTAGATGTGGTCATTCATATTAAAGTTACTTCTCTCCTTTAAAAAAAAGAAAAGTCATTGTTCTTTGTGAGGATGAAGTAATGCCTTCGGAGAACTTATGTCATGCTCATCACAGCGTTGGGGGTGGGAATTTGAGCTGTTCATAGGGGCTGAATTTTCAGGAAGGAGACTTGGCACAAGGCTTTCCTCACTGTCCCCTTTACCCTGGGGATTACGGGGGTGGATGTGTCCAGGGGGAAAAGTGCTGTGGTCCCCGGAAGGGAAGCATGGTGGACCTTGGGTCCAGCCCCGAGGGGCGGCGAGTGGCGGCTGGCCTTGGGTGGCCACGAGAGCTCTCCCACTGGGCTGGGTGGGTCGGGATCTCCATCCCACCGCGCAGGGAGCGCAGAGCAGCCCAGGATCGCGGTGTGAGCTCTCCCGCCTGTCTCTTGCAGGGGTCGGCACTAATGCACTTCTACCTCCTGGAAGAGGCGAGACCGCGGGGCTGCGGCACGCTGGGGGCTCGCTGGAGCACCGGGACGGCACCGGCGGGGCTGCTCGGGCAGCGGCGGCACTGCGGCAGCTCCGTGGCCACCTCCGCGACGGAACGGGCTCGGGAGCGGTGCTGGCCGGGGGCACAGGGGCTCTCCGTCCACTGCAGTGTGTGCCGAGGAACAAGCTGTGAAAGGGAGGAGACCGGGCTCGGGGCTTCCTTCGCCGTAGAAAGGGGGGGGAGGGAGGGTAACAGCTATTTAACAAGATATTTTTCATTTTAAATTATATATTTATTTTAGATAAACTGTACATAGTATTTATATTTATTGTAGGTCTGGCTCTGCATCTTTCATGTACGTCAAGATGACAGGGTCAGACCTCCCTTATTTTTTAAGTGCAATGTAATGTTCTAATAAATAACACTTTGTAACAAACACTTGGGTTGTTAATTTAATCGTGGAGGTGGGAAGGAGTCAGAATTCTGCATTCAGCACCAATTCCATGCTGGTGGGGTACTGCCAACAGCAGCAGAGATCCTGAGTGTGTGGTCAGGGCTGCAGGCTCAGATTATGTGATCCTTGGAGAACAGTGTGGTGTGAGGGGCTGGGGGCAGGATCCATCTCAGCTTGGCCCCATGTGGATTATTTCAGAGATTTTATTCATCTTGCCAGCTGGTGCATTGGGAGGGGTGTGATGTTTGTGTCTGCTCACCAAGCAAACCTGTGTCTGGTATAACTAAAGCTACTCTGGCCACTGATCCATTCAAATGGGAATGGTCCCTGGTTTTAAGCCAGCATTTGGTGTTTAGACACTGGCACAGGCTGCTGTGAAGCTGTGGTTGTCCCACACCTGTAGATATTCGAGGCCAGATTGAATGTAGTTTTGAGAAACCTAGTCCACTGGAAAGTTATGAAGGTTCTGTGCTTTAGCAAAAAAAAAAAAAAAAATCCAGAGGGGGGCTCACGCCTCTCTTGAAAGGAATCCCAGCTGTTCTTGGGGTAACTGCAGATTCCCGGAACTGAGATAATTCCAACAAGCTGCACTTCATACAGTGAGTCAGGAATGATTCCTTACTTAGCAGCAAAAATAACCTCCAAACCAGTTCTTTCCTCTTCCCTGGGGAAAAGCGAGAGCGGGGGAGTTGCTGGCTCTGCTAGAGAGCCTTGAGGCAGAGAGAAGCCAACAGGATCCTGGGCTGCATCCAAAGGAGCATGGCCAGCAGGTCGAAGGTGATTCTTCCCCTCTATCATGTACAGGTCTGGTGTCACTAACACAAACATGGAACTGCTAGAGCAAGTCCAGAGGAAGCCACACAGTTGGTAAGAGGAGTGGAGGATCTTCCCTATGAAGACAGATTGAGAGAGCTGGTAGAGAAGAAAAGGTTGAGTGAGAACTCATTTCAACCTTTCAGTGTCGGAGGGGGCCTCCAAGGAAGCCAGAGAGGGACTCTTCACCAGGAACTGTAGTGACACGACAAGGAGTAATAGGCACAAATTGAAAGAAGGAAAATTTAGGTTAGATATATGGAAGAAATTCTTTATTGTGGGGGTGGTGAGGGATGGAAACAGGTTGCTCAGAGAAGCTGTGGCTGCCCCATCTCTGGGAATGTCCGAGGCCAGGTTGGATGGGGCTTGCAGCAACCTGGGATAGTGGAAGGTGTCCCTGCCCATGGCAGGGGGGACTTGGGATGAGATGATCTTTGATGTCCTTTCCAGCTCCTTACCATTCCATGATTCCCAGCTAAGGCAGGGATGGTTCTCATCCTCTGGCCATTCCAGGCCTTCTCCAACCCCGCGCGGGCCGGGCTGGGGACACCCAGGCAGGGCCAGCCCGACGAGGGCACCGCGGGGTGCGAGGAGCCCTCCCGGGAACCCCGGCCCGGTCGGTATCGGTGCCGAGACGGGTCCCAGAGCAGACCCCGGTCCGGCCGGTGCCGGTGTCATAGGAGCCCTTAGCCGGGTCGGTGCCGGTCCCACAGCATCCCCCAGCCCGGTCGGTGCCGGTGTCGGTGCCGGTACCCGTGCCGGTCCCACAGCATCCCCTCAGCCCTGTCGGTGTCGGTCTCGGTGCCGGTGCCGGTCCCACAGCGCGTCCCGCCCGCGGGTGGAGCCCTGGCTGCCCCCGCCCCCCGCGCATGCGCCGTGCGCGGACAAGATGGCGGCGCCCGTGGATCTGGAGCTCAAGAAGGTACGAGACCCCCCTCTCGTGTCTCCCTCTTTCATGTCCACTCCCTACTTGTGTCCCACCTTCCACTGTGTCCCCTGTCCGCTGTGTGTGTCCCTCCGTGTCCCGGCGTCGCCTGCCGGCCGGCCGGTCCCCTCGCGGCCGCAGCCCGGGGGCCGTTGTGCCCCCGCCGCTCCTCACCCCGGCGCTCTCCCCTGGCCAGGCGTTCTCGGAGCTGCAGGCCAAGGTGATGGACACGCAGCAGAAGGTGAAGCTGGCCGACCTGCAGATCGAGCAGCTCACCAAGACCAAGAAGCACGCGCACCTCACGGATACAGAGGTGATGATGCTGGTGGACGAGACCCGCATGTACGAGGGCGTGGGGCGGATGTGAGTATCGGCCGGAGCGGGGACACCCCGGCTCTGTGCGCCGGGAGAGGGGCTCTCGGTTCGGGAAGGACAGCGAGGGGCTGGAGCGTGTCCACAGAAGGATAATGTAGCTGGGGAAGGGTCTGGAGCACAAGGACTGTGTGTGCTGTGGGCTCAGCGTAGAGAAAAAGGGGCTTGAGGGGAACGTTCTTGCATTCTTCAACTTCCTGGCTGGAGGGTGGAGTGAAGTGGTTGTCATGTTCTTCTAGGTAACAAGTGATGAAAGGTCTTAAACTGCACCAGTGGAGGTTTAGGTAGGTCATTGGGGAGAATTTCTTTACAGAAAGGGTGATTAAACATTGGAACGGGCTGCCCAGGGAAGTGGTGAAGTCACTGTCCCAGGAGGTGTTTAAGGAGAGATGGGACATAGCACTTTATGCCGTGATCTAATTGACAAGGTGGTGTTGGGTCACAGGTTGCACTCAGTGACCTCAGAGGTGTTTTACAACCTGACTGATTTTCTGATTCTGAGACTCCCAGCCTGAGTCTCTATGAAGCCTGCAGGCTACTACCCTGGGCAGGAGGCTCTCCCCTTCACAAAGAGCACATCAGTTTTCTGTCAGTACATTCACTTGTTTCCTTTTTCATATTGTTTTTCATTTTTAATTTTAGCAATGTGCCTGAGAATGCAGCAAGGCTTAGTCCTTTACTTCTTGGGGATAGGTACTGGCTGCCTGGAAAAAGGGCTGTTACAAATTACAGATTGGCTTTGTGTGGTTGTGCTTGCTGGCTCAGCTCCTGGCCCTGATGCTGTCCTCTGGCACTTCTGGGGAGTTTGTAATTTCACCTAACAGAGCAGTACTCTAATGCCAAATGGCATTTGTAAGAAGGTGCTTACAGATCTGCCCAGCATCAGTGATTTCCAGTGTAGTTTATGTCAAACTCCTTGAAAACCTCCTGTGCATAGTTCCTGTGCTTAGGGCTTTGCTGGCCCAGGTGTTTTACAGAAATGTCCTTTGCAGTGTCATGCCAGGAAATGGATGTAATGTCATTGTTTGGATTTTTTTCAAACCCTTGGAAGTGGACATAAAGCTGGTATGGGTAGTCCCAGTGCACTCTTAAAGATGTGCTTCTGTGTGTTGGATGGCTGCCAAAAGAAACATCTTAAACCAGACTGAGGTGTTCTGATTCATTTCTGCAATGCACTTTATAGGGTCTTTTATCAGAGGCTGCTGAAATCCCATCAAAGTGGTCTTTATACAGAGAGGTTTCGCCACATGAAGTAGTTTCAAATCTGAAACACGTGCTTGCTTGACAAATATCAGATTAGATTTCTGTGTTTCTGATTTGAGAAACAGGATTTTGTCTCGTGTGAGTTGGGTAACAGTGATGACAGCCCAACTCGGGATGTGGTTTGTGAAATACTGGATCTGCTCTGACTGCTGCCAAAAGGGGTGATTGCATCGACCTCTTCCCCACCCTGTTTACCCCACCTTCTTCGTGTCAAAGTGGGTGATCACAGGACTGAGCAGTGAACCAGGTCAGACTTCAAGTGCCCTCATCCATCAACCCACACAATCTCCAGACTGAGTTGTAGGGAGGCAGCAGGACTGGGAAGCCAGGAATGGTGTGTACTTTGCATGTTGCTGAGAGTTTTCAGGGAAGTTGTACCCAGACTAATTGAGCTGTTCAGAGTGGCAGGGCTCCCACTAAATAAACTTTTCCAGATAGGTGCATTAGATGTTGGGTTTGGTGGGGTGCTGGTGACATCAAAAAGAGACAGATTCTGGTCTTTTACAAGAGGTGACTGATTGACCTGGGCAGGCTGTAGATGTAGCAAACACTTGTGTTTGGAGTACTCAATGAGATGTCTCAAAAGGCTTTTTTTTCTGTTTGGGTTTGTCACAGAGCAGACAAATGAAGAGTAAAAGGTAATTCTGGAGTCAACATGTTTTTCTAAAGTTTTTTTCAAAATTTGAAAGTCCAGAGTGCCTTTGGACTGGGGAAGTCTCTCAAGGTACTTTAGAAGCGTGAGAGTGTTGGTCTTTATCATTAAATGATCCTGCCTGTGAATCTGATATGGGAAGCAGATGTCATTTCATTGCTGTCTGAAGTGCATTGTCCTGCTTTCTGCTTCTGCCTCCTCCTTAGGAGTAAGACACCTTCTTGTTGTGCTAAACCATTTACCCTTGCTGTGTGCAGGAGCCCCAGTCTTCTGGGGAGTCCTCTCTTCCTTACCTTTCCATGACCAGACAGGTGTGAGGCAGCTCTGGCTCCTCAGGGATGGCAGAGGCGCCAGCAGGGAAATATTTGCATTGTGATATTGTTTAAAAACTGAACTCTTCATGGGCTTTGTTATATTAGTCGCTATGCAAATACAGATTAAGAGAGTGCTCTTCTTCTGAATGCTACTCATTCATTCTTTTTTTTTTTAATCTTTTTTTTTTTCTGCCTAAGCTTGACAGGGTATTTCTGTGAGCCCTGCCTGTCCTGTCTGTGGGGTTGAAGCTGCCCTGCCAATTGGCAGTGATGCTCTGGTGTGATTTGTGTCACTTCCTGGAGCAGAGAGCTTGCACCAAGTACATGAGGAACTTCCTGGAGCCCACTCCAACCCCTAGCAGAGAATTTATTGCTGAAATTTGGGCTTTTGGCAAAACAGGCTAAAGCAACCCTTGAGCAGGAGTTAAAGTTCAAGGGCAGTCTGGCATCTTGTGTTCCACTGGAGACCAAAGGAGGTGGTCACTGTGGTTCTTGTGGACATAGAAGCCTTGTTCTGTGAAGTGGACTAGCAGATGTCCTGCATGGACATGAGTTTGGCCACCAAAGGCATATTTGTGCTGTCTTAATTTCATTTGGGTAGTCCAGCATGGAAATACTGAAGCTCTAAAGGGTTTCAGTTATCCAGGAAGGGTGGAGGTTTGTGTCACTGTTAACTCTGATTATCAGGGTTCTTCTGCTTGAATAACTAAATTCTTGAAGTAAGTTTTGTGCTTCTATTCCTGTGCTTAACTTTTTTAAAATAAATTTCCTTTTTTTTCTGCACTAACCCTCTAAGCTGCTACTTGGAATCTGGCCTCTGAAAGGGTTTCTGTGTTTTTCTGCCAGCTTGGGTGGATGGGCTGCATGCAAAGGGTAGCACGTACCCTTCTGTAGGACAAGATACTCCAGGTCTTCGTGGAATTTGAAGGCTTGGGGAGCTGTGGTGACGTGCTGCATCCTGGGAGGAAGCCTGCCTGCTTGGGTACTTCCTTTTGCACTACTTGGAAAGCAGTTGTGTGGTTTTTATTTTCTGAACCCCTATTCTGAGTCTCCTTCCTTCCCAGAAGGCTTTCCCTTCACTGCTGATGGATGTGAAAGTTTCATTTGTTGTTCCTCAACTCGTTTTTTAAAACTTTTTCTTCTTTTTTTTTTCTGGGGAAATACTGCAGTTTGTGTAACATGCCGAGGCCTTACTGAGCTCCACATGTGGGGCTCAATTAACTTTTGCTAAAGCTATTTTTGGTTTGACAGAAGAAATGTCAGTGCCACATAGTACGAGCTGATGAATTGCTGTGTACTGTACGTATCTGTGAGGCTGGGATCTCATCTGGGTGGTGGCATCTTGCCAAATACATTTCAGTTCTGTTACTTCATACTCTTTTGAAAGGCCCGTTACGTAGACAGCTACCACTGTGCTGGGCTTGTGCTTAAGCTATTTGTGAACTGATATCATCGTGTTGCTTTGAGAACTATGCTGAAAGTTTAAGCTTCAGAATTCTGTCTGAATATTTCAGACCTTTCCCTTTACATTCTTCTAGCCCATAACCTGGACAAGATCTTTATTTACAGAAGAAAAATGTCTGGCACTTGGTGTGGGGCACAGTGAGGAGAGTGCTGCAGTTTTTCATGACGTGCCAAAATAGACAGTCAGTTTTGGTTTGATATTGCTTTATCATCAGTTTACTTGTACAGCTAATGGGAGAACACTTAAAAGAGAAAATATAAGTAAAAATCAAGCAAATACTGTAGCACAACTTTTGGCTCAAGATTTCCTGCAAGCATAATATATTATTGCAGCTGTCCCTATAAAACAACTTTGTGCCATTACAGTATTTTATGGGACAGCTGTAATAACATGATTTTGAATTTTAAATTTTTTTTTAAAAGAGTGGTTCAGATTTTTGGTGGCTGAACCATCTGCAGGTGAAACCTGAGAGAGAATTAAATGTTTTTGATGATTCCTTGGATTTAAATGGATTCTTGCTTTTACTGTGATTCATGGTTTTGTTTGAAAATAAGATCAGTGACTGCAAGCTGTTTCCTGAACCCCAGAGGCAGCAGCCCGTGCTGCACATCACTGGGTAAAGCTGCAGGAGCTGCATTTTCACCGTTTGTGTGTGTGTGAGGTGTTGGATTGTGCCAGCACAGACCATGGCAGCTGCCCTGTGCTTCCTGCTCACATGTCAAAAATCTCACAAAGAGCTGAAGGACACCCAAGGCTTAACCTTGATGGTTCAGTTGCTAACTATAGGCTGGTGTGTGAAATCTGAGTGGCTTCTCCATGGCCCAGCTCTGTGGGGAGGGCTGGGTGCGGGGGAGCCCGGCTGCCGAGGAGCTGACAGGTGCTCACACCAGTCCCAGGGAACAGCATGTTGCTTTCTAATATGTGCCTAATAAACCTAAAGTTCCTCCATGTAGCTATTGGAAAAGGGAGGATTTATTTTCCACAGTAAGTCTGATGCGTGGAGAAGTTCAATCAGGCACTGAGCTGTGAAGAAAACAAAATTTGTGTCCAACTGCTTGACCACTGCTTCTGCTGCACATTGAACGAGCTGTTGGGAGCTGGTGCATGAGGAACCAAAGGCTGTATGGGCATAAGCCAAAAGGTTTTCCATCATTCAGTTGGTATTTATTTCAGGTTTTTCCTGATTTTGAACTACTCACTTCTGTTACAGCCTGAGCAATAGTCTTCACAGTGTTAGGTGTGAGTGGGCCTGTAAAATTTGCAAGATCTTTTTAGAGAGCTGTCATAGAAAGCAAAAATGAGAATGATGCAGTAGTTTTCTGTGCTGCTGCCTGTGAAGTAAGGGGCAGGAGTTGGTTGTTATCCCCTTCCTGGTTAATCAGGAGCGTGAGAGGACCACAGCTGGTCTATGGACTTTGTGGTTACTGCTGGCAGTAGTGAGATACTGGGAATCTGGGCTCCTGGATTTGGTTCCAGCTCAAAAGGGACCTTGTTTTCTTGGGCACAGGCTCCTTTTCCAGCTGACATCTGATTTCCAAACACATTCCTTCCCCACTGCCCTGCCCCCGCTTAGTTCTTGATCTTATTCCTTCTGCCCAGGGCTGCTCATTTGTAATCTCCTGGATATCTTGGTCCAGTTATAGCTCTTCTGCCCTGCTGATCTACATAATTTCTCCATGCAATACTGAAACATCAGAGAAGAAAAGATTTCCATGGCTTGTGTGCAAGATGTCTATCTGCCCTGTTCTAGGAAACAGCTGCATTTCTTTAGAGAATCAGCTTTAGTTAGAGAACTTGGACATGTCTGATAAGTCAGTGTTCTTGAAATATATAAGCAACAAGGGTCTTACAATAAAGTTAATAGCTAATTTCAAATAAAAATAGGTCTTTTACTTATCCCTTCTGGAAATAAATCTGTTGGTTATAGTCCCCCACCTACTGCGTGGGTGTTGTGATAGAAGATTAGCAATACAGCTTTTCCTCTTGCTTGTCTCCCTTGCCTGGGGACATTTAACTCTTTAGGAACATTTTTCTATTGGGACTAGGACTATGACATTCACACAAGTCTGTTCCATTCTTTTCTTTATCCCTAAATTTTCCCCTACCTGTTACCTGGACAACACAGAGGAAGGAGCTACCTGAGTAAACTTGAGATGAAACCTAAACTGAGAAGAATAAGGGTCAGAAGGGAGACTGAGTGCTCTTGCAGGCTGCCCTTGTTGCTAGAAGAGAGAGCTTGATATGCTGTGAGCCAGAGGCAATGTGGTGTCATGGAAATGCCAGAGCCTTCAGGAAACTCTCAGGGCAGCATTTGCAGGTTGGGCTCCAGTGGATTGAGGGCTGTAGTAAGGCACCTTGGCTTTGTCCCTGCCAAAGAGAGAGGGAAGCTGAGCTCCCTTGGAAATACAGCCCATCTCTTGCTTCAGTGGCTCAGAGTTCTCTTTGGATATATGCTAGACAAGTATTAAATGTTCTGAGGAGCTTACTCTGCTCCTGCTTTTGTGACTTGCTGTGCCGTATGACTTTGCAAAACCATTATGGAACATGACTGACTGATTCCTGAAGTTCTCCAAGCACTTAAAATGTCACTCTGGTATTCTGAAACAGCAAGGAACTTCCATTTATTTTAATATTTAGTGGATTTAAAGTACTGTATTTTGAAACTTCTTCGTCATTTCCTGAAGAAAATTTTGGAATCGAGGGTGAGAATCCATGGGGAAATACTGAATTCTAGAGCACTTCTTTCAGAGTACAGGGCTCTTTGGTTTAGCACAGAGGATGTGGCTTTCCTGCAGCAGAGAAGGATGGCCAGATCACTGGCCCAAAGAAGTACTGGGAGGCTCCTGCTTCCAGGTGTGGAGTCAGTGGATATTCAGCCAGCAGGACAGGGTGTGACAGGGGACTCAGGGCCCACAGCTGTCATGCCCAGTCAGTCTCTGAGCTGGGATGTGAATGTCAGCCTAAGATATAAATTTTGGATGGAACAGCCTTAAACCAAATGAGAAATGTAAGTCTGAACATCCTGGCCTTGTCACCTGTTCAACACCTGAAAGAAGGAGAGGTTCATTCATGACTCCTGCATTAAAAATCTGAATTAAATATGGAGAAACCAGTCCCATGGCATGAGAACTCCATTTTACACAAGTTTAATTCAGATATGCAAGAACCAAAGTGCTGCATCAAATCTTAAACCCAATGCAAGACAACTTCTGTCTTGAATTCTTACTTTGTTTTCTCAAAAGCTATTTGCTGAATTAACGGAATGTTTCAGCCAATTTAGCGAAAAAAAAAAGAAAAAACAAGAAGTTTGTTCTTGCTGATTAGGGTACAGCAGTGTGGTTGTTTTAGTGCTAGCTAATTTAACTCCAGAGTCCAGAAATATCTGTCTATTAGTGTTGTGCTTGAATTCTTTTGGCTCGGTTATCTTTGTGTCCACTGCTGTGAAGTTTTCTGTAATGCTTTGATGCTTTGTTGTAGCAGGATTTGGGATGTGCAGAAGCCAAGACTTTGCTATTTATCCACAAGTTGGGTCTTCCTCCTCACTTTGCATTTCAAAGGTTGCCTCCCAGGCAAAGCAGACTTCTCTTCTCTTCTCTTCTCTTCTCTTCTCTTCTCTTCTCTTCTCTTCTCTTCTCTTCTCTTCTCTTCTCTTCTCTTCTCTTCTCTTCTCTTCTCCTTTCTTCTCCTTTCTTTTCTTTTCCATTTTTCCCTCTTGCGACTGTGGATGGATTTGCTTTTCAGAAAAGATGGATCCTGATTTTGCCAGTTTTTCTGTACAGGTTCTTAGGGAGGGGTTGCTGCTGAGAAGGGCATGAGTTTGTATGACTTGCAGAGTATAGCAGTATCTTCATGTCACTTCATTTGCTACTGCAAAGCTCACCTTTTTAATCAGAGAATGTTTATCAATAAGAAAAAAATTAAAATAGAAATGCCTTTAGGATTATTTGCCAGAGTGCTTACACCAGTGTCCGCTTGTTTATGTTTTCTTGGTGCATGTCCATGTGGTGTTGTAGTTTTAATTTTTTTTTTGTTAAGCATTCTTCCATAGGAATTTGTGGGGAATTCTTAAAAATAGAGCAGATTTTAGAAATGGATCTTGACTTCCTATTATTGGAAAAATTGTTTCTGTTTTCTGCTTCTTGCAATGTTAAAATCTGGTACAACCCAGACTGCAAAAAATCTATTTGAGGTACATGTGTGGTTGGCATGTTGTAGTCATCTGAGTTCCCTTGGCTTAAATAAGCCACAGCTCATCATTGCTGCATACTAACAAGTTATATGAAAACAAAATTAGAAGACAAAACCACTAAATCAGGAATATAGTGAGTAGGAACCACTCATGGGGATTTCAATTGCATGAACTGCTGTTGTTCTTGCAGTGTTTTTCCCACATGGATTTAATCTTAAATGTTATGAATTCCTCTATGATAGAGAAGAGGCATTTGCTTGCTTAAAATTCCATTCATGTCAATTGAGCCTTCAAAAAGAATTTATGGTGTTCATTAAAAGCAGACCACAGCACTATTTTCTTATTTTGGATTGTGCTATATTTAATCCACACTTCGAGGTATATTCCTGATGCCTTTTTTTAAAGACCCAAACATGAACAATGGTATAAATCTACCATCTAGTTAAGTGTCTGGCAATGCAGAAACTGCTCTTTGCAAGCTGTGTTACTATCTTGGCTTGAGGTAATGTAATATGCTGCAGCTATTGAGAGATGCCCCCCAAAAAAGTGCAAGCTCAATGTAAACATGGCCTGAAGTGCAGCCCAGACCCCTCGGTGGGGCTGGGCGTGTCGGGCCAGCCCGTGCTGAGCTTTGAGGAAGCCAAGGGCGTGGAATTCTTTGTTCAAATCCTTTAGCTCCTTAGAGTAAATAGGTTTATGGCTTACAAATGTTCATCTGAGTAAAAGTTACCCTTGTTGGGGCCTGCGTAAGACACGGTTTGGCCGACGTCCAGCTCTGCTAATCCCGGTCTCTGCGTGCTCCGGTGTGTCAGGCTGGCTTTGCACAAGTTGTGCTGTCCACTGGGGATGTCTCCTACCCAAACAGCTCCTGGTGCTCATCCACCTCTCCCAGAGCAGCAGTAAAATGTCATGTGAGCTATAAACTGCTGCTCCTTGGAATGTATTCATGTATGATCCTCCCAACACGAGCTGCGGGATTTGTTTTGCTTTGAGGTATTTGGGGGGAATAGTTAGGGTCAGCTATATCGAGGTGACCCAGTGAGACAACTGACCACTAAAATAAATGCAAACATAGGAAAAGCTTCAACTCATCTGTTCAAACTCCATCTGTTCTGAACCAGCTCCAGTTGAGGCATGTGATCTGTTGATGGGAAATTCAAAATTGGGCTGAAAAAATGTGAAACCCTTAGACATGAAGGGTGGCAGCACAAGCTATAATTAGTGATGATTTTTCTTTTTTTAATTTTTTCTTTTTAATTTCTTCCTTGTCTTGTTTGGAACTGAGTAATTAATCTAGGGTGACTGGAATTTGGAGAGGTATAAACTCTGGCTGGTATGAACTGCATAAAGAATCATTTACAGAAGCACCAGCAAGTCCTGGGAGAGTAGTAGAGGACTACTGGGTGCTGGCAGTTCTGCACAGCTGGTTCTGGCTCAATCAAGCTAGATTGCTTGGGATCAGCTCCTTGGAAGCCCTTCTTCCACTGGCTTTGAACAGTGCTTAAAATGCAGTAATCCCCTACTGAGTCTGCTCAAAGCCTGGGTAGCAGTGCAAGTTCAGAATTAAAAAGTGTCTTTAAATAGAAAAATGCATGGCTGGGCTTAGCCAAACTTTTCTCACAGAGTGGTCTAATGCAAGCACTTGGTTTCAAGGAGCAGGACATTTCATGTAAACACTGCTGTGATATACCACAACATGTTAGGTTGTTTAGAAATCCAGCAAACATGTTAAAATAATGTTGCGGCTTCGCGCTAAGTTGTTTGTTTTCTTTTCAGTTTTTGTAGAGAGTTTCCCAGATGGAATGAGAACCGTGTAGCTGAAGTTACCGTGCCTCTGTGAACTGGGAGCCAGGTGCATGGACTTAGACATCTGCCATTCATCATTATTCTGGCAAAGTAACACTGGACATATGTACCTGTAAAATTGTGTCTGTGTGGAATTAGGCAGAGAGCTGCATACCCATCTTGGCAGGGAAAAAGCTGAGGCTTCCCCTGCTATACTCTGATTCTTGCAGGGATCTGGAGCCAAGTGGGAAGAGCTTCTTTGCAGACTGTTTGTGATGAGGTCCTGTGGCCTGTTGTGGGGCTCCTTCCCTCCTGGTTTGAATACTTGAACACAAACAGCCTCTTGCACAGGCAAGCCAGGCAGGAGGAACACTGGGACCACATTTCCTAACTCCGAGGGCAGAGGAGAGGCTGCTCATGCCCAGGACAGCTGCCTGCCACTGAAAGCTGCAGCTGTAGAGGCTGAAGTCTGTTGCAGTTGCAAGTAATTGAAAGTAGGGATTCTTCATGGAAAACCTGAACTATGAGCATCACTGTGACTCCACCTTTAATAACTTTAATGACTTGTATGTCATAATGAAGAGTGGCATGTGCTGAACAAATATCTCCATAACCTCATTCATTAAGAGGCGAATCTTTCAGAATCTAATGTTATGTCTCAAAAGTCAAGTAAACAGCACATTTTGGTGCAAACAGGCTGAGTTATGGAATTACTTACACTGGACGTTCATCACTTCGTGGGTGTGTATGTGTGACACAAAGGAGCAGACAGATGATGAAGTGGGCAGCACTGCTGACCTGACAAGAGTCTGAAGGCCGTTCGGGCCAGAGCATCAGAGAGTGCAATATAAACACTGATTAAATGAAAATTATAATACAAAATTAGAATTGTGAGGGGGTAAGAGATCCTTTCCCTAGAAAGAAACTAGCATTGAGCCTCAGAGAGTGTATATAAACCACTTTCCCTGCTTTAGGGAAATAAAATTCCTGATGTGGAGCTAGCAAAGGGAGGAAAATAGAAACAAGTGGGAATATTTAGAGCGAGGTTTCTCTTTCAGTTCCCTTGTGCTCTATTTTTGTTCTCATATTGCACTTGAGAACCAGCAGTCACTGGGAGGCTGAGCATGTAGGTGCAGTCGATTGGCAACCACTTGGCTCTGCTCCACGGAGCTGTTCTTGTTGGCAGCCCAGGTCTGGCTGAACACTGCTGTCCTCAGGGACCCCCCTCCTCTGCAGCTTTCCTTTCTAATTTTCTTTGGTTTGTTCTGAGTTTTCACCATAATCTATGGCCACTGGTTCTGTTTTTACTAGCCATTCTCTTTGAAATGGGTGGCCAGATGAGATGGGGTGAATTGTCCATTCTGACCCAGATATTTCTGGTGTTAATTTAACAACAGTGGAAAAGTTCCTGTGTGAAGAAGTGATTGTTACTAAGCTTTGTAATTGCCACTGTGGTGCTGAATATGTTTCTGAATCACTGTTTCATGTTTGATAGTGTAGGTGTCATGTTTGACAGGTCTGTGAGTGTGTGCTCTGATGCTTCACTGAGAGCAGGCGGATACAGGCGAGCTCTCATATCTGGGAGAAGACTTGGTTTGCTGCTTGTCTTCTGTGGATTAGCAGTGCTAAGCTCCATCCCAGTTCAACACACAAACTCTGGGGGCTTGGAGCCTCCCATGAACTCCAGCAGAGCTGTGAAAGCAGCTCTTGGGTCAGTATTAGCTGTGTCACCTGCTGGGCTCTGCACCACTGAGCAGAAAGGTTCTCCTCGGCTCGGTGACTCTCGTATGGGGCCAGCTCTCAGCTGGTGGTGAACCTCCAGGCACTGAATTAACTTCATGTGTTTGAAAGGCTTGTTTACAAATTCACTCAGGGAAGAATGAAGTCATCAGAATGTACCGTGCTTCTTTCATGAGCTTGAAAATCTGTACATAATATAACTACATCTAACTGAAACCAGGTAGCAGAATGACACTGCCCTATTTCTCCAGCTTAGTGAGGAAAAAAATAAAAATCATCAAGTTGATGTATTACTTAGGGTAATTGGAAAAATGAAATTTAGATTAAATTTAAATTCTGGTTTATTACAAGTGCCCTGCAGCACTTCTTACCTAATGAACAGAACTAACTTCTGCTTTTTCCAAGTGCTGCCATAAACCACATTATTTCCTTAGGTAAAAATTTTGGCCAAGATCTCCATAATGAATGTCTCCAAACTAGACACTAAAAAGCCGATGTGTTTTTTGAGTCCTGCTTGTGTTGGAAAGTGAAGCCACAGATTTAAACAGTTAACTGTGGATGTGGATTTATAGTTCAGCTTTCAAAGACCTGGCCTTTGGCATCTTCCAGGGTGGCACCTGAGCACCTGAGACTGAGAACTCTGTGATCTTGTGGCAGAGAACTCAACCAGGTGGCTTTAGGCAGCGCTGGTGAAGACCTGCAGGACGCTGCTGCCCAAGTCAGGGACATCTGGTCTGCTTCTGAGCAAGTTTTTGAATGGACACAGGTTCCAGCCCAGGGTTTTATAGCAGGCAAAATCAGGGTGGTTGTATCTGTGCCCAGCTGCCTGCATAAGGTCTCGTCAGTGCTAATTTCAGCCATCCAATTTTAATTTGCTGTCGCATGTCTGCCAGAGCATTGCAGGAGGGTGGGCGGGAGGATATTTTCCCTGATGACTGCTGTTGACATTTGCAGAATAAAAGTGAAGTCAGCCAGTTGTTTGTTGGAGGTTTTGGTGCCTGTAGCAGTTCCGAGCCAGCCAGGATCGCCCAGTGCCTGTCACCCAGCAGGGACCTTCCCAGCTGCAGCATGGGGAAAATTGCTCAAGCTGTGTTGCTGTTGAACTTTGTTTTTTAGACTAGGGACGTCAGGGAAACCAAAATGATCAATCTTCCTGTACAATTTGGGGAAGCAAATGAGAAGGGATTGTATTCTTCTTTGCTGCCGCCACAAAAAAGGAAATAATTCAGGAAATGTTCGCATACACAGGCAGGCTCAGGGAAGCAGTGACGTGGGAAGGGACTGATGGCCTTGTGTACAGAAGGCATCTTGCAGCTTTGGTTTTCACTAATGGCAGCTGCTGCAGAAGCAAGGCAAAATTTGAATTTACAGGGGGTGTGTATGAAGGCTGATTTTTTTATTCTGGTGTTGTATGCCTGAGGTAAGAGCATCAGAATCATGTGTTTGCTGGTGGTCCTGAGAAGTACCTCTTCTCTGGCTGGATCCAGGCTCTGTGTCTAACAGCAATGAAAATAACTTCTTTCCTTGAAGGGTGGTCTTGAACTTGATTTTCACAAATCACCTGTGTTGTTATTTCAGCAGTCTGCTGTATGCCAGGACCCCAAACCATCCCCACTGTGTGCAAGTGAATGGTGGGGACACCTCCCAGTGGGAAGGGGGGTTCAGGGGACAAAGAGAGTCTGAGTGAGCTGTGTTGGTAAGAACAGGAGCAGACAGAGAGCAAAGATGATGCCAGCAATAATCATGAGCCAAGACTGGGAAAAAGAAAAAGAGAAAGATTTGAGAAAATTGCAACATAAAGGATGTAACGGAAGTTCCTGTGGAGAAGAGGAGGTGAAGTGGAACAGGGGAAGAAGTGGGAGGAGGAGGAGGCATTTCTGTGTGCAGTTAATAGCTGCCCCAAAGAGAGTTTTAATTGGAAACTTATTATAATTATCCACGGTTTTCCTCCCATGCATTTCAGGAATGTGTGTGGCAGGTAGTTTTCCTTTTGGCTGGGTTACTGATGCAGAGGGCACTGGGTTTGCAGCCAAGTGGCAGATCCGTGTTTGTGTTTACCAGGCACTGAGCAAACACTTTAATAATGTCATTTGTCGTGGGAGATGACTCTGCAAACTGATTTCAGGTTTTTCTGTAGCAGACTGGGAATGCACTCTGATTCTGCCCTGTCTAAAGCTGCTCATTTTAACTGTTGAAGCATGAGCTGTTGTCACCTGGCAGGAAGACACTGACCCTAGTTGGTGCTAGAGGAGACCTTGACCTCCTTGGTATGACCCATGGAGGCTCCTTCTAAATCCCCTGTGGGACTTTCTAAGTAGGGAAGGGGGTGAATCTGCAGCTTGTACGTACTTTATGTCTGGAAGGATGAAAAACAACCATGGCTGGTTCCTAAAATTTGTTTGAACTTAGTTGTCCTTTACCTCTTTGTGGGATGCCAGTGCCACGTGCTGGAGAGCTGCTTTGAATGCTGGTGCTCCTTCAGGGGCTTTTCTGAGTGAGGCAGGAACCTTTCTGCTTGTTGGCAAGTAGGACTCAGATGTTAGGGATGCATCTTTCAAATCCCTTTTGCAATTGAAAACAGAACAAGTGGAAACCAGTGGCCACAACTTCAGTTAAAAGCAGCCACTTCCCACCTGACAGAAAAACCCTTTGGCTAGTGAAAGCATAGGAATTTGGAGGTCAGCAAGAGGTTGGGTTAAAGCCAAGGCTTGAGAAGTGGGAACTTTGAAAGTTCCATAGCTTCTGCGAGGAGCACTGTCAGTTTTATCAAATCACAGAAGGGTGTGGGTTGGAAAGGTTCTTCACAGACCATCCAGTCCCACCCCCTGCCATGGGCAGGGACACCTTCCACTATTCCAGGTTGCTCCAAGCTGTGTCCAGCCTGACCTTGGACACTTCCAGGGATGGGGCAGCCACAGCTTCACTGGACAACCTGTGCCAGCAACTCACCATCCTCAGTCTAAAACATTTCTCCTCTGTGTCCAACCTAACCCTGGCCTGTTGCAGTTTAAAACTGTTGCCCCTGGCCTGGCATGACAGACCCTGGTAAAAAGCCTCTCTCTGTCTTTCATGTAAACCCATTTATACAATGAAAAGCTGCAGTAAGGTCTCCCTGGAGCCTGTTCTTCTTCAGGTTGTACAACCCCAATTTCCTCAGCCTTTCCCTGTGGAAAGCTTTGGTTTTATTGTGTAGGTTTGTTTACCTTGTGAGCACTAAACCCTTAATAAACAGCTCTTACCTGTCAAGAGTCTTCCTTGACTCTGTGCCATCAACTGATTTAAATCCCTTTGAAGGGAAGGTGCTGACAGACTCCCCTTGCTGGCTGTGTGCCAGAACTGCTTCCACATCATTCAAGGACACTGAATGATAGAGGGAGATCTCTGTGTGTCCATGTTCATCCTCCCAGAGCTCAGGTGAGGCTGGTGAGCCTTTGGGGCCAGCCTGGTGGGCTCTGGGAGCTGTCAGAGCAATTTCTCCTGTCTCTGTCCAGAACATGGGAGTGAGGATGAGCACTTAGCAGAGGTGGCTCTAGTTTGACTTGGTGCATGACTGGTGAGCACTGATGTAAAAAACACCCAACTTTTTCTGTCTCTTCTTTTTTACTTGTAGGTTTATTCTTCAGCCTAAAGGAGTGATTCATAATCAGCTCTTAGAAAAACAGAGAATAGCTGAAGAGAAGATTAAGGAGTTAGAGGTAAGTTTTTGGCAAGTGATGATGAAAGTAAAACAGTGAAGGTCAACAAGATGCTCTTTGCTACATCTCTTGTTCTAGCTGGTACTTTTTGTGCTGAAGGATTGTAACTAGATGAAACAGAGCCTGTTACAAGTAACCTACACATAATTCAAGGCACTTGGTTCCTTTCCTAGATCTACAAACCAGGGATTGATTGCTCTGTGCCCCAGTATGAAAACTGGGAGCGAAGGATTCGAATGAGATTAGTAAGAGCAAGGTCTAAAACAAGCAAAAGGATGTTTGTGTGCTTATTTGCAGCAGATAAGTGATGTAAATTTTTGCCAGTGCTGTGGGTATTTAAAGGTTACACTGGCTCAGAACAATTGCACAAATTCATGGAAGAGAAATCCATCGAGAATTACCAAATATGTAGAAATGGCATCCTGCTCAGGAAGTCCCTGAGCTAAAAATGTCTGGAGGGTGGGAAAGTATGAGGAGGAAGTGCCATGTAGGCCTGCCCTGTCCTTACACTCTGCCCTTAAGCATCTGCTTGGGGCTGCTGTTGAAGAGCAGATCTGTGGGGAGATGGGACTTTGTTTTGACAGTGTGGTCAGAGCACTTCTGTGTTCTTGTGTTTATCTGGTTGGAGTACTCAAGGCAGAGAAGGATATCTAGGAAATAAAAAGTAGTGTCTGCGCAAGTTCCAGTGTTCAAGCAGGCTATCTGGAGAATCTTGACTATCTTCTTGTGGCTGCGTCTACAGCTTACAGTTCTTCTGAGAAGAAGTGCAAAATGTACTTTTCCAAGGCTGTTAGTGTGTGGTTTTTTTGTAATTCTCCTAAAATATCATTAATACAAGCCCCTGTTTCTTTGGTCTTTGAGGAATGACAGAGAAAGCAAAGACCAAGTTGTGTCAAGCTGCTTTTCCCATCTGTTATTGTTTTGGAGAAAGTGATGTGGACACCAAATAAGTAGGGACAAGCAGGAATAGGAAGTCTGTGTTCAAACCCACTCAGACTTGTGCAGTTCCTCTTCTGTTGTCTCCTACTTACTTGTAGTAAGCAGAAGTTGAGTCTGTTTTTCTTAATCCCTTCTTAAAACTCAGCCTGCCTGAGGAGCTGTGGAGCAAGCCCATCCCCAGATGTTGTGTTGCCTGGAGTGTTGCCTGTGCCAGACTCTAAGGGGGTTTGTGTTTCTGCCCACAAAAACTTTTCTGCACAGGTCAAATGAGTGCTCTGTGGAAGGCTGTGTATCTCAGGGGATGTGCAGGCAAGGCATAGTCCTTTTTATGGTTGTGTGGTAAAAGCAGCTGTATCCTTGCTCCTTTGGATCCATCCCAGATGTCAGTGGCTTTATGCAAAGACAGCCCTGCAATTGGGGGTGGAGGACTTCATGGCAGCACCTCTGGGTTTGGGAGCAGGTGGAACGTGGCTGGCAGCCTGTTTATAAACTGTTCCTGGGGTCCCTTGCTGCCAGCTCCTGGGCTGTGGTCAGCTTCTTGGCTACTGTGCCCTTCAGCTGTGCCATCTGGGTTTCTTCCTGATCCTGGTGGGGAATTATCTTACCTCCTGAACTTCCCGATCACTGAGTTCAGCAGAATGGGTGGAATTTCCCACAAATTATAACTTTTGCTGTTCTTACACAAAGCCTCAGAACTGGCTGCTTCACAAATGTGTTTTTCTGCTTCGTTGCTGAATCTCTGGTTATGGTCATTGAGTTGAAGTTTCCAGCAATAGTGACTGTCTCAAAAGGTGGTTGGAGTGGAAAGGTGGTTGCCACATGGGTTGGTTTTTCTTTTCAATCATGAGTAGTAAGGCTCAGAATGCCAACACGTTCAAAAGTTTGTGTTAAGTAAACATTCAAGTCCATCTTTTAACTGATCTCCTTCCAGTTGGCTGTGGCACTTTTGTGAAGAGGGTTTTCCTTAGGTCTGGGATTCCCCATGGAAGAGGACAAGCACTTAGGCTGACAACTATGGGAAAATGAGATTTCAGGGGAAGTACCTGAGTCCAACTCAGAGAGCACTTATCACAGGAGCAGGGGATTTTACTGTCCTGAAAACAAGTTGTGACCAAAGCAGGAAAGAATGTGAAACTTTGTGACCTTGTGCTTCCACTGCATCGCAGTAAAATAAATATCAAACCAAGAAAGGTTAAACATCTCTCCATTCATTATTAAAACTGGAAGGGTTTTAAAGCTTAGGTTTATATTTTGCATTGTTAACTACCTTATGACTTACTCACATTTCTCACTTTGCACAGTTGAATCAGCCTGGTCAGAGTAATCCCCCAGTACCCTATGGTGTAGCTGATCTCATCACACATGTAGCTGAGCTTGAGGCAATTGTGCTTTGCTATGATGACATTATTGCCAAGGGATTCTGAAATGTGTATTTTTTGATACATGCCTGAATCTGAGAAATGCTCTCCCCTCTACCTTGATGCTCTTTGCAGAGGAGCACAGCACAGAGGGCTGGGCTCACTGCTGAGCTCTTCTGGAAATCCATCCAGCTGCATAGCAAGGAGATTTTCAGCTGCCTGCTCTTGAAAATGTGTCTTTAACTTGCTTCAGAGGTGTGAGCTGGTTTTGCTGACATTCACAGCTGCCAGTGGACTTTGAAAACTGTGAGGAGTTTTGCCCCTTTTCTCCCTGTGACACTCTCCACTGCAGTACATGATTGCAGTCATTCCCTTTGCCTCGCTTCCCTCTCATGGGTTTCTCCATTGTTGAAGCAGTGCATTGTATTTTTCAAGGCAGCATCACAAAATTGATGGGATACTGCTGGTTTGGGCCTCCTTGCAGCAAGGACAGCCAGACCTGTGTTTGTTAAGGGCTGGGAAAATAAGGCTTGGCTGGAACAGGCATTATGCTTGGTGAGAGGAACTGTATTCTGAAAGCATCAAGGGGTCTGGGTGTGGATGAAGGGGCAGTTAGTTATTCTGCAGAACTTACCTGAAGAAAACCAAAGGTAGCTTTACCCTGCTTGTTAAAGCTTTATGTTGACAGGAATATATCTAAGTATATGTATTGAATAATAGAATGGTTTTGGTTGGAAAGGTTTGGATGACTTTAAAGATCATCTCACTCCACCCCTCTGCCATGGGCAGGGACACCTTCCACTAGACCAGGTTGCTCCAGGTATGGGGCAGCCACAGCTTCTCTGGGCTACCTGTGCCAGGGCCTCACCACCCTCAATTAAAGAATTTCTTTCTAATTTCCCATCTAAATTTCCCCTCTTTCAGTTTGAATCAATTGTTCCTTGTCCTGTCACTCCAGTTCCTGGTGGAGAGTATCTCTCTGGCTTCCCTGTTGGCCCCTTCAGATCCTGGAAGGTGCAATGAGGTTTCCCCACAACCTTGTAGTCTCCAGGCTGAACAGCCCCAATGTTCTCAGCCTGTCAACTCCATATGCACCTGTGTGGCATTCTGAACTTCACAACTTGTATCTAATCCTTTGGAATCCAAACACACTGCCCAGGCTTGCTGGCACAATAGCTGTGCCTGCTGGCAGGCTGTGCCAACAGGGCTTACCCAAAACTCCAGAGATTGGTGCCATCAGCTCCCTCACACACCAGCATGGGACACGTCCTGCTTTGCAGGAGCCATTGGATTTTTCCAGCCCTGATACTATCAAATTCTTGTTGTGTTTCATGGTACTAGGGGTATGTGTTAAATCTATTTTGAAAGCATTCTAAAGGGATGAGCACAGACTCTTTTTAGCTCAGCAATGTTTGTGCAGTATTAGGAGAAAAACCAAGTAATGTTTTTCTTCCCTTGTTTTTAAGGAAACATGATATGTGAGGGGTGGAACAATGCTTTGTTTCAGGAAATGTTATCCGTTTCCATTGTAGGGCTAGATGGATTCTGTTTTTAAATGTGGCATTTTAAAAAGAACAAACTCTATGATGTTATAAAGACATGGAAAATTGATTCTTCGTTAGGGGTGGAGAAGGTGATTATCACTGTGTGCTTTCTCTGATAATATCTGATAGTCCCCTTCTCTCCTGCTATATTCAGCTTGTTTAGTTGTCAGGCGTTGTCAGACTAAATTGCTAAAAATAACAAATAAGGGGGAGGCTCTGCTGGGCAGCTCCGTCTGCTGTGTGCCACTGAATTTAGCTCCTTCGGGAAAAGGGCAAAAGCAACCTGCAGCTTTCTGGGTGAATTGGATTTTGGTTTTAAACTCTGACCACAACATAGCTATGTGTTAGTTTCCCAGGCAATTCTTTCACATGCCTGTGGGGAAACTGAAAGTTTACTGCTGCTGAGATAAAGGGTTGGTTGGTTTCTTTGGCTGTCTGGAGTAGAAAATATAATCAAGAAAGCTGTACCTAAAGGCTTGATTTCTAGTTCAGAAATCTTTCATGTGAGCCCTAAAACACCATGTCAAATTCCCCTATCTCATGCAGAAAATGTCTTTGCTCTCCTTCCTGGTGGAGGTGGGAACATTGTGCTCTCAAACACTGCAGTGCTCCATGTTTGAAGCCTCAGGTGATGTTTACAAAGCTGGTGAAGTTACACAGTCACTGCACTGAAATGCCTTAAGGTGATCACTGACTTCTTCCCTGGTGTTGCCTGAGCAGAGTCCTGCTCGTGCTGCAGCTTCCATTTCTCTAATCCTCTTTTTCTGGGAGCTTTAAAATGGCTTTGCTGCAGCCCTGAGGCAGACTGGTGGTGCTCCCCCCGTGATGAGTCGGCTCTGACAGTTACCACAGCAGTGTTTTCTTCCCCTGTGGGAACAAAGATTTGGGCAGGTGAGGTGTGGCTGGGGAGAAGCCCTGGGGCTGGGATGGATGGACCTGCTCGGTGTGGCCCCCGCCTCCGACCTGCTCCGGTGGCATCTCCATTCTGTACTGAAACCCTCAGCATGGAGGCCAATTCTGTGGGTGGCTTTAACGATGTGAAAACAAGTCTCTTGAGATTTGTGGTGCTCTTTGCAGACCACGAAGAGCTCATCAGAAGGTAGCAATTGTTAGACTGTTCCCAAGTTAGACCAGTTTCTTCCAGGGATTTACAGCGCAGAAGTTCTCATCCCATGGTTTGCTTGGGGTAGGCCAGTACCCAGGAATGTGTGGTGGGCAAACAGAATGCTCCTGTTTGCTTTGGAGAGGGGAAGCCTCAAGAATAACTCTCTGTGCATTAGCCTGGAGCAGATTCTACTTTGGATGAGGGTGCTGTTCCCTCATTCCATTGCTGGCATGTGTGCACGTAGCGGGGGCAGGATTTTAAACACAGGTTGTCACTGAAGTTGCCCCTTGTTTCCCTGTGTGTGTATAGGCAAGGTGAGTCTCTCTGCTTGCTGTAGAGGGAGGCAGGACACCTAATGTGGGGACAGGTGGAGTATGGAAGTGAGTTTACCATGTAGGATTAGTATTTGGGCTTGTGTGGACATTTTAGGAGGAAGCTATGGGATCTCTACAAATGATGGATGTTAGGGTGAAGGTGAGCTGCAGAGCCTCAACACACCCTTGGTGGGGACCAGGCCAGGCAATACCCAGCATCTTGCATGGCTTTGGGTGTTGGAGGCAGCTGTGGGTGTCTGGGCAGGTCCTTCTGGACACACATTTGGACTTGGTGACGTTCCTGGGAAATGTGTTTCATCTTGACTCTCTTGGCTGATGTCTGAGTCTGTGCCCTCACTGAGGGTTGCTCCTGTGTTTCAGGCTGCAAAGCTGCAGGCTTAACTTGCTTTTTGAGGACATGGGTGGTCCAGCTGCCTGCCTGTCAGCTGTGGAGCATCCAGAGGCACTCCCGTGGGAGAGCAGAGCCCAGCCTGCATGGGCAGAGCTGTTACCAGCGGTCTGCCCTCCATCAGAGCCTTGTTTTGAAGACGGGAGTAGCCAAAGCTCATTTTTTTTCCTTTAGGTCTGGCTGTCTTACAGGGAGGAGAATCTGTGTTCTCATTCCTGATTTTTGAAATTAAAACTACTCTGAGCAATGAGGAAAATAGGCTTCAAAATGACAAGACATTGAGGAGGTTGAGAGTGTAATGGACACAGAGCTAATGCTAGCAGTACAAAATCCTGCTTTGTGGAGAGGCTCTCTGACATTGGACTGGGGCCACACAATTTAAGGTAAATACTGGAGGAATTGGGGCATAGCTAATGCTGCTCTAATTCTTTCTGTTCCCTAAACTGACTCTGCTGATGGTTACATGAGGAACAGGCCTTCACAGCTGTGAGGAATCATTCACTTCACTTGCTTTTTAATGTTTAAAGCCTCAAGCCCTCCCTTGTTTGTCAAAAATGAGGGTGGCAAAAGGATTGTATTCTTACAGCTGAACTTGGTGCGTGTTTCTCTGTTGTGTGACTGTCACCTTTCATCACAGACAGATGGAAATCAGCTGTATGCAGCCAGCACCTTGCAGATTTTAAAGGCAGCAAGTGCTCCTCGGTATCTGCAGGGAAGGAGGTAGATTTGTTTAAAAGCTAGCTCTTAGTCCTATGTTAAATTTGTTAGATAAAGATCAAATAACAGTATGTTCTGCTTTGAAAATTGTGTAAGAAGCTTGTCATGTGTTAAATAGCTCACAAGTCACTGGTTGCAAAACATGATGTTGGAATCTTAGAGGCACACAGGAAAGAAATGCTCACATTTCAAAGGGGAGAAGGTGGAGGGGTCATCTGCCACCTTAGGCCTGGGATGGCTTGTAAAAACTAATGTCTCACCACATTTTTGTGCAGAATGGTTGTGGGTAATGCTGATTTGAGTGCAATGACGTGTATTTGTATCATCATGTGTGTGGGTATGCAGTGGCAAGGCTGGATCTCTCATTTGGAGCAATCATTCACTGCAACAGGTTTTCAAACTCCCAGATTTTTGCAAACAGTTGTTTAATTAGTAATTCTTTGTTAGTCTTCCCTGTACTGCAGACTGCAAAGTAAGCACACAAACCAGCTGAGAGGGCAAAGGCTTTATGAAGGAAGAACTGGAATTTGATGACTTTGCTTTCGCTGTTCCTACCTTTATTTTTAGGTGAATAATTGTAGATTTTATAAGCAAGAGAGTAATTAATGTGGGGTTGTTTGCTTCCTTTTAAGTCCTTAAGAGGCTAGTTATAGACATGCTTTCAAAATAAAGGCATCTCAGAACTTGTTGTAGGGTTTTTTTTGGGGGGGGAGGGGATTACTCTTGATTAAAAAAGCCCCAACAACCTAACAGGAAAAACTTTTCAAGCAACTCTTGCCAGTTCACTCACATTCCTTTGTAATTCAGAGGAAAGTGAAACACATTGTGCATTAATAAAAACCCACTTCTGCTGCTGTGTCTGAATGGTTTTGTCCATCTAGGAACCTACATTTAGTCATCCGAGCCTGAAAACATCTCTTGTTTCCTCTGATTAGCATTAAGCTGCCTTTATGGTTACACTGAAATCATATTAACACCAAGTTGGTTGGTAAGTGTCATTTTGGAGCAGGGTCTGATTCATTGTCAAAGCTCTCCTTTGTGCTTATGGCTGCAGAAGTACCCAAAGCAATGAGCTGAGTTGGATGTGGGTCCCTCTCCAAATTCCTCCTCGCGTGAGTAATAATTAGTCACAAACCCAGCTCTGCTGTCCCTGTCTTAGTCACCAGGCCCCTGCAGTGGCTCCTGGCTGCTTTGTGCCAAGCAGCTCTGGGGAGGGGGATTATCTGTGCCCGATAAACCTCCATCCTGCTTCCATCTCCTCCTCCATCTCGCCTGGGGAGAGCAGGAAATGATTGTTTGGAGAGCATGCTGCTGCCTGTTGGAGGCCTGACCCAGCCCTGAGTCAGCTGTACAAAGCCACACCTTGCTGCCAGGTATGTGGGGCAGCCCTCACATCACACTTCCTGCTGTCCCCACTGCCTGGGTCACCCCCTGCTCCATCCCTCATGCCTTGCTGGTGGCCATGCAGCTGCTCTGGGTTCAGGGCTGTCTGAACTGGGTTGCCTGCTTGGGAGTTGACACCATCTTTTTGTTGCTGATTCATCTTTGAAATTTATGGAAATTATTTTTCTTTTTAAAGCAGCTTTGTTTGGCCAGGACTACAAGAGCTGAAAGGTGTGGTGTGGTTTTGCAAAAGTCCTCCTGCCAGGAGGAATCCCGATGAGCCACACCAGCTCTGTGGGACCACAGAAACTGGGGCTCTGGGTGGGGGAACTTACCACATTTTGCAAGAGGCAGTTTGGTGAGGGATGTTTCTGCTGAAACAGAACGTGGGGGTTTTCAGGATCTGTGTGAGTTTCCCCTCCCCGAGTTCTCTGTTTGACCTGACTCTGCTGTCATAGCCTGGTTAGGGCACAGTATCTGACCTGGAGCAATGTACTCCTGGAAACTGCTCTGCATGGGGAATTGTGCTGAGAAGGGGTGTCCCTAAAGGAATCCTTTGGGTTGATAATACATTTCTGCTGCCACCTACTGAAAGGTTCCCGTTGACTTGCTTTTGTAGTAGTTCACATCAGGCTAGGGTGCAGGAGTTCACTGGAGTAATCTGTCATTTCCCACTCACCAAGAGCAACTGTCTCCATCTCTGCTGGAAGCGCTGTCCTGTTCCTCAGACAGTGAAGTGCTGCTGCCATGAGCCTGGGGTTGGGCACAAGGGCTGGCAGGCAGCCTGGCTTTCTGCCCCTTACCTTGCCCCTTCTTCTCTTGAAGGCACCAAGTATGGAAGTTAATGGGGGCTTTTACAGCTTAGCTTTTTCACAGTATGTTCCTTGAGGTGCTTTAGTAATGATGGGGGAAGCCCAGCTGGTTGTGCTGTGGTTGGATCACTACACGATGATCATGGATTTGCACCAGCAGTTCTTTAGGCAGGTGCTTCTAAGGATTCTCTTGAGTTGGCAAATGTAGTTGTATGCTTGATGTTTTCTCTTCTGCACTCTAACCCAGGTAGTTCTGAGTGACTGTGGGTCCCTGTTACCTTGTGGAAGGCAGAGATGAGGGAAAACCCAAGGGTCTGAATCATCACTACTTCTCTGAGATGTGTGGCGTCACGCTTCTGTCAGCAGCTGTCGTCAGAAACCAGCTGGGCTCCCTTCCTATTCCAGGTCATTCATTCTTGAGCAAACTCTGGGCAACTTCCTAAGGCAGTAACTGCTTGGAAAGTCTTGGAGTGTATCTAAATATTTGGTGGTTGCTGTAGAGTAGTAATTCCCAGTGTGTACATGTGCCACAGTGTTGAACTGGGTGAGGACCAGTGCTGGGTGGACCCATCAGGGCGTAGGGCTGCCTGCAGACCTACCCCACCCCATTGCTGGTGTCCACTTGTGCAGCTTCTCCTGGAGCAGGAGCAGCTGGGTGCTGTTCAGCAGGTCCACCTCCTTCCTGTTCTGGGCTTCCAAGTGAAATCCTGTTAAACAGAGCACATGTCCTCAGCGTATCATCTTCCATGAGCTTAGTCTAACCAAAATGTTTGCCTTGCCCAAGGTGTGCATGCCAGGGCATGGAGTGCTGCCCTGCACAGGGAGTTTGGGCACTGCCAACCCCTGAACAGCAGTGGTGGCCCCAAGAGTGAGGGCAGCTTGGGCTGCTGCTGCCTGGCCCCCAGTGCACAGGCAGCACAATTTGCCATCCTCCCAGGCAAGATCCTTCTCCAGTCGACCATGTGCTCCCAACTCTAGCTCAGGATCTGCTGATTATTTTCCCACAGAGCCCTCAGGGAATGCCAAAAATGGTTTGAGTTAACTTTGGGGGATAAAGAAGCTCTTGGCTAGCCACAGGTTTACTGAGGTGTCACAGGATGAGTTGTCTTACAGCTCCTGTTTGAGGCACTGCATCATGCCTGAAGACTGCAGCCTTCCTCAATGGAAGCCTTCTGAGTGTGAAAGTGGGATGCCAGAATCTGGTGGCTGGTAGCCAAGCATGCTGAGAGCCATGGGAAGGGAGGTATTCTCTGAGAAGGGACCTGCCAACTTGTTTTGTCCTCACAAGTTGGTTGTAAGACAAGTTCATAGAAAAACAGTTTAGAAAACAAAAAAGGGAGAAAAAAGAATGGCTGAAATGAATAGGCATGTTCCAATACTAGATCCTTAAATTTCCATGGAAACATTTTTGTTTGGGCTTAAGCAAATCTGTGTTTGCAGGTCAGAGGTTGAAGCTTTCTTTCATTTGCAGAGGTGACGTGAGAGGAGTGGAATTTGGAGAGCAAAAGTTGATGTTGAATGATAAACCATGACTTGACACAGGAAACTCACCTGTATGGAGGTGTATGGCAGCGTGGATGGGCAGGGCTGCCATGTCTGTTCCCTCTGGGAGCACAGGGCTGTTTGGGCTCTTGGGGTGGGTGGGAATGCTGTGCCCTGTCCGCTGAACCACGGGCTCCAGCCAAGGGCCAGCCACACGCAGGGCTCTCCCTGAAGGCAGAGGCGTCTGAATCACAGTGCTGGGAGGGAGGACAGTGCTTTGATCATCAAAAGCCCATCCAAGAAAAGCTGATTAATAGTTTTTTCTTGCTGTGGAATCTGTGGATGCTGGCTCTTTAATCTGCCAGGAATGCCAGGTCCGGGTGCGTCATCTGGAGCAGCACCGACCTCTCCAGCAGCATGATGCCATGGGAGCGGAGGTGGGAGGCTGGAGCAGGAGGTGACTTCCCACCGTGTCAAAAGGCCACGGGCCACTTCTGTTAACCACAGCTCCTTGTCTTCTTTGGGGTGTGAGCTGTAATTGTATTTGCATTCAATGCAGTCTTTCCACAGCTGCTGCCAAAAGCAAACAGTGCAGAGCTGGTCGGGGAGCAGGCGCTGCTCGTGATGGAGAGTGAAGGGCAAGGGAGAGCCCAGGAACGGGGTGGTGGCAGGGGCGAGTCCTGTGGTGTTGTTTGGCTGCAGCCACCCGTGCCAGGGCACAGGCTGGCCACGCCAGCACACCTTGGTCAGGAGCGTGCACAGCGAGGGCTGGCTCATGGTGCTGCCTGCACAGCCCCTGGCTGAGCTGCTGCTTCCAGGAGTCTGCACGTCCTATGCCAGCACACACAGAGGCAGCTGGGGCTGATGGAACCCCCAAAGCCATTGCCTGCACCCCTCACAGGTGCCAGGGGATGTGTTGGCAGTGGGCATTGCATCCCCCCAGGCCCATTGCATATCAGTGCCCTGCCCTCCCTTCTTGTCCTCGCAGGCAGGGCTGGGGCTGGTGCTGCCTTCCCTGCCTGACCCTGCAGCTCTGTCTGTGGAGCTGGACAGCCACCATTCCTCCTGGGAAGGGTTCCTGGGAGATGGGTGTGCATTGCCTGTTGGATGGGGCTGTGTGAGTGCTCACTCCCATTTTTGGCTGCATCTCCACCTGTGGGAGATGATGGTGTTTTTAGTCCATGTAGCTGTACTGAACCACACACGAGTGCACTTCTTGCCCCACACGCCTTTTTTAGGAAGGCTACAGGAAGCCTTGGAGGTGGAGAAGGCTTCTGAGAGCTGGGGGGGGGAGAATATGGGCCAGGTTGATGATACATCTGTACTTGGGTAGGAGAGGTGCAAAGTCCAGTTTCTGAGCCCCCAGGATGTGCTTGGAGGCCCAGCTGGTGGGATTGGCTCTGCTGCCCAAGGAGGGATCTTCTTGCCCTCCATTCTGGTGCCAGACAGCTATTAGCATGGTAATTCTGTTTCCAGAAAGCAGATTTAGGTGACAACACTTCCTTTGGGGCTAGTTTTGAGACAGATCATCAGGGCTGTGGTTTGTCTTGCTCCCAAGTGCTGCAGCCCTTCCTGCCTGGGGAAGGAACTGTTGTTGGGAGTGGTATTAGCTCAAAGAAATTAGGAAACCAGGCTGGGAGGCATTGGCTGCAGTGGCTTTTGGGGGCATCCTCTGTGGGTTTGCACCCTGTCAGTGTTCTGCAGGTGGCTCAGACCTCCCTGGGCTGTGGCAGCAGCCATGTGTTGGTCTTGTGTCCCAGTGCAGGTGGCACTTTCTGTGTGGGGCAGAAGAGAGATCGGGGGGCTGTCACCACAGAAGAGGGAGTGGATGAGAACTGGTGGGTGGCCTGTGGCAGGAAGAAGTGAGGGTGCAAGAGCATGCCCTGGGCTGGAGCAGGTCAGCTGGCTCACTTTTGGAGTGCACATAAAGTGTGCTGTCCACTTGGAAACCTGTACCTTCAAATGCTGCTACCTTCCCATGCTCCCTCTTCCATGCAGCCTCCCTTTCCTTGCTGTGTGGGGGAGAAGCTTCTGCAGTGCTGAGGGGACCTGGAGCCCTGGGTGATCCCTCCCTGTGTGAGTGAACTGTGCCCGGGTCATGGGAACGCTCTGGCCCTTCTGTGGCAGTGGCGGGGGCTGGCAGGGCCTGGCAGTGCTGCTCAGAGGCTGTTCCTCTGAAATCAGTTTCAGTAACACCCCACAAGAGAGTTTTGTAGAATAATTCTCTAGCAAGTGGCTGTGGGAGTTGTGACCCAGGAGGAGGAACCGGCCCCTTGCTGCAGTTGGAGCCCTTGGCTGACACAGCAGCTGCTTCCTGTCGTGCCCTCCGGGTTTCCTTGTCACTGCCTTGCCACACTCCTGGCGAGACTGCAGGGGGACAGCAGTCACCAGGGTCACTGCCCGGCCTCCTGTGGAGCCTGGCCCTGCTTGTCAGCTGGAAAATGGGGCTTTTCTGGGAGCTCAGCGTCATGTGGCAACTTCCCCCTGCTGCCTTCTCAAAGCCAGTCTCCTTTCTCTGTTCTTCTCTGGAGCTCTGTGGCTCGGAGCATCTGAGGGGCACAGGGGCATTTGGGGCTGATTTGGGCACCCACCTTACTCGTCCAGATGCCCACAGGAGCTGGGGGAAGGGTGGGGGCAGTTTAGGGCACTGGTGTGGTAAGTGAGTAGGAGCTCTGGGTCAGCAGCTCGCAGGTCATGCAGCCACCAAAGCCAGGAGTGCAGGGCCAGTGTGCTGCTTGTCCCCTTGGGCTGCTGCCGTGTCCCCTTGGGCTCCTGACTGGTGAGTACTGGAGCTACAGCTGTAGAAGTGAAACCAGAGGCTTCAGAGAGCAGCAGCCACCTCTGGTTTCACGAAGCACAATTTTGACTGTGTGAATTTCCAGAGTCTGCACTTGCCATGGCACAGGTAGCAGAGAATGGTCTCCTGGAGCAGCAAACACATTTTCCCAGGAAAATGGATAGCACAGCGGGTGCTGAGGTGAAGCCCAGCAGCCACAGGCCGGCCCAAACCAGGGGCTCAGAGGACACAGGGTTAACTATGAGTGCAAATGAAAGCTGTGAGCTGGAAGCTGGAGGTGGGGTTGGGGATGCAGGGTGGTGTTCAGGGAACAGATACCACCAGCCTGACAGGTCTGGCTGGACCGGAACAGCCTCCAGCATGACTCCAGAGCTGTGCTGTCGTGTCCCTGGGCTCGGTGTGAGTAGGCAGAGCGTGTGTCAGCCGCTAGCTCGGCGCTGCTCCCCGCGAGAGACGGAGTTTCCTGTCTAGACCCCGGTAATCGCCGGGAGGAGGGGTTTGCACACACGCTCCCGCTCCTTCTCCCCTGATTACTGAAGCAGAACCCGGGCTGCAGTTCCCCCTTCCTGGGGAAGGAACACCTCGCTCCTGCCACGTGTCTCGGAAAATGTGGTGGCTGTCTGCTCCTCGCTTGCCTGTGATCCATGCTGGAGTGGGAGCCAGCCCTGTGCTGGCTCTGGCTCTGCCTGCCTGCAGGACAGCTTGGGGAGGCTGCAGCCCCCTGGCTGTGGCTGCAGGGCTCCCCTTGATACTCGAAGGATGCTCTTGGAGCCCAGAGATGGCACTCCCTGGAAACTGCTTCTGGGAGGGAGTGAAAGTACTGGGACCAGCCCGGATTCTTGTGCCTCTAAAGTTAGGTGGCTAGGGAGAGTGATTGAAAGAAAAATTCCCTGAATCCTCCTCTACCTGGGACTGCAGGTGCTGCCTAAGTGCAGAAATGGCCTTAAACCCAGGCCCTTTGCCATGGGGAGGGCAGTGTGGGTCCCCATGTGGGCCATGTGTGCTCCTGTGCTCTGTCAGGGTCCCTTGTCCTCATGGAGGTGGGGCCCACACGGGCACCAGCAAGGTTTCCTGATTGGATGTCTGAAATTCTGGGCTCTCCCAGTCCTGCTGGACAGTGCCTGTGGAGAGCTGCTTGCTGGAGCTGTCTCCTGCCTGGTGGGAGCAGGAGATAGAGGCAGGGGAGAGGACAGGAGGGCAGGACCATTTCATGCACTAATTTAGTGGTGTTAAGAAAAAGCTTTAGTAAAAAATGACCCCCTGGAAGTCAGCTCTGCTGCTGCCACTCTTCTCTGGTCAGCAGAACGAGGTGAAGCTTTGAGCCACAAGGGTTTTTTGGGCCTGTCTCCTCTTGATGCCCTCAGACTCAGTTCCCTGTGTGTGAAATCCCTCGACGTCTGTGTGGGCAGCGTGGGGACACTGACAGAGTCCTGCTCGTGTGTCACTGAGTCACTGACAGTGGGAACCTGTGGCTGCTCTTCTTCTCCCTGTGGTTTCCTCAAAAGCAGTTCCTGTAAGAGAAAGGGACCCCATGTGCCGGGGGACCGTGGAGAGGGACCAGGAACCCTGGGCCATAACCCTGGCTCTGGCTGTCATGAGCAGCCTTTAGTGGTTAAATACAGACCCTTCAGCCTTTAGAAGCAGGGCTGGGAGAGATGTCCTCATGGCAGGGACATTCCAGCTGAGTGTGCAGCTGTGCCACGGCAAGGGGACAGAGAGGCAGTGGTGGCAGCAGAACTGCTCCATGGGCTAATGGATTTTCAGCATTACAAGTCCATTGGGCTCACACAAGTCAGGGTGAGGCTCTCGGGGCAGCAGCAGTTCTTGCCCTTCACCTTTCCGTGGTTTGGGTGGGCTCTGGGGGCCACTGCTGCACTACTGGGCTGGTGGCACTGTGGAGGTGACTGGTAGATCCTCTGGCAGGATGCTCTGGGCAGAGGCCTGGACTCCTGGAATTGAATACCAATCCTGCCAGTGCTTATTGGGAGCTGGCAGGGCCCAGAGCAGGGCTCTACATGGGTAGCACGGGAGCCTGTGCTCACAGCAGCACTGGAGGAGACTGTTGTGTCTGTTGTTTGGAAACCCAGAGAAAATAGTCAAAAGAGCCAAGCACTGATTTTTCCAGCCACAGAGGAGCACCCAGACTAGCAGGAAAAAACGCTGCATGCTGAATTCCTATCTTGGGATGCATGGCTTGGGGCTGCTTCCCTGCCAAGCCCAGCCTAATTACAGATGATTAAGGAAACACGTATTTGGTGACGATGCCAGGGAATTGCTGATAGAAAGGAGGATATAGGGTTAGAAAATGGCCCAGCTGGGAAAAAGAACCTTTTGTGCCCAAGCAGAGGGTTTTGCTGTGTCTCCATAAGGAGGCCTTGGCATGTCAGTCCCTCTCTAGACTCCAAGAGTTACAGGATCTGATTTGATTTCCTTCCTTGCTGAGGTTCATGACTCCCACTTTTTGCAGTGCCACTGTTGCAAAACCCTGGCAGCTCTGAGAAGGTTTTGGGGGGAAGAAAATTTGGTCTGTGTAAACATTCCCCTGCCCCTGTTTCTCGGGGAATGCTGTCCCCACATGGGACACCTGCAGTGTGGTGGGTGCCCCAGCCAGCACCCACAGCTCTGCCTGGGTACCCAGGTTTGTGCTGGCAGGGCTGGGGGGATCCTGATTTACCTCTGGTTTCTGCCTTGCAGCAGAAGAAGTCGTACCTGGAGCGGAGTGTGAAGGAAGCAGAAGACAACATCCGGGAAATGCTGATGGCCCGCAGGGCACAGTAGTGGCACCCCTGGATGATCCCCATTGCCTGACCCCCTCACCCCACCTTAATAAAACAGTGCTGTGGCACACAGCACGTGTCTCTGTGGCTGCTCTTCCTGCATGGGTGTGATGGAGAAATGAGGTGGTGGGAGGAGTTGGGGTAAGGGGCCTGCAGGGTATCTCTGCTGTATATTCCTGCTATCCTGGGGCTACCCAGTGCCTGCTGCCTGGTGTGGGCACTGGGGAATGTCCTGCTGGGGAGGGGTGGTGGGCAGGGCTGGCACAGGCACAGACACAACCATGAACATGGACACAGGCATGGGCACAGGCACATAAATGGGCATGGGAACTGGCTCAGGCCCAGCCAGCCTGTGCCAGGAGATCATTCCCACTGCTGCGGGTCATTATTACTGCCCTGGATCATTCCATGTATTCTGTTCCATTCCCCCTGTCCCGTTCCATTCCTCCTGTCCCGTTCCATTCCCTGTCCTGTTCCATTCCCCCTGTCCCATTCCATTCCCTGTCCTGTTCTATTCCCCCTGTCCCGTTCCATTCCCCCTGTCCCGTTCCATTCCTCCTGTCCCGTTCCATTCCCCGTCCTGTTCTATTCCCCCTGTCCCATTCCATTCCCCCTGTCCCGTTCCATTCCTCCTGTCCCGTTCCATTCCCTGTCCCGTTCCATTCCCTCTGTCCTGTTCCATTCCTCCTGTCCCGTTCCATTCCCTGTCCCGTTCCATTCCCACTCTCCCGCTCCGTTCCCGCCCCAGCAGTGCCAGCTGTGCGCGGCGGGACATCGCCCCCGCGTGGCCGTTTCGGGCAGTGCACCAGCCCGGCTCCGGCCGTGCTTCCAGCGCCTTCCAGCGGCTCCCGGGATCTCGGAGCTCGGAGTTTCCAGGTCCCGCCGCGGCCCCCCGTGCTGTGACCCCACGGGCACACGCGTGCTCTCACACTCTGGGCTGGCTCTTCGCTGCCCCCAGGCTCCCACCCCACTTCCACGGAGGGTGATCCATGGACTCCACTCCTGATTCCAGCTGCCAAGCTGTCAGGGAGGTGACAGTGACAGGGCTCATTCCCAGGGCAGGGACCTCTGGGAACCAGGCCACAGACCTGAGCTTAAGGCTGCAGAAGGGCAGCCCCCAGAAGAAGGCTTCTGGGGACAGGGAATTGCAAGGGACTCTCATCAGCCCCAAACACATGAGCTTGCCCCAGACCAGAACCCTGAACTGCCCTGCTGAGCCCAGAGTGGAGCTATGCAGAGGCCTCAGGCTGCACAGCCAAGGGACAGCGAGTGCAATGCCCTCTGCATCCCTGGGTGATCTCCAGGCAGTGCCAAGCAGAGCTGGTGTGTGTCAGGGCACCAGGGTAGGCTTTGCTCCCAAGGCTAGGGGAGCAGCAGGGTGGGACACACCCCATGGAACCAGCAGCAGGTTTTCCCCACTTTTCTGCAGACAAAAGCTTTTTATCCCTTTTCTGGCTGGGTGTGCCATGGAACAGCTTCAGCTCTAAATCCGCAGCACTAGATTAATCCATGGCTTTTCTCTTCTTACTCATTAATTTACTTCCTGCAAGCCTCTGCTCTGCAGCATGGATCACAGCTTGGGGCCAGCGCTGCCCCAGGAGCTGCTGGTGCACACACACAGCAGCTCAGCCTGTGCTTCTCCCACCTCTGCTGTCCCACGGCTGCTGGAGAGGGCCCTGGTTCCAGAAGGGAAAAAATAAGGATAAAAACCCAACTGTGCTGCCTTGTGTGGAATGAGGGGCTTGGAGGTGCCATACTACAGTGTCAGTGCCCACAGGAAGCTAAAGACAGCACCAGAGGGGATGCCCACCCTGCAGACAGATTTACTGAAACAGTCAGGACCTAGTGAAGAAAATCAACTGTTGGCTTTAATTATTGCGTACGTCTTCATCTCTAGGGCTAGGAAAATCTCAACTCGTAAATATACATTTCATCAGAATGCCTTTGGCTGAAATACACCATGAGCACATTCTTCAAAGTTACAACAAAAGTCTTAGAAATGTTAAAAAGGGATTCTCTTTCCTTTACTAAAAGAAAGGAGTGCACCCCCCACCCCGACAAGGCGCTAGGACGGACGGACAGACGGGAACTCTTGGCTGTGCAAAGCAGAGCGTTGATTACAGTAACAGAAAGAAGTCGGGACAGGAGTGGGGAGCCTGCATAGCGCTCGGTGAGCGGCGGGGCGGCAGCGGCGTCAGGTCAGCATGTCCCAGAGGCAGCAGCAGCAGAGCGCGGTCCAGCACGCCGTCAGGCAGGCGCTCTCGCCCGTGTCGTCCCTCCGCCGCTCCTCCACGACGTACACTGCGGGACAGAGGAGCTGGTGAGGCACCGAGCAGCGACAGCGCCGGCCGCAGCCACAGCACACAGGGAAGGGGACAAGACCCAGGTGTGGCCCGGCCCCCAGGTCAGGTTTGCAGGCGGTGCCAGCTTCCCCAGCTGTCAGCACATCTGTCCGTGCAGACTGGCACTGCTCAGCTCGCTTGAACGAGGAGCTGTTCCCAAACGCTGCTCCAGCCTTTGCACACACAAAACTGCCTCCGTCCCTAGGATCACAGGGCAGGGACCAGTCCTTGCTCCAGCTCTGTGTCCCTCCTGCACGGGAGGGGACTCCCAGCTCTGCCAGCTCAGCACCCGAGGCGCAGGCTAGGAGGTGGCAGTTCAGTGACAGCCCACTGGCCAAGGGGAGGTGCCCAAATGCTCCAGGTATCACCTCATGGATAGAAACCATCTCTGCACAGAGGCTGCTGGGATTTACTGCACACTGCCTGAGCACACAGGAGGGAGCCCCAGGTTTGCATGGAGCTCTCCAGGCAGGGTCTCCTATTTGAGGCCAGCATGCTGCTCTTCGTGCAGCTTCTGAGGCACATTAGAACAGAGGAGCAGTTTATCTTTGGTTCCTCCTTGCTGAGTGCAGCCTGTCACACCCAGAACTGCATCAGTCTGAGGGCAGGCAGGTGTTTGTCCTTCCTGACAGCTTTCTTGGCTCTGATTGTTGTGGTCTGGGTGGGAAATGTGCCCTCACACAGGAGTCCAAGCCAGGCAGGCAGCATTGACACATGGTGCTGGCAGGCAGAAGCCTGGGCCAGTGGCATGGCAGTGGCCTGGCCTTCCCACGGGCTTGTTTTGTGCCTAGGAAACCATTCCCCAGTCACTACTTCAGCTCTGCAGAAATGGGTGGAGGATGATGTGCTCCAGCTTACGTGATGCCAAAACCCTGACACCACCAAGTGAGGCAGAGAGGGGGAGTCCAACACGCCCCCAAGATGTCTGTGCTTGGGGACAGCTTGGGCCTGAGCCTCAGGCAGTCTCCCTCTCAGCAAGGGGAATAAAGGAGAAGAGGCATCCTCTGCCCAGGCACAGCCCAGCTCCAGGGGAGCCCCTGCACAGCCTCAGCACAGCACTGCTGTCCCCCTTCCCTCTGACCAAACATCACAGCACCGGCAGCCCTTGCTCCAGCAATGTCAGGATGGAGGCTCCCTTCTCCCTTCAGCCCCAGGAGGAGGTGGCAGCGCTGTGACAGGCTGTGCTGGCTCAAGAGAGATGCCACACACTCTCCTCCCTCAGGAGCTGCTGTCCCTGCCTGTCCCTGCAGAGCCCAGGCTGGCACCTCCCAGCAGGAGCAGAGCAGAGCTCGATGGAAGCCTGGCTCCCTGTGCTGCTGCCAGGGGGAGGCTGAGACCTCCTGTGCCCAGGGCCAGCCCCTGCCACACCCACAAGGAGTGCAGAACAAGAGCCATGACTTGTGAGCCTGGCACCCTGGCTGCCTCAATCCCCCTGAAAGAGTGGACCACAGATCCATCCCATCCTATCCCAAGGAGAATATGTCCCAGGGCAGACAGGACTGTGGTCAGGCCCCTCGCTCCTCCCTGCCCTCAGCCCCAAACCTGCAGCCAAAGCCATGCCTGAGACTTGGAAAGGTAACATGGAAGTTTGTGAGCCCTGACCTTACAGAGCAGCGTGTCAACAGCTCTGCCCCCTGCCTGTTCTCCATGGACAGGCGGCCCAGGGCCTTGGTTTGGGCTTTATTTTCCTGGTGGATCCAGGAGCTCTAAACAAGCAGCTCTGGTGTGTTTGTTTGCTCTAAGAAGGTCCTGTTGCAATCAGTGGAGGCAAAACACAAACCAATTGCTCTGAGAGTCCTGTGTAAGATGGTGACATCCCTGTGCTGGAGCCCTGACACAGCCCTGGATCCCAGCCAGCTGCCAGGCTGGAATTCAAGCTGTCCCACCACTGAGCCATGGGGAGCTGGATTGCTGCTGCCAGAGCATTGTCATACCCAAAACTGAGGGCCACAGTGCCCTGAGACATCCAGATCCACACTGCAGAAGGAGGCTGCCCTTTGCCAGTTACAATCAACTGTCCAGGACTGCAAGAAGCATTTGCCTGAAGTATTTATGATTAATCCATTAGAAGTTTTAAGCCAAGTGTCAGGGACATGCCGACAAAGCGTGTTCAAGGCATGTACAAAGTGCTGTTATGAAACACTTGCTGAAATATTAAACCAAATGGCTTTCCCAAGCTTGGGGCTGTGCAGAGGGAGCTGGGTGCTCTCACCAGGGCTGTTCAGCTGACTCGTGTTGGATGCTGCCCCTCTGCACAAGTGGGTCCCAGTGTCCATGGATATCACCCCTGTCCCTGTCCCTGTCAGCTCTCTGCACTGCTGCTATGGCTGGTGCTGGAAAGGGCTGCCCAGAGCTGGATGAAGGACAGACACTGCTGCCCACTGACAGCTGGGGGCAGGACCAGGACAGGGCAAGGGACAGCAGCCATGTCAAGGCCTTTCCAGGACTCACCGTGGGTGTGTGGTAAGCCTTTCTGTCAGAAACAGTGAAACAGTGCCCATGTTTGTTCCCTCACTTCTGCTAAAACCTGGCAGCCATTTAAACCACCAGAACATCGTGGCAAAAGCACCTTTCTGCAGAAACCCTCTGAAAAACAGCTGTGGTTTTCTCCCAGGGCAGGCAGCCATGGTACTTTTACAAGCCCACTCACCTTCCAAGTTCAGGGAATGCCCCAAAGACAACACCTGAAATACACATTTGAGAAATTGCTGCTTCCACTGCAGAGCTCCTCTCCAAGGAGAATGAGTCTCGAGGGCAGCTCTGCCTCTGCCAGCAACCACTGCTGCAGTCTGAGTGTGCACCAACACTGGAAACTTTCACAGTGGGAGAGCATGTGGGCAATGCTCTGAAGAGAGACAGCCACCCCTCCTCACAGTGAAGTTTTCTTTGAAGCCACATCAACGCTTCAGGAGTTGCAGCTTTGTTGCTGTCACCACACAAATTGCCAGAGAGATTTTAACCACAGATATACAGCATTAATGCTAAACAGCTTTTCTGATCTGGGTGTGGGGCTTGCAGAGGACAGGAGAGGAGCAGGACAGCTGAAGGGTGGTCAGCTACCAAAGCATGCAAGCTGGAAACCAACTCAAGGACAGGCTGGATGAACTGCTCCCAGCCCAGCCTCTCACCAGCCTGGAGACACCCTACACCAATCTGCTCATTTTGGACACCTGACCATTGGTTCCAGGGCACTAACGGAGTGACACGAGTACCTGAGCAGCAGCTTCAGCCACTCCTCCCAGCCCATGCAGTAGTGCTGTACAAACACAGTGTCAACCCCCCAAACACCACATCCAAATCTCTAAAAGCATTTAGCTGGAAGTCTTGCACAGCCCATTACTGATGGCAAGTCCCCCCACAGCTTTCCAACTGACTGCAACCAGCAGGACCCCATTGCCAGACATCAGGTTTTCTACTGGGATATCTTTGCCAACAAAACCCAATCCAGCACCTCCCAATGAAGGGAATTGTGGCTTTTGTGACATTCCTCAGTACCCTGAGTGCCTCCAAGCTAAAGCTAACCTGTCTTCTATGGTGAACCTTATTGAGGATCTCATCAGCTGCTTTGTGCCTCTCTTTTGGCCAAGGTTGGGCACTCCAACCACGTCCTACAGCACAAAGGGTCCTCATCACTATGAACAGAAGCCTGGTGGTCCCAAAAAGAAGAGAAACAAGGGTGATTTCTCTTGGATGCACTAGACAGCACTCAGTGCTAGGCTCCAGTTATGAGGGTTTCATTGTTTTTCCTAGAACAGGATGGGAGAAGGTATAAACTGAGAGACCCTCCCATCTCCTAATCAGCCTTAAAGAGCGTAGAGCACAATGAATCACACTTACCCTGAAACTGCTATCACTCCCTGTAATCTCACAGCAGTGGCCTGCATAAACCAGTGCAAATAACTCCCACTTTGTTTTTAAAACAAATACTACAATACCTTCTTATTTCATGTACAGTCTACTTTATCTTAAGCATATACATTTTGTTTCTTCTCATACCTGATTGATATGTTAATCATTAGCACCATGAAGGAAAGGAATGAGCTGTACTTTTCACCTGGTTTGGCATAAATTAAAATCATGACCTTAGACTGCAATGCCCCTTATTGCAGTGCTTTAGTGGGTCTACAAGGATTGCAGTACAAGGGCACTGGCTTTGATGTCAGAATCCGTCCATCCTCTCCCAGGATCCACACAGAGACATCATTACCAAGGTACCAACTCACCTACATGGGGGTAGTGATGGTGCCTGAGAGCCCCTGAGCCCCACAGGCTCTTCCAGCAGTCCTGCGGCACATTCCAGGGCCAGGCCCTTGCCTGGGTATCTCAGGTATGACAGGAATGACAAGCAGGCACAGAGAAGCCAGCAAGGGGCAGGCTCAGTGCCTGGGGAGCAGGAGGTGGAGAGTGAAGCCCAGCACCCATCACCCTCTTAAGGTGGGAGGGCTCCAATCCCACTGCCCTGAAGTTGACTCTCCTTTAGTCCAGCTGTGTGCCAGCACAGAGCTCTCACCTGCACTCCTGGCTATGAGGCAAGGCCTGGGGCACATGAGAGGAAGCAGCAGCCAGTGATTTAACAATCACTGCTTCTGCAGCCCCAAAATCCTTCCTGTGGCATCAGAATGGCTGTTTGCCATGGTAACAGCTGGTCAGAGCAGGAGTTTTAGTTAATACCAGAGTCTCATCTGGGAGGGAGTGCACAGCAGAGAAGGGACCCATAAGCCTCTTCCCACTTGTCAATTAAGTGGGTTTTATCACAAGCCACTTCTGCACCAAGAGCTTTGTTTTCTCTTCTTCAATGAGCAAGAAGTCTTGCTCACCACCACTCAGAATGATTTTGTGATTGCTAAGTCAGGTCAGCCTGTGCATCTGCTTTTACCTTCAAACCATTCTCACCCAGGTCCTTGGAAAACTTTTCAATTCAGGATGGAGGCCAAAGAAGGGAAAGTCAGCACAAGTGCATTTAATGGATACAGAAGTGACAGCAACAGGAAATCAAATGTCCCTGAGCCCCTCTTGGAGGTGCACTCTGGTCTGCAGACCCAGAGCTGCAGGAAGGAGGCAGCTGTGACCTCCCAGACATCCACTTCTCCCGAAATAAACCCCTCACAGGCAGCAAGTGCAGAAGAAGAGACTGCAGGACTGAGGAACAGGGACTAAACTTTCATATGAGCTTCCACCAAGGCTGCTCTCTGCACAAGGCCTCCAAGGCACAGCCTGGGCACAGATGAGATCCAACTCCCTTGGCAAGGAAGGCATTTAATTGTTCTTTCTCCTCTCTGGGGGTATTTGCTCATGCCTAACAGCTTCAGACCTGTTATTTCCCAGCCCCCCAACTCCCTCCTGCCCAGAGGCTTCCACTGTGTGCACAGTCTCTACCAACACCACACTCAGATTTCAGGAAATACCTCAGTACACTCCTGAAACAGATACTAGAGCCAGATGGAAATTCAATAGCCCACTTCCAAGCAAAAATCTTCCAAAACTGCAAAATGCTCAGAACAAGTTTCATTACTCCCAGCTCCAAACACGAATGGCTACTGCCAGAGCCACCTGAGCAGAAACCAAGTGTCAGGGAATGAAAACACCACAGAGTACAGGCAGTTCTACCTGCAAATCCCCTCTGCCACCCACCCTCAGTGACCCAGCCCAGACTTCAGCCTGGGCTCAAGCAGAAATAACTCATCTACAACTGCTCACACAGGTATCAGCTCTCCCTCTTGCATGGCCACACACCTGGGTTCAGCAGGTTTGGAAAGTTCCTGCCTTTCTGTTCCCGTAAGGCTGAGCAGCTCTGACGCTCACCCTGGGGAGTTGTTTCAGCTTTCAGGAAGCTGAACAGGCCACACATTTCAGGGAAATCACTGTGCAGGCGAGCCAAGCCTGCACTTTCCAGAGCCAACACTGCACTGGGCAAAGTTGCTCCCCTCTCACACACCAGCCTGGGTGCCAGGCATGGGTTAGGGCTCAGCAGGAACAGCACAGAAAATTTTCTTGCAGCTGAACTCAGGGCTGGGAAAGATACTGTTTCCTCACCTGAATACACAGGGATGGGATTAAGAGATCCTGGAGATAATGGAAGTGATACTAATCAGCATTTATGGTGTATCAATGTGCCTGGGAAGGATTCAAGCTCTCAAAAGGCACAAGCACTCCTTATAGGAGTCAGCACACATTCTGTAGAGTACTCAACACCAGCAGGCATCAGCCAGCTCTCCAAAGCACATAAACCCCCAGCACACAGGTTAGAAAGTGTACAGGAGACATGTCACACGAGAAACAAACTTTCCCTCAGCTCAAATGTACAATAATTCAGGGCTTCAGACCCTTCAGCCTGCTTCTAGACTACAACAAATGAGAGACATCTTCCGAAACTACAGATTTTGAGAACTTCCTCTAACATTTTTTTTAAATCAGTAAAATCTTAATTTACTGTTAAAGCAAGATGTTTTTAACCTAGTCAGCTGTAGGGCTAAGAACAGCACAGTCCTCAGCTTGTGTCAGTGCTTACTGAAAATCAGCATCAGTCCTAGAGTTAAACAAGATCTGGCTTTACACAGCACAAACTTCACCTTACAAGGATCTTGCAAGAACGTGACAAAGCCCAGTTTAAAGTAAAGGGAACATGCCCCAGTGAGATCCTCCTTGTGCAGCCCCAAGTACCACAGTCTGTGCAGTGCTAGGAAATGGCTGGGCACAATTTTCTCCTCACCCAGCCTGGTGCCCAGCCGACAAGGACTGGAACAGCAGCCTCATGAAAATCAGCCCACACTGGAGCCTTCTTGGCCTCCTCAGACCCGTTTGTCTGAAGCATGTGTTCAGATACTGGACCTGAACTGGGAATAATATTCTTTGCATCAGGTTTTTATCAGATTACTCCCTCCTTGGAGGTGAAAAGCAGTGAAGGTGAGGTGAGACAGCAGCCCCAGGACTACACTGTTTACCAGCCAACAGCCCCTGCTGTTTGTGCAGCCAGGGACAGAGGGAGGGATGACACAGCAGTCCTGGAGGAGAGGATGCTGGGTTTTAAAGCACACTAAAGAATGAGAAGCAGGTAAGAGGACAACTGCCAAGTAAGATTTATTTATTTATTTTGGCAGGACTCCAGCACCTGGAATTGCAGCTCCTGAAGGTACAGGAACAGCTAAACTAAATGCTCTGACAGACTACTTAGAAAGGGCCAACAGACAGAGAGAAAGCCTGTCCTCCAAATTAACTCCTGCTGGGGAAGGCTCAGCTCCACATGGTTTGGGAAGCAAGGGGGTAACCACTGAAAGGCACTGGAGAGCCTCACCAAAATGATTCTGATCCCCTCCCTTCCACACAGAGACAGGTAAAGAGGGAAAAAACCATCTACCCCTGCAGCAGCAGGCAGTGGCTGTATCTAGGTGACCTGTTTATTCTGCAGCTGGACAAACATCAGGAGGCAGACAGCATCACTGTGACTATTACTCTTATCACAGCCGGCTTTGCTACAAGTAATCAACTCCCAGAAATAAGATTTCCACCCTGTGTGTACAATGGCTCAGATGCAATCCCGAGCTCTGTTTGCCCTCAGTGCCTGCTGACAGAGCCTGGTTCCCTTTGGCACAGCATGGAATAGCCTCATCCCTTATGTTGGCATGTATCAACAGGGAGCAGGGGTAGAAATAAAAGTGGTGAAACTGCTAGCATCAGCTTCTGCTTTGAAAATGAGCACGTCACTTCAGACTTTGGCTCATTCCACTCCTTTTTAAAGCATGCCATTATCAGCTGCAATACATTTCACCTCCAATTTACACAGACAAGAAAGTACCAGCTGACCAGTCAGCAGTTACTGTGGTTTCCTTTGATAACAAATAATGAAAATACTGGTGGGGAAACGAGATATCTTCTGGAATGAGGTACTTTCTTCCTCCTAAGCAAGCCCTTGCTGTAAAGAAGAACCTGCTCCCTACACAATGCTGGACACAGGAACCACATTGTAAAGCTGTGTGTTTCCCAGCTTTGTTCTGGTGCAGGCAGGTTCTTTCTAGCCACACCAAACACTGTGTGGCACATCTACCCTGTTCCAGGAACTCACACCCACATGGATTTTGTGTGGACAGACACAGAGTCAGCCCTCAGCCTTGGCAGCAGGAAAATTGCAGCCAGGGATCAGCACATCAGCCCCCAGAGCTGGGAAGCTGAATCAGACACCGTTAAGGATAATGTCCCTCAGGCTCAGCATACACACTATCATCCCTAAAGGCAAAGGGCAAGTTGCTTATTTCTAATGAACGACAGCCAAGTCAGTTGCCAGCCCTCGCAAGATGTGAGACCTGAGGTTTCTTTGAAGACTTTGGTATCAGTAACCTGGTCAAGGCTAAAAGCCATCCATCCAAAAAAACAAAACCATGAGGGCTTCTGTGCCACCTCAGCAAGTCACCAGTGAGGCTCCAGCTCACTGCTCCTTCATGTGGAGAAAAAAAACATGTTTTGAGGTCTTTCACAACTTTTTGAGGTAGCTGGGGTGACTCTGAGGGGTGCAAGCTTGTACCCCATCCCCTCTGGGAGAAGGGGCCAAGGAACACTGGGATCAGCTGACAGGGACACTTCCCTGTCCCACAGTGCCCTATGGGGGTGGCCACATGGCAGTCATATGGCCACCACCACTAAGTCTTAACACACAACCACAAGCTGATTTCTGCACCCCAGCCACCCTCGTGGCTGGCTAATCCTGCACAGGCAGTCCAGAGGGGAAACACATGTTCTTGCTCAGAGCTGCTCTGGGCTGCAGCTTCCTCCAGGCAAGCCTTTAGATTTGTCCTCCTATTCAATGGCATACAGAATCCCTTTGTCAATACGATCCAAAATCATATTGACATCCCTTTCTCACCTATTTGCTGCAGAGTCACTGCTCACTGAACAACAAGAACTTTATCTTTCCTACCCTTAGCAGTACCCAGGTTAAGCTGCTTCCCTGTTACATCTCAGATGCAGCTTTAATGCAGAGTGAAGCATGTGAGGTTTTTTTACTTCTGCAAGGGCCAGGTGGACAAGCTATGTCCATTGCTACTCCTGACAGGCTACAAACGAAGATGAAAAAACAGAATCACCAGAAAATGCTACTTTACCATCAGATTCTGAGAGCTCAATAGTAATTATTTCCATCTGTGTGATCCACTCAAGACCAAAATATGATACATAATTACTTCCACATATTAGCATTAGCACATTGGCTAACATCTACAACATAAGAGTCTGCTTTGCAGTTTGCCCACACAGTAAAATAACATAAAGCATAGAATTTAAAGTATAGCAAATTTCCTAGTTTTCACTGTGGACACATGTTTGTTCAGAAATACTAATGTACTACTTGGAGTAGCTTAATTCATTAGATTAAGCAAAGTCACGCAGGAAGCAAAACATCCGCTCTGAGAGGAAAGCATCCACACAGTAGCTCTCCACAGATAATTATTCGGAAACACCACAGGAACTGACAAGCCACACGAAATCACACTAGACCAGCCAGGCTGACTGCAATGCCTTGATTAAATTTAGATGTCAATTTTTGAATATTAGAAGTTCAGCCACACCAACAGATACACAGCACTAGTGTAACAGATTTCTAAAAAATTAGCTTTTTTAGAGGCATCCACTCTAAGCTAGACACTCCTGGGGTTCTCTAACAAAGCCCCATTGAAAGCTCTTTTACAGTGTCAGAGGACAAAGATCAGGTTCCAGTTTGACAGACTGGCCAAAAAATGAGCAAAGGGCAGGGGGGAAGGGTGTTTAACAGAAGGAGAATGAAGGAAAAGAAAGCTTTTGCAGACAAATGCAAAGTTATAGCCCTGATTTCACTTTGCAGACATTAATAAATGTGTTTAAAATAAATGGGGCAGGGTTAGATGGATAATAGGAAGAAATTCCTCCCTGTAAGGGTGGGCAGGGCTGGCACAGGGTGCTCAGAGAAGCTGTGGCTGTCCCTGGATCCCTGGAAGATCCCAAGGCCAGGTTGGACAGGGCTTGGAGCACCCTGGGATAGTGGAAGGTGTCCCTGCCATGGCAGGGGGTTGGAACAGGCTGATCTTTAAGTTCCTTCCAATTCAAACCATTCTGTAATTCTATCACTTTTTTACATCTACTTCTGCAAAAGCAGAGCAAATTAGACACTCCCAAGATGGGTTCAGAGACCACTTGTAGCTGCAGGAAGGCAGTTCAAGGACAAGACTTACCAGAAGGTTTTTGATTTATGGGTTAGAGTGCTGCTTCTGCAGAGCTGAAGTTGTGTTAGCTTAGGCTTAACAAAATCAAAACCTCCTGCAGAACAAGCCTGGGCTCTTACTGAAAGACACTCAAAAGCTTCACTGCTTGTCCCCTCCCATTTCCCAGCCCATTCTTTGGGCTGGTCCACAGGTTTGTGAGCAGAGCAGAGGGCATTCAGTGTAATCAGTTCCCTGATCCAATTTGATACGAGATCCTTCAAGCTTCCAAGGCAGCAGAACTGTCTCAAAGCCAGACTGTCCAAAGCCACAGCCCCTGTCTCCCTTCAGCCTCTGCCAGCACATCCCTTTCTGTGGCTATAGCAAAAAAGCAACACTGGCACTAATCAAACACCAACCAAAGATATTCAACAGGCGAGAAAAAGCTTGCCCAGCACTAAGAAACATCTCTTAGCCACCCCAAAACCCCAGGGAAAATCCAGATTACAATTTGAGTCCATGTGGTGGAAGTGGTGGGAAGCAACACCATGCTGCTGCCTCCTCCTCCTCCAGGGTTCCCACTCTGTTACAGAGGAAGTTGAACTCATGATTTGCCCATAATTCAGGTTCTTATTCACTCACACCAATTGTTTACTGCTTAAATTTGGGTCCTCCTGATAGACCCACACCAGTTCAAACCCACTGAACAGTCCCACCTCTCTCAGCTTCTCCTCTTAGAAAGGAGGAGAAGCTCTGGTCCTTTAATCATCCTCTCTGCTTCTGCTCTGACAATCTGAGCCTGCAGCAAGCCCCAGGAGAGCTGTGGGTGCCAGGGCATACCAATGTGCCATATTGTGGGGATGCAGCACACAGATGGACCAGCCAGCTGCCAGAGGGAAGGTGCACCATCCTCCCTCCCTTCCCTAGAAATCTCGGTTTTTCCACAGAATGATAGTAACTTCAGAAAAAACCCAAAATTCCAAGGAACAAGTAGATCACTTGGACAGATACTGATGGGCTCAAGAAAACTGAGGCCCACTAATTCAGTACAGATTGCACATTTGAATATTATAAGCTTTAAACTGTGCAGCCTTTGGCTGAAACTTCTCAACCAAGAGAAAGGTGGAATGAGAATTGTGGCAAATCTAAAGCCTGTGCAACAATCTCAGCATTAAGGATTCCCTTGAGGAATCAGCACTAAGGATGTTCAGCGGTATTCTCTAACAACCAGGGAGAAGACTGTGAGAGAAATACAACAAAACAAAGCAGAAAAACAAGCTGTAAACAAAATCCCCATTTCAAACAAATCTCCACCTCCTGCAAGGCCATTAGGGCCAGGTGCTGGTGAACACATTACCTCAAGGTCAGTGTGTACTGGTGAGGCAAACAACGCCCCTGACACTGCAGCTGCTGAGCCATACCTGTGTTTTTGGGCCCATCTGCGTACACGGGTCCTGGCGGCGGTGGAGGAGCGTTCTGCCATCCGTACTGGGGATATCCTTGGTAGCCTGGCTGGCCTGGCTGGTAGGGCCCGGGGGGATAGCCAGGGTAGGGGCCAGGAGGGGCCCCTGGCTGCTGTGCATAGGGTGGGTACGGGGCAGTCGGGCCCGGGCCGGGGTACGGTGGAGGATTATCGTAGCTCATGTGGGATGCAGAACCTGTCCTGCAAAAGAGGAAACAAACAGGACAACTGGTTTGCTTTTGTCTGCTCATCTGTGACCATATGAGTTCCATTTCAGACTGCTCTCCAGAGGGCCCTAGGTTGTGTGAGAAACAGACTTCGAAGTACCTAGTCAAGCAGCAAATTTATTTTTAAACCTATCAGAGGAGCAGGGATGAAGTTGAAGTGATTTCTCTTAGTGAAACAAGTTTAGCTGAGCAGGAGTAACATGCTGCTTTCCAGTCATGCATCAGCTATCTACCCTAAGACCTAAGTCTTGCAGCAGCAAAGCAAAATCCTCTGCTTCCACTCATGATTAAAACGCTTTTAAGAAAGATTTAGAAGCGATTACTTCATGTTTCTGTCAATATCAGAAAGGAAAACGATGGAAAAACACAGCCTGTTCCAGGCATATTTGATAGCTTTGACAGGAGAAGGAGTGAACACTAACGTCCATTACACTTCTGCTAATTGTTAAAGCCTCCAGACCAGCACTCTGGAGCAAGGCTGTATGTGAATAATTTCTTGATGACTCTGTACCCCAGCAAGTTGTGTAGTCTTCCAGTCATACACAACTGAATCATTAAGCAGCCACAAAGGATTAGGGCCCTGGGCTCAGCCTCATTCAAAAAGCGACATTAAAGACACCTCAGAGAGCTGCTGCTCATAAAACCCATGTCATGTACTCCTCATGGCACAGCCATTGAAGATGAGACTGTCACAATACTGCAACTCTAATGAACCTCTGAGCAGCATGACTAAGCAAACCATTTCTTACATTAGGCTGCTGGAGCTTCCCTCTGTCTGAGAAACAGAAGTGTATGTTAATATCCTACATGCCCAGGAGCCTTCCTGCCTGCAGCAGCTGAACCCTATTTCCTTCCCCTATTACAGGGTGCAGACAGTTCCCCTTTGCTACACGCCTCCTCCCACATGCCACAGGCAGAAATGCCAGGAGCATCATTTGCCTCAGCCAGGCTCAGCCTGGAGTGGATCCAGCAGGATCCCCTTTGGATGGCATTGGGATGGGCACGGAGCTGGGCAGGGCTGGCAGCTCAGCACTGCATTCCCACTCTGGGGGACAGGCAGCAGAAACCATGGGAGCATCCAGGAGGCAATTTTCCACAGGGCAGGCAGCAGTGCCCTGGATCCCCTCGTGCCAGGAGCAGGCACAGCAGCTGTACATTGGCTCAGGGAGGCTGAGCAAACCAAGGGGTTCACACGGTTGCCTGGGCCATGTCTGGGCACCAAATGGTTACTCTGCCACATGCAGTGGTCTGTGGGTATACACACGCTTGCTCTGGCCTTGTTCTTCCCTGGAAACTTGCTTTTGGATGTTATTTTGGGATGATTTTCTGGGTTAGGTGAGCATTAGTGCCCCCCTCCATCTGCTGATATGGGAGAGGTACTGAGGGCAAAACTGGCCAGAGCCTTCTGACAGCTGTATAGATACCTGGGCAGAGATAGCAGAACAACAGAACACAGGCAAAGATGGAGATTAAGAGCAGCATTTTCCACAACTGAGAGTAAAGTAACATAACTGAGATTAGGCAAGAGATAAAAGAGAGTGTCCAGCAGGAACAATTTCAGCAGCCACTGGAGATTTGTCTGTGATGATGATGATGCCAAGTGGCACTGCAGGGCTCTGCTGCACACACAGCTCCACTGATCACGCCCAATGCCTGGGATCCAGGCGCTGCTCCAAGGGGACAGGGCTGTGGTCCCGCCCAGGAGGACACCAAGAAGCCCTTGAGGCTCACAGGCTGCAGCTGTCACTCACCTGAATTCATCCTAGTGCTCCTCTTGGCGTGCCAGGCACAGTCACAGAATCACAAACAGGCTGAGTTGGACAAGGATCATCCAGTTCAAGCCCTGGCCCTGCACAGACACCCCAAATCCCACCCTGTGCCTGAGAGCATTGTCCAAATGCTCCTGGAGCTCTGACAGCCTTGGGGTCGTGCCCATTCCCTGGGGAGCCTGGGCAGTGCCCAGCACTCTCTGGGTGAGGGAAGAACCTTTCCCTGATATCCTAACCCTGCCCTGACACAGCTCCAGCCATTCCCTGGGTTCTGTCACTGGTCACCAGACTGAAGAGATCAGTGTCTGCCCCTCCTCTTCCCCTCACAAAGAAGTTGTCCCAGCTAACTGTTAAGGCAGTGCTGTACCCTGCAGATCATGTCTTTTAATGGCTTTGTCAAGAGTTTTAACTGCTTAACCAATGCCAGGGATTATAGGAATTTTATTTATGGTTTGTTTTTTTTTCCCCAGTGCTAGGCCAGCCAAACCACTTTACTGCTCCCTTTAAAAGTGACAAGCACAACATACACTTAACTCAAGGCTCTTTAACCACTGCACTGCAATGCAACACCCCTACCAAGTCTCCAGCAAGGAAATTCTTCCTTCAGGGAGGCAGGGAAAGGCAGGCAGCAAGCCCTACGACTCACTTCAATGCAATCAATTAGAGAACTGGGACACACCAGGCCACTAATGCTCACCTAACCCAGAAAATCATCCCAAAATAACATCCAAAAGCAAGTTTCCAGGGAAGAACAAGGCCAGAGCAAGCGTGTGTATACCCACAGACCACTGCATGTGGCAGAGTAACCATTTGGTGCCCAGACATGGCCCAGGCAACCGTGTGAACCCCTTGGTTTGCTCAGCCTCCCTGAGCCAATGTACAGCTGCTGTGCCTGCTCCTGGCACGAGGGGATCCAGGGCACTGCTGCCTGCCCTGTGGAAAATTGCCTCCTGCCCCACCAGGGTCACCCTCCTGAATTTAGGGATGCACCAAACCAAGGACGTGGCATGTGGGAAAGCCCTGCTCCAGATCAAAGAGCCCCAGCTCATTGTCTGCTCCTTGGGCAGGGGACAACCTCTCCATCCATGCCTCCCTTCTCTCTTCAAGGGTGTAATTTCACACCCTAGGTATAAATATATGTGTTTTTATATACACACACACACGAGGCATTTAAAAGCAGTAAACAACAGACCATGTTTTGTTCATAAACTTTAAGAACCTCCTGGGCTTAGCTTGCTCTGATGAGCACTGTCCAGCTCCAGCAGACTCACCTGGGTTACTTCAGTTTTTCAAAGTCCTTCTGCCCAAGAGGATGATCAGCTCAGCCCACCCTTTCCAGGGAAGGTCAGTCTTCCCTTCTGTTCCTTCATATGCATCAATTCATTTATCTACATTCAATATCATCAATATTTTAGTGCTGAAGGAAGGTTTAACAGATGCTGTTATTCTTCAGCTGTCTGTAAACTCAAATTCAGTCAGCAGACAACAAACTCAGCCATCCCACTGCTCCCCTACCATAAGGACTTGTGCTGGGACCACTGGGGGCCACCCTTCTCCATCAGGACTGGCCATTCACTCCCTTTGGTAGCCAAACAGGGAGCCTGCCTGGTTTCTGTGCAAGCACCCAGCATGGGAACATGCCAGAATCCCTTTGGAGCCAGTGGAACCACACAGGACACAAAGCACCTCTGCAGAAAGGGCTGAGATGGGCATCAGGCAAAGCTCAGAAACCCCTGCAAGAGTGTGGTAAGAAGAGAGCCTGGTTAACACCAACAGCCATGGGGGTGAACAAAAAAACCCTGCACACCAGCAGCTCTGCAGAAATGTCTGTGAAACAGTCAGAAGGAGTTAAAAATCTGATGGCTTGAGCAAACAGGGAAGTGGCAGCATAAGGAACAAGAAAGAACTACTAATGCTCTTTGTTTACCAGCTCCATGTTAGCTGTGTCAAAACAGTTTTTGAAGTGAAGGCAGGTTTGGATTGAAGGCAGTAACTGAGATTCCAGCTGCTGATATGGGAGAGGTACTGAGGGGAAAACTGGCCAGAGCCTACTGACGGCTGTACAGAGACAGCAGAACAAAAGAACAGAGGAGAAGATGGAGATTAAGAAGAGCATATTCCACAATTGAGGGTACAGTAACGTAACTGAGAGTAGGAAAGAGACAAAAGAGAGTGTCCAGAAGGAACAATTTCAGCAGCCACTGGAGATTTGTCTGTGATGAGTGAGGAAACTCCTGAAGAATTCATCAAGGCATTCAGCAAACCCAGGTGGAAGTTGTGGAACTAAGTTCTGGGGAATAATCTTTCCTTGTCCCCAGTTTCACTGCCAGCCATTGCTCCACATACACACATCCCTACTTGCCCTTTTGAGCTGTGTGACAACACTGACATTTCCTTCAGTCTCATGACCTCATAGATGATTTTACACTTCCCAGCCCTATTTACTCACATGGGTATGTGTTTGCATGGCAGGGCTTTGAACGTTGAAGCAGACACTTTTCACATACATACCTGAGCTCTTAGTCAAGAGTATAACCAGCTTTGCTGTGGGTTCTCACCCCAACCAGTAATTCTGTGTGAGCTCCAACCAGGACCAACCCCTGTGAGGTTGCATCAGAACTGGTATCTGTGGCTTTCCGAGCAAAGCCCAAAAGAAAGAAGCCAACCATCAGTAAAGCCCTTTGTTTTCCATGGCACTGCAGGAGGTCCAGCAGGAAGAGCCACTACAGAGCTCAATGGTCCCTGCACAGCATCAGAAGAGATTTCCTTGCAAACAAAGAGATTTCCTTGACTGTCACTAAGCATTTGCCCTGTCTGTTGCTGCTTAACAACAGAGAAATTGCTAATCCATCTGAAAAGAATGGCAAACCACCTCCTGTTCCACCTCCCTACCCATCAGTATTTTTGCTAAGGGGCAAGTTCATTAGTACATCGTTGTTTCCTTAAGTTATGGTCAAACTCCTTTGTTCCACCCTGCTGAGCAAACACTATTTCCCCTACCCCAACAGCAGGGTTTCATTTTTAAACAAGCTGCTTATCACACCCCAGGAGGCTGCACTGCTGCTCAAAAGGCCTGACAATCAGAAGTCACTGAAGTCTGGTGTTGTATAGAAAATGCACATGACACCAGATGTGCATGCACACACAGAAGTACCAACAGGTAAGAACCACCATCCTATGGGAGAATATCAGTCCCTCTACAGCTGTAACCTGGCTCTGGCTAAGGCTTAGCAAAAGGTGCAAATACAGAACTATAATGCTTCACATTCATCACACACATATATATATTTAGCTTGCCCATTTTGCAAACCAATCCTTAGAGAAACAAATTTCACCATTAGGCTTTGAAAAACTTCTGATTGCTTCACATTTACTGCCTTGTACAAGGCCACCAAGCCAAGGCAGCTGCTACAGAACCAGTCAGTCACTGCTCCTGATCCTCCTCTTCCAGCACACTCATGAATTTATTATCTTTTTCTTTCTTCAGACATCCTTCCTGAGCTGAAGACTGCCTGCTGCAACAGAGCCTGCAACATTACTTGATTACTCTTTCCAGCCATCACTGTGCCTTTTAGTATCACCATTTGTCTAGGAGGAAGCAGGCAGACTCTCTGCACAGTGCCACAGCTGTCTCCTGCTTCCCACCCCTTTCCCACCCCTTTCCCAGCCCAGCTCTTGCCATCCATCAAGCTAAAAACAGAGCTCAAGTTGCACCGTACGTAATTGCAACTGCAAGATCCTTCCAAGTGGGAACAGCTCCTGTACAGCCTGCCACTGCACACATAGAGCTCACCACTCTGCTCACCCAAGTGACAACACAGTCTCTTCCACAAGTCTCTGAAAACAGCCTCAGTTTCAACCTGGCAAATTCTCACCATCCACAAGTTGCCACCTCTAAAACTAGGAAGAAAGGAAGAGGAAGCCTAATTTAGATGGCTGTTGGATACGTCACTCCACAAGTGCAGCTCTGTGGCACAGCCTGGGGGCCTGGACAGGGAGGACTTTTGGTCAGAAGGTAACATCATGTATGAAAACAACCAGGAACGAAGAGAATAAGGGAAAGCATGATGGAAGAATGCTTTTCTGTCAGCACAAGGGGTGTCCAAACAAAGATCCTTCAGAGCCTGCCAAGATGACCCAGTTTCACTCCTTTCCCTCCTCCAAAAGGCCACGTACAAGGCTGGTGTTCCCAAACATCTCTTGAGGTCAGACTAATTATGGTCACCATAATTACTGCCCAAGTGACAGGAGAGCAGTAAGAATCTGCTTCTACCTGTTGGCCCCTGGTTACCTTGGCAAAACTGAGGAGAGCACCCATAAAACCATCTGCTTTTTTACACAGTAGGTGTTCACAGCTAATCCACCAGCAAAGAAATACCAATCCCTATGGACAGCTGCCTGCAAGTCAGATCCTTCAAATGCAATCCCCAGTGGAAGCAAATCCATTAAATAAAGAACTCTGCATGTGGGGTGAGAGGATAATCTAACCAGGGTGCTGAAACAGGGTGAAACGCCTTCTCTTGCATAGGAACCAGTGCAAGAAACAGCCCTATGAAAACAAATGGGGGATTAGTAAATTAAACAAAAAAAAAAACCAAAGAAAATCAGGAGCCTGGAACACAGAAAAAAAACCCAACCCACAACGACCCAAATTAGCAGATTTCTGGAATTTAAAGGGGAGAAATTACTTGTTCTTAGGACAGCAGAACAAGCATTGCACCTCATGCTGCTGTAGTCAGGAGGAATCACGCTTTGGGTATGGCAGGTATTGATTCAGCTGGGTCTTTGCAGGGATGAAGATGGAAGGCATGGAGAGAGGCCATACCCTGAGAAGGACAACTGGGGCACCCTGATGTAACCCACCCCTTGCAATGCCTGCAGCGCTAGGAAGTAGTTTTCCAATACAGAGCTCTAATGGAAAGTACATTTAACATCAACAATCCAGCTCCTGGCAACCAGCCTAGCATTTAAATTACATTTCATATGAACAGTATCCAAATGAAAAAGAGTACAAGTGGCTTTTAAATGGCACTGGCTCCGTGTTTCCCTCTTACCAGCTTATTTGTCAGCTCCATTTAGTGATTGTATGAAAGGTACGTTAAGGATAAATTGTAAGAGATTCCATTCTTGCTCAATTTGCTTCCAGGAAAAGCTTCCTCCCTGATTTGCCCTCCCACTTCACCAGGTAACTCCATCAGCGTAGATTAATAGCTCAGGGGGAACAAGAGCTGCCCCCACCTTTTCTGACAAAAGCTGTTTGAAATTACTTTAATTTCCAAAATGCAGGTCTAGGCAAAAGCAAAAAGCCCAGCTTTGTGCTGTAAAAGCAAAAGCTAATACCCACTCCTCTGTTCAAACTCTTTTCCTTAAGAGGTGTCCTGGACTCCAGAACACTCAGAGTCCTTGGGAAGAGGGGCATTTCCTCATGTTTACTTGAGTGGCTGCCAGGCATCTCCTGCACAAAAATAACTGCTGCTGCTCATGTGGCTGAATCCACCAGCTCAGGCAGCTCTGTGCACTGAACAGTGGTTTGGATGAACAAGCATTTAACCTTCCTGAGCCAGGTATTCCGTCCTCCTGCTGTCCTTCAAGCCCTCCAGAGCTCTGAAGTCTGCCCAAGTGTGAAAATGGGAAGTGCAGTGATGTTTGAGGCTGATGCTGGTGTCTCTGCAAACTGCCCCAGCTCCCCAGTCCCACTGCCTGCCCTGCCTTCTCAGCAAAACCATAAGGGATATGCACATTTCCAGGTGATTTGGGTTTTAGAAACCAGGATTTGATCAGCTCTAAAGGGCTGTCATGCTGACAGTTTTTGCCTCAGAGGCAATATCCCTTGTGGAGCTTCATAGTCACAGATCTCCACAGAACTCTCACCAATGCACCCTCACACCCACACAGGATTGCATGCCAGGATTTTCCTTCTTCAGACAAATTTCAGTGTCTCATCCATTGTTACCAACACACACACACACCTCTTCAGAAACACTCCCCATGACTTACTGCTGCCCACTGTCTACCTACATGTTCTGCATGGCAGAAGGAAAGTATGAAGCTGACATTGTTCCTACAATAAAAGCATCAATGGAAAAAAAAATCCAATGCCCTGCTACTGTTATTACATGAATAATTACATGAACTACAACCTTATGGGGGAAAATTGTCCAGTTTTTCAGACACCTGATGAAAGGTTTTAGAAAACCTTTAGATGAAATGTACTTTAACACCAGGAATTAATAATTACAAAGATGGAAAGCATCACTTCACAGCCCCTCAGGTGGTGTCAGTCATGGTACTTGCTGCTGACACACCAGGTGAGACTCTGCCTAGGTACAGCAGTGCCTGTGGCAAAACACACCAAAAAGCAAAGTTCTTTTACACAGTAATAATTTCAGGGAGAAGCATCAACATCTTGATTCCAGGTTTTGAATGCTTTTGCATGCACTGCTCTTGTTTAAGTCTTTGTATAATGTGTTGCCTTAGATAATTCCAGAAATGCATGACCAGTTTGCTGTTAATTTGGTGTACTGACTGTTTTAAGGTGCAACAAATACCAAAACAATGAAAACATCTGATTGTCAGGTAAAACTAGACATGCAAATAACAGTGAAAGCAAGCAGCTTTGCTGGTCTAACTGAGAAGACAATGTGAAACAAACAGTATGACTGGCAAGAAAATTAATAAGCACAGATAATACATTTGTATGTTATTCAGATGGTGTCCTGTCAGCATTCCAGCCATGGAACAGCAGCAGTCTTTCAGGATAACTTCCGATGGATTAAGTGGAAGATACTACCCAGAGCACATGATGATTTTCTAGCACCTCAAGCAGAAGCACACTGGCAGCAGCACAGCTCCCAAGGCACGGTTTGTTGCTGTGTGCAGACAGAAATACAGGCATTTTCTACAGCTGAGATCTCATTACTCAGAAAGAGATTTCCATGATAGGCTGGAAAATAGAACGAGACTGAGATTTCTCTGCCCCCTCCATGTTTTCTCACTTTTTCTGCTTTTCCATATCTTTCACGTGGCTCTAACACGATGCTTTACTTTGCCTGCAAGGCATATGCAAGAATCCTCTTTAATGTCTGCTTGTCACGGGCTGCTCCCAGATTCTCCCAGTGGTCACCAAACCAAGAAAGCCTTTGCTTTACCCTGCCAGGGGCTGAAAAACTTCCACAATCAGGGGGCTGCCCTCAATAGCTGGTAAGACTAAATAATACCTCAGGAATACATTATATCCTAGCCTAGAAAGCCTATCCTATATTTCCTATCCTAGATATTCTATTTCTAGGATATTCTCTATCCTAGAAATATTTCTCTTTCTGATATTTTAGTGACAGAAACAGCAGCTTTTGTCCAGCAGTGGTGCTGCCTGGCATAAGGAATACAACAGACCAGATGCTTCCAAGGAGATCCATTCCCCAAAACCCTCTGCAATCCCAGTCAGCTCCAGTGGGCAGGCACTGGAGCACAGCACTGCTCCCTCCCAGGAGAGTGTGGTGACGGCACTTCCACTCGAGGGGATCCCAGCTGGGAAGAGCTCCCAGGGTACAGCTGTGAGGGTAGCCCAGCATTTTCCAGCCCCTCAACAGGGGTGTGAGGCCAAGCACTTCACCCCAAATCCTGGGGAAGGCAGCCTTGGAGGCTCCCAGGCTGCCTGCCAGGCAGGATACCAGGCCTGGCAATACTGACCGTCTGCTTGAATGACTTGGGCTCCTTCCTATCTTTCCCTGTTCCCAGAAATGACGGTGCTATTTTCTACTCATTGAGCCATTGGGTTTGAGGTCAGCAGCAGGAAGTTGAGAAAGGCAGGATACGCAACCCAGAGAGTAGAAAACATCAATACTGACAGCAGACAATGAGTAAACCTGCTCATTCAAGGCTCCAGCTCCCACAAGAAGTTTTCATGGACCCCTGATAAGCTTCCAGCCGTGCCACAGGGAGATCATAAACAGGGGACAGGAGAAATGCAGACCTGTTTCTTGAAAACCCAGAGTTACACAAGCTTGCTCTGCTCTCGTAGAAAAAAATAATCAGGTAACATATTCATCTGATCCCACACAGAACTCCCCTGACCACAGGTAGCTCCTCTGCTTATGGCACACAAAGCCCTCCAGACACTTCTCTGGCACCCCAGTTCAATGCTGTGAGCAGGAACATCTCTGCTTACACTCACTGAACACCTCTGGTTTTCTGAGCACTGCCAATTTTAAGTGTAACATGGACCTGGGGGGACACAGGGCACCAGAACAGCAGAGCTCTCTGCTCTGACACCAGGCACTGCCTCGCAGGGTCTGCTCAGCACACACAGAGCCCCCACCCATGTCAGAGCCACTCCTTCACAGGACAGTCTCCTCTCTGACCTCTGCTGCAAGGACACCCACCAGGCTCTGCAGATTATCAGTTACAGCTCTCACACCATTCGGGGAATGACAAATCAGTATTTAACAAAGATGGCCTTTACAGCACATGAATAAGGGGCAGAGCGTAGCAGACTTTGTGCTGCAGAAGTTCCTGTGCTTGGTAAAACCACTATTCTGTGCAATGGAAGATTATTATCTAACAGGCACATTAATCCCTGACTGTCCCCAAAAAGCACTGAAATACGACCAGAAAAATTTATAAAGTCTCAGTGTTTTCAGCCTCCTCCTCAGTCTACCTGATACAGTAATATTATTATCATCATCAAAATTTTCTAGGAAGAGTTGCTTATTATTTAAGCAACTGATGAGAAATTCCCCGTCGCTAGCACAGCAGCACTTCCCACACCTTGTATCCTACCGCTGTATTTACACAGCACAAGGAGAAGGCAGCTGCTCAGCACAGTCATTATAACTCACCCACATTCACTACCTTACCCAGACTTACCCTATTTACAACTAGGTTGTTCACACACGAGGTACAAAAAGCATCTCTTTTTTTTTTCCTTTCAGGTAAAGCTAGACAGGACCCTGGGATGAGTGGGGCAGATGTTGGCGCTAGCCTGGCCAGAGAGGGGCTGCCCACTGCCAGCAGAAGAGGCGGCAGATCCATGCAGCAGAGGACAGGAGACGAGCGCTCTCCTTCCCTCATTCTCCTATTTCACCATGACATTTAATTATCCAAATGAGGCGTCCTCAGCTACAGGAACAGAAAACATAAATCCAGGACAACCACAACGGTTTTAAATACACGATGCAGCGCTATTATTTTTATTCCGAGGGCTGCCATACCTCTTGCTCTACACGAAAGAAGCCTCAGCATCGGTACGAGCCGCGCTGGGTGCCCGCCCTGGGCTCAGGCACAGCCCCAGCCGGGCAGCCCCGCGTCCCCACGGACAGGGCAGCGCTGGGAGCCGCAGCCCCGCCTGTCTAGAACTGTTTAGGGCACCTTTGGGACAAAAAACACACGGCCGGCGCTGCCAGGCAGGGCGGGACCCCCGGGCTGGGGGGGTTCGCTGGGCCCCTCCTGCCCCGACCCCTCCGCAGCGCTGTGCCCAAGGCGGGCTCCCAGGGACGGGGCGGCTCCGGCCCTTCACCCCGGGGAGCCTTCATCCTCCTTCTCATCAGTCCTGCGCAGCCCCGCTCCCCCCCACCCGCGCCGCGCCGAGCCGAGCCGAGCCGAGCCGAGCCGAGCCGAGCCGAGCCGAGCCCGGCCCGGCCCGGCCCAGGCCCCCCGGCCCCTCACGGAGCCCCCGGTACCTGCGCCCTGCGCGTCTCGCGCCGCCGCCCGCACCTGCTGCGCACTCCGCGGGACGGTGACGTCACGGGAGGCACAGGCCACGCCCACTCTCAATGGGGCGGGCACGTTACCAAAAGCCCCGCCCAAAAGCGGGCGTGTCCACGATGGGGGCGTGGCCAGGGAGGGACCAGCGCAGCCGCGGGCCATGTCCCGGTCGCTGTCCCTGTCCCTGTCCTTGTCTCTGTCCCTTACCCAGCTATTGCCCCTGTCCCTTCTACTGCTACTGCGCTTGTCTCTGTCCCGTCCCTTTCCCAACTATTGCCCCTGTCCCTGTCGTTGTCCCTCTCCCTGTCCCAGCTACTGCCCCTGTCGTTGTCCCTGTCCTAGCTACTGCTCTTGTCTCTGTCCCGTCCCTGTCCCGCCTATTGCCACTTTCTCTGTCGTTGTCCCTCTCCCTGTCCCAGTTACTGCCCCTGTCCTTGTCCCTGTCCCTGCCCCTGCTACTGCTCTTTTCTTTTGTCCCGTCCCTTTCCCAGCTATTGCCCCTGTCCCTATCGTTGTCCCTGTCTGTCTCTATCCCACCTACTGCTCTTGTCCCTGTCCCAGCTATTCCCCCGTCCTTGTCGTTGTCCTTGGCTCTGTCCCAGCTACTGCTCTCGTCTCTCTCCCTTTCCCAGCTATTGCCCCTGTCCTTGTCATTGTCCCTGTCCCAGTCACAGCTACTGTTCAACTCTGTCCCTGTGCCAGCTATTGCCCCTGTCTTTGTCGTTGTCACTGTCCTAACTACTGCTCGTATCTGTCCCTGTCCCATCCGTTTCCCAGCTATTGCCTCTGTCCCTGTCTTTGTCCCTGCCCCAGTCATTGTCCCTGTTCCAGCTACTGTCTTTGTTTCTGTCCCAGCACCTATCCCTGCCCCGTCCCTGTCACAGCTATTGCTCTTGTCTCTGTCCGTGCTCCGTCCCTGTTCCTGCCCCAGCTACTGCCACTGTCCCAGCCCCTTCCCTGTCCCAACTACTGTCCCCGTCCTTGTCCCTGTCCCTGCTATTGCCCCTGTCGTTGTCCCTGTCCCTTTCCCAGCTATTGCTCCTGTCCCTGCCGTTTTCCCTCCCGTGTCCCAGCTACTGCTTGTCCCTCTCCTAGCTATTGCCCCTGTCCCTGTCGTTGTCCCTGTTCCAGCTACTGCCCTTGTCTGTGTTCCCTGCACCTTTCCTTGCCCCGTCCCTGTTCCTGCTCCAGCTATTGCCACTGTCCCTGTCCCAGCCCCGTCCTTGTCCCAGCTACTGCCACTGTCCCTGTCCCTGCCCCCATTCCTGCTACTGCTACTGCCACTGTCCCTGCCTCCATTCCTGCTACTGCCACTGTCCCTGTAACTGCCTCCGTTCCTGCTCCTGCTACTGCCACTGTCCCTGTGCCTGCCTCCATTCCTGCTCCTGTCCCTGACCCAGCTGCTGCCACTACCCCTGTCCCTGTCCCTGTTGTCCCCAGCGGGGTCTGAGCAGCCTGAAGCTGGAAAGGACCCGGAGGCTGCGGGCCGTGCCCGTGGGGAGGGGTCCCGGCAGTGCCGCTGAGCGGGGCCGGACAGGGGTTAAACCAAGGAGGGACAGTGGGATCAGGGTAGGGACAGTGGGATCAGGGTAGGGACAGTGGGGTCAGGGTGGGCACGGGGGGCTCCGGGCGCAGCCTCAGCCTGCTCGGAACCGGGGCCGGCAGCAGTGGCTTGGCCCCACCAGGGACCCCCGGGCATGGCAGGGGCTGTGCCACAGCCCCCCCATACCTTCCCTTCCCTGCGGGGGCTGGACGGGACACCTGGCTGGCGAGCGGGACCTTTGCACGGGCGCTGTCGCTTTGTGCTGATAATGGGACACGTGCACAAGAGAAGGTCCAAGCACAGAGCCTGGGAAAGCAATTACGGGTTTGCCCAGATAAAACAGGTCAAGGACGCAGGTTGGAGTGCTCAGTCACCATCCCTGCCCCTGGCACGTGACCATGACTCACGATGGTGGCCAGCGGCGAGGGGACAGCGGTGGCCACCTGTGCAGTGACGCTGTGCCCCGGGGAGGTGAGGTGGGCTTGGGGACAGTGGTGGTCCCCAGGGAATGGAGCAGCATGATCCTGCTGCTGTGCTGCCGTGCGTGCTGGAACCAGCTTCTTTTTCCCCACCATCGATTAGTAGATCTAATCAGGCCAGCTTAATGCTGGGTCCCTAATGAGGCTCAACCAGGAAGAAATTATTTAAATTGGTTACATGACATGCTATATTCTTGGGCAAGAGAAAAACAGGATACACAGCTACCCCTGCTCTGTCTGAAGAGCTCAGCCAGTGCCTGAAGTGTATCCCAAATGGAACCTGTGGGCTGATGGGAGGTGTGGGAGACATTCGAGAGCCCTTCCAGGGCACAAAGAAGAGGCTGCAATTCCCTGGATGCAGGCAGTGAAGCACCATCATTCCCCAGCCTCATCTACCCCAGCCGAGCTGCCCCCCTCACACAGAATCACAGCATCATTTAAGCTGGAAAAGCCCTTTGAGATCATTGAATTCAATATTCCTCGAGGACTGGGCCACCATTAAACCATGTCCCCAAGTGCCACATCTACATCTTAAACCCCTCCAAGGATAGTGACCCCATATGCTCTGGGCAGCCTGTTCCAATGCCTGAACACCCCTCTGATGAAGAAATTTTCCTCAGTATCCAGCCTAAACCTTCCCTGATACAACTTGAAACCATCTCCTCTCGTCCTATCACTTGTTGCCTGGGAGAAAGAGGCCAACTCCCACCTTGCTACAATTTCCTTTCAGGGGGCTGTAGAGCGGGAGAAGGTCCCCCCTGAGCTTCCTTTTGTCCAGGCTGAGCCCCCTGAGCTCCCTCAACATCAGAGCTGTGCTTCAGACCCTTCCCCAGCTCCGTTTCCTTCTCTGGACATGCTGCAGCACCCCAACATCTGGCAGAGCCTCCAAGGAGGCAGTTTGCTCCACAGAATGGGAAAAAAACAGCCAACCAACAAAAAAAATTTCCTCTGGATCATTTTGTACCACACCACGTGGCTCATTCGAAGGGTGTGAGGAAGAGGAGGGCTGGCATGGAGGGGCCAGGGGAAGGCACTGCTCACATGGGCACGATGGGGCTGCTGCTCCGCTGCCCTGGAGCTGCAGACAATTCCGTCCTGCTCAGTTTCCTCACCCTACAATGTCATTTCCATGTGCCTTTGGAAATGAAACTGCCCAGCCAGGACCTCACAGCAGAAGCAATATAAATTGTTCTGCTGAGCAACACGGAACTTGTCCTGGTTCTTGACTCCAGTGCCAGTGGGCACCCACTGCTGTTCTGTTAAACATTACCTGGGAAAGCAGCTTGGAAAACATTGCTTGGCTTCATTAAAATCTTCAAATTACACTTTATGCTTACATATCCTTATGAGCAGTTTGCACATACTTTAAATACTAATGCAGGCGAGGCTTTATGGCTCTTATGACAGTTCCAGCAGGAATTATACATTAATTTCTAGGTGCAGCTGTCTTCACCCTGGGAACAAGGTGGGTAGGGAATGCCATACAACAAATTGGGGTTTAGCTCCTACAAAGAGAAGACAAGCCAGCTCTCCCCTGGAAAAAGGAGAGGTAGAACACTGAGCAAGGATGTATGGAAGGTACATTTACCCAGTTCCATCAGGTGTGTTAGCACATCCCCAGAAGCCACCTGAGAGGTGTGGGAGAGCCCTGGAGGTGTTACACATGTTGGGCTGATGGGTTCACATGAGCTCCCATACAGGCTTCACTGCCATGTGTGGTGTGGCTGCAGCTGAGGGCAGGGAGCTCCTGAGATCACAGGAAGGGAGTTGTTTGAAAATGGTGTCTGAGGACAGACCAGGTTTTGCACCCTTTTAATTTCTACTGGAGTTTTTTTCCTTTCCTTTCTCTTATTCCCTGACATGACCCACTGTTATGAGCAGATGTGGGATGGGAGGTGTGAATCCTGTTTACTGGGAAGCCTGTGCTGCTTGGAAACTCTGGTTTAGCAACATTTATCTCCCCCCAGCCCTCCCCGTGCCTGGCAAACTCAGCAGCTCTATAATCAAAGCTTTTGTCTTTGTTGTTTACTTTTTTTCTTTCTGATTGCCTGAACAACACCAGCCAGAGGGAAGGAGTTGACCTTGCCAAGGACGAGGACAGGAGCTGGACCTAGACAGCACAACAGGCTGTGGAGAGCAGGTGAACAGGAACAGCAGAGTACAAGGCCACTGTGGTGGCTGCTTGCCCCCATGCCTGTTGGTTTCACGCCTCTTTCCACACAGTAATTTGGTAAAGCCCGTTGCAAGAGCCTTGTGAAACACCTCACTGTCTTTGCAAGTGGGTTCTGTGAGGCTACAGGTTACAGGGCTGGCTTTGTTGGTGATTGGTTTTGGTGGAGGTGTCTGCGGGGCAGAAGGGATCAGGGAGGAGATGTCCCTGTCCTTGTCTCTGTGACAGTGCCAGCTGAAGGGATCCTGCTCCATCCCCAGACTTCCACCAGCCTGTGCCTTTCTTCCTACTGCATGCCAGTGCCTCCACAAAAACACTGTTTAGGACCTTGTGAGCAGATCCAGGATCAATGTAACACCTCAAATGCTGCCCGGGAGGATAAAATCCCTGGATCTGCACTCTCTGTGCTGAAATCCCTGGCCCTGCCTGAGACAAAGGTCTTTCTTTCCCATCACCTTCACTACTGTGAAATTTTCCTGACTTGCTTGATCAAAATTTATGGTTTGAAAGTTCAGATCCGCAGTGATCTGTGGCACAGGTTTGTTGGACAGATTCAATGTCCCTTTGCATCTGTCCAAGCTCATCTGGGTGAACCCCTGCACCCTGAAAACTGGCTCTGTGAGAGAAAAGTGGTGGCTGCTCTTCCCTCCTTGCTCAGGATGGGCTCTGCTGTGCCTCCCACTGATTTACAAAACCCTGCAAGTGCTCCTGGTCTCAGCTGTGCTGTCTGCAGGTGAAATGGAGTGTTACTGGCAGCACCTCCCTCTTCACAGGGCTGGGAAGCTCCTGTGCCCCAACCCTGTGCAGGATGGTCCTGAAGCTGATCTGCTCTTCTGCTCAAAGGTCCCAGGGCTTTGGTGCTGAGTCATCCTGAAGGTTTGGGTTTCTGTTCTTCATAACACTCAACGTCCTTTGATCTTTGCATGCTTCATCCTTATGTCACACTCCCACTCACTAAAGTAAGATTTATGCTGGTAGATAAGATAGGAAGGCTGGTATACTTGGGTATGGAGAAACAAAACTTCGTCAAAAGCCAGGCTGAGCATGAATAGAAAGAGAACAGATCACCTGGCAAGATCCAAGGCTCAAGGACCCCCTAAAAGGAGTGTCTGTGCAGGGGAAGCTGGAGCCATTGCTCTCCTCCTGCTCTATTGGGCTAAGAGAGGCTTGGCTTATCTCAAATCCAGGGATGCTCTCTGCACTCCAGTGTGGCTGGTAGAGTTGGGATGTGCTCCATTGAATTTATAGCTCTCGGTGCTGTTTTGCTGGCCCTGAGCAGGCTCCTGTGCTTGCCGTGGGGGTCACTTCCCTGACTGTATATTAGAGTTTAGTGCTCGTTAGTGGCTGCTTTTTGCTTTCACTGCTGCTCTAGTGCTTATCACCTCTCTGGATCGTGCCTGGGAACACTGATAACAGCCGTGGTGATGGGGCTGGGCTGGCAGGTGGCCAGGGCAGAGCTGCTGTGTCTGTGCTGGACAGGCTGGCACTCCAGTCTGAACCTGAGCTGGAGGGACTGAGACGTGTGGGTGAGCCCAAAACGGAGCACAGATCCACCTGCAGGCTGTGGAGGAGCCCATGGGGGATTCCTGAAGGAGAACGGCCCCTGTGGGGCTTGTGCTGGAGCAGGTTTGCTGCAGGACCTGTGACCCCTTGGGAGACCCAAGCTGGAGCAGTTGGTGAGGAACTGCAGCCCATGGGAAGGACCCAAGCTGGAGAAATTCAGGGAGGGCTGTCCCAGGGGTTGGACCCCAGTCTGGAGCAGGGGCAGCAAAGATTCCCTGCAGCCCGTGGTGGGGCAGCTGTGTCCTGCTGCCTGTGGAGGACTGGGATGTGCCCAGGCTCATGGGGACTCTGGCAGGAGCCCCTGGGTGAAGCCAGGCTGGGGACAGAGGCAGGAGTTCAGTGCAATGTTAAATCAGATAACCTGGCCCAAAAGGACCAGGAATGGACATTGCAATGGATCTGTAAATTGTTGTAAGCCATGATTTGAGTTGTGTGTTTCAGGAATTACTATAACAGGCACCATTCAACCAAAAAACAGGAGAAGCCTCCCAAGAAGCTGTTGCAAGGCAGCAGTGACCTGACCTGAGCTGCCTTTGGTGCCCAATAACTCCTCCCCACCCAGCACCTCTGCTGTCCTGAGTGACCACCAGGGAGCTCAGTCATGGACTAGATGAATTCAATATTTTTTTTATGCTTTATAAACATTTTCCAGAGTGGTCCATAGACTTAAGGAATGATATCTGTGTGTTTTATCAAAGAATGGGAAGAGGGTATTAAAGTTGTACTGAATAGTGTGGGAGACCAGGAATGGTGTGCATGGTATGGAATATGAGATGGAATGTGCTGGGTTTGGCTGGAGTAGAGTTATTTTCTTCCCCGTGGCTGCTGTGTGCTGTATTTTGTATTTGTGCTGAACACAGGGTTGATAATACAGAGATGTTTTTGTTATTGCTGAGCAGGGCTTGCACAGACCCAAAGCCTTTTCTGCTTCTCATACTGCCTTGCTGCCAAGGACATTGGGTTTGTGGTGAAGGTGGAGAGGAGACACAGGCAGCACAGGTGATCCCAGCTGACCAGAGGGATATTCCATATTCCATATTCCATATCCCATATTCCATATTCCATATTCCATATTCCATATTCCATATTCCAATTCCATGTTCCATTTGGGGTGGCCTGGGTGGCCACTGCAGAGTGGGATGTGCGTGGAGGATGGCTCTTGTCCATGTGGATGCAGTGCTCCACAGGCAGGTCAGGGGAGGGGAGGTGGTGCAGGATGAGGATTCAGCAGAGGTTTTAGCTGCATGATGGCTGGGGAGGGGGACAGATGAGGTTGCACAGAGGGAATTGCATCTTAATGTTTGCAATTTTCTGCTGCCAGTAGGCAAACCACCACCCTTACAGGAAAGATGGGGAAAGACTATTTACAAGAACATGTAGTGACAAGACAAGGGGGAGTGGGTTCAGATTCAGGGAAATTAGATTTAGATTAGATATTAGGAAAATATTCTTTGCTGTGAGGGTGGGCAGGGCCTGGCACAGGGTGCCCAGAGAAGCTGTGGCTGCCCCTGGATCCCTGGAAGTGTCCAAGGCCAGGTTGGACAGGACTTGGAGCACCCTGGGACAGTGGAAGGTGTCCCTGCCACAGCAGGGGGTTGGAACTGGATGATTTTCAAGGTCCCCTTCAAACCCAAACCATTCTGTGATTCTAGGAGCCTTTAGAGCAGACAGCTGCAGGTGTCCTGTGGTACCCTGGAGCCCTTGGCTCCCACAAAGGAGATTGAAGGGCTTTGGAGAGAAGGCAAAAACATTAATGCTTTCATAACAGTGCCTTATGCTTCCTACAAAGCATTTTATCCCATGAATGCCAAGTGTTTTGCAAGATCTTAAATAATTAAGCCTTAGAGCAGTGCCACAAAAGACAGAAATATCTCCCTCCCTCCTCAAATTCATCTCACTGGGGTGGCCCACACTGGGAGCCAATGGGCAGGAAAGGAAAGGAACAATCACCCAAAGTCCGACTGCTCAACCTGCTCAGAGGAAATCCTGAGCTGGGGCTTCCCTGGGACACCCCCAGTTCTGCAGGGGGGATATGAGGATGTTCAACAGCAGTTCTCTTCAGACCTTAATTTTGTTCAGGGTTTAGCTGGAATGATCCTAGGTTTTGGCCCTGGTCCTGGAAGAGCTGGGCATGGCCATTACCTGGAGAACAGTCCTCCTCTGTCCAGGGCTCTAAACTGCATGAGTGAGTTGACTCAAGCCCTGTGAGTGATGTTGGAAGCTCCCCGTGTCATTAATTGAGGGATTTGGACTCAAGCAATCCCAAACTCCACAGGACACACCCATGATCCTCCTCCAGCCCTTCTGCTGGCACTGCCCCACAGCCAGCCCTGACCCACAGGACCTGCTGAAATCAGACTCTTGTGGGATTGTACCCTGGCCACCGGCAGGGCCCTTCCCTTGCCCTTGTGAATCCCATTCCTGTGCTGTATATCCCATGGGACAGCATGTAGGAATTGTTCTTTGTAATCAAGGGCTGTGCCAGCCCCTTCCCAGCCAGCCCCCACTGCTGCAGACTGACTTTATTGCCTCAGCAGCGATTTGGCAACTTGAGGGCTCAGGAAAAGTCCACCTCTGTCTTTGTAGGTGTTTAGGTTTGTTTCCAACACTGATTTTCCACCCCCTAGCAGCAGGACCCAGGTAATGTCAGCCTTGTCTGTGCTGGAGGAATTTGGCACAGCAGCTTCTGTGCTTGAATTCCCCTTTTCTGGTGGGAACAGCATCACTGCTGTGTTGCCACACAGCTCTGGAAAAACCTCCTGCTGCTTAAGGCACAGGCACAGAAAGGTGATGGAGGGAGGGAGGTGAAGGCTGACATCACTTTAGGTTGTGTTCTAAGTAGCAGCTGAGCTTTGCATCTGCTGCTCCAGTCCTGTGGCTCCAAGCTGGGCGGGCTCTGGAGTCTAAACTTCCCAAGAAGGAATTTGGATGTGCAATCCTGACAGCACCCCACAGCTGCAGGACCCCTGTGTCCCTGCTGGGACAGGTAAGGGGACAGGCCAGCTCTGCAGCAATGCACTGGCACCCTCTAATGACACAGTTATGAATATTCAGGGGGACCTGGGTCACTCCTGCAGCCTGTCCTGCTGTGCTGGAGCTGCTCTGCTCACAGCTCTTCTGGAGCCTTTGGTGGGGCAGGGCTCCCTCTTCCCCACCTGCTCTGCTCCAAATCCACACCTCAGCTTCCCTTTGGTGCTGCAGATTCCCGGGGAGGCAGCAGGGAGGGTTTGTGGCTGTGCATTGCTGTGCCAGGTGAGCTCCAGCGAGCACTCTGCTCCCATCCCTCAGCCCCAGCAGCAAAGCCAGCTGTGGTTGCCCCTGCACCACTGCCACAGGAGGGCTGGTGAGCCTGTGGCCAGGTCCTGTAATCCCAGTTTTGGCCAACCTGCCCTGGCTGGCTCAGGAATCCCTTTTGCTGCCATTTGTGCTGCCTCAGAGACACTGGAGCAGTTTGCCAGCTTGCTCCAGTCTCTCCTTTCCAGCCCACTCTGTGGCAAAGCCAGGGAATGTGTCACTGAAATGGGATCACAGAATCATGGAATGGTTTGGATTGAAGGCAGAATTAAAGCTCATCTCATTTCACTCCCCTGCCATGGCAGGAACACCTTCCACTAGACCATGTTGCTCCAAGCCCTCTCCAATGTGACCTTGAACACTTCCAGGGCTGAGGCAACCACAGCTTCTCTGGTCCTCACTACCCTCACAGGGGAGAATTTTTCCCAGTATCTAATCTAAATCTCTCTTCTCTTAGTTTAGAACCATTCCCCCATGTCCTATCACTCTGTGCCTGTGTAAAAAGTCACTCTCATTTTTTATAACTCACTTAAGTACTGGAAGGTGACAATGAGGCCTCAGCTCAACTTCATCCCAAATGATGCTGAACCTGATGAGAACCTGAGCTGCACAGTTGTCTTCTTGGTGACATTGTGCCATGGCCAAGAGTTTGGGTGGGCTTCAGACATGCACAGCAGGGCACTGGAGGCTCCTCTCCAGCTGCCCCAGCCCCACCTAGACCCTGCTGCCTGACTCTGGGAGCCCAATGGAGTTCAATCTGCTCAGCAAGGAGGCTTTAGCCACGCTCAGCATCTCACAGGACCTGATGGCAGAGCCTGCCATGATGGCAAACACAGTCAGCTCTTCCCTGGATGTTCTGTTGGCTGACAGAAGGTTTTGGTGCTCTGGAATTGGTGTTGGCCATTGGTCCCAGTGCTGCCCTGCCAAACTCATGACCAAAGTCAGCATCTTTCTGTCTCAACTGGGAGAAAGGGAAAAATGGTGGGGAAAGGCCCTAGCAAAACCAGAATTATGGATCCTTGTACAAACAGGCCAGTGGGATTGTGAACAGTGAATCAACAGCCTGAGCAGGGCCAGGGCCAAGAGCTGCCAGGACAAGCTCCCAGCTTTGTCTCCTTTGACAGACACGAGGACTGAGCTCTGCTCCATGTGCCAGGGCACCCCTCCTCTCCTGCAGGAGCTGCCCAGTGCTATCATCCTCCCAGGAGATGTGCCCAGAAACCTCTCCCCTCGAGAGTGGGTGCCTGTGGGGAGGCTGGGCAAGGCTTTGGAGACTCTGTCCAAATAGGAGCAGATGGGATGGGAATGGGGATGGAATAGAAACACAATGGATATGGGATGGGGTTAGGGATAGGGAGGAGGATGTGGAAAGAGTGGAGTGGGATGGGAATGGGGTGGGGATGAAAGGGATGGGGACTGAGTGGGGTTAGATGGGGTAGGGAAAGGGATGAGATAAAGATGGGGAGTGGGATCAGGATGGGGAGGAAAAAGGGAAGGGGGTGGGATACAGGTGCAGGGGGGAAGGAATAGGGTTGAGATAGAGCCTATAGACAGGGCTGAGGAATGGAGCTGTGCTAGAGCTGGGGAGAAGAAAGGGATGGGAAAGGGGAAAGGAGAGAATCAGCTCTTGTTCAGACAGCACACATCCAGGCAGCAGCTCATGCTAGCTCAGCCACTCAGCCACAGCAGCTTTGGAGAGCACTGAATGCCTTTCTCTTCTGCTGCTGTCCCAGGGGGCTGTGCTGCTCCACCTGCCAACTGTACCAGCAGGTTTTTATTTTACATTTATTTTCCTAATGGCTTGGGTGGCCTGAAAACTTGAGCAGTGAATTGTGACTGCTCAAGATTGGGTAAAAATCCACACAATGGCTGTGCACTGCAGTGTGGCACCAGGGATGAGTCACTGAAATTGCAATTAGGAAAGAAAATAACAGTGGGTTTACAAGCTCCTTTCCAGGAGCATTGCCTTTCCCTGGAATTACAATGGTTCCTTAGAGTGGTTTAGGAGACATTGCTCCATGTCAAAAAATACATGGAGCTGGAGAAAGTGGTAGCTGATGTACAACAGTTTAACAGTGAAGGGAGGCAGGAAAAACAGCTTTAATTTTCACAGTGATACCATAGGTGCTTTGGGAGGGGCTGCGGGGGGAGCAGAGGAAACCACAGCAAACCCCAGGGATGTGGGACAGTGGAGCTGTGCCCTGAGGTGGAGCCCAAGGTGATGCAGGTGGTCTGGGCAGAAAGGGCACACAGGGAAGGAGGCCCTGGGAGTGACAGGGGTCCCACAGGTGTCCCCTCCTCAGCTTGCAGTACCTTGCTGGAGAGAACCTCTCAGCAGAGTGCAGCAAACAAGGAAGATGCATCACCCTTGGGTTGCTGGAGTCCTGGAAAGTAAAAGTCAATGGTTTGTTTGTCTCCCAACAGCTTTATTTTGTCTTTTGTCTGAAAGGTACAGGCTGCTCTGCAGTGAGCAGGAATGTAAAGCACTGAGCAAAGAAGCTCCATTGGGAACGGGCACTGATAAAATCTTCATGGCCTTGCACCAGCATCAGGTGTCAGCGAGTCCTGGGGAGAGGCTGACCACAGCCCTCCAGTCCACATGGTGCCAGCAGCACTTCTGACTTCTGTTCCCTCTTTTTCCAGCTGCCCCAGCTCCAGGAGGAAAGGCCAGCAGCTCCTGGGGGCTCAGCCTGGCTCAGGCACAGGGACTCTGTGTGCATCCATCAGGCTTGGCTTCACCCCAAGGTCAGCAACTGCACAAGAAACTCTGCAAAACCAGGGCCTAGGGGATCCCAGTCACCACCTCCACCCCAGTGCAGAGACACAGCTGTGCCACCCACCCCAGGACCCGGGCAGGGGAGAGCTGCTCCTCACCCTCTCCAGGCCAGCTCTCACCTGTGGGCCCTGAACAGCCCTCATCTGCTTGGATTGCCATGTTTTTAATTACTTTAATTAAACACAGGGATGTTCCAAGATGGAGATGAGACAGATACTGCTGCTGCAGTGGAGAAGCAGAGCCCTGCCTGCTGCTGTGACTGCTCTCCTGCACTGTCACAATCCCCAAAGCGACAGCACAGGACACTAAAAGGGAGCCAGCAGCCCGTGTGCCTTTTTCCTGTGCCCACATGCTCCTGAGCAGCCACACAGTCAGTCCAAGGTGTTATTAGTCCTGTGAGTCCCAGGACTCCCAGGAGTGAGACCTGATCCCTTGTTGCAGCCTGGCTTCTTGGGGAGCAAGGCAAAGGTGCTTGGTCTCTTCAGCTTCATTGACACAAGGGAAGACTCAGCCCCGGTCAGCACAGGGTGAGATTCTGGGAGCAGCTGCCTTTTGGCTTTGGGAGGTGAAAACACAGAGGGTCTATAGCTGGTTGGACAGGTTTGGGCTAAAACCATCCTATCTGGCTGCTGAGCACTGCTGGAGACTGGAGTGTCAGGTGCCTCATCCTGAAGGTCATGAGTGAGACAGGGACTGCAGACTTCAGAATCCTGAAGGGAAGGAGGGTGAAAAGCAAGGGCACAACCCTGAACTTTCTGAGAGCAGACTTCAGCCTCTTCATAGGTCTGGTTGTAAGAGTCCCAGTGGATACAGTAGAGAAGTACCCAAAGCCTGCAGGAAAGCAAACATCACTCTTGTCTTTAAGAAGGGCAAGAAGGAGGATCCAGGGAACTACAGGCTGGTCTGCCTCACCTCCATCCCTGGAATGGGAGCAGCTAATCCTGGATATCATTTCCAGGCACATGAAGAACAAGAAAATCATCACTATTTGATTCCCCATGTGGAAAGCCACACCTGGAGTGCTGTGCCCAGTGCTGGTCTTTCCCAGGACAAAGAGAAACTGGAGACAGTCCACTGGAGCACCATGTCTCATGAGAGAGCTGGGACTGTCCAACCTGGAGAAGCAGAGGCTCAGGGGGACCTTACCTGTGTGTATAAATACCTGAAGGGAGGGTGGAAAGAGGAAGGATACAGGCTCTGATCAGTGGTGCCCAATGACAGGACAAGAGGCAATGGGCACAAAGGGAAACACTGGAGGATCCCTCTAAGTACCCCGGAGTGATGGAGTCTCCATCCTTGGAGGTATTCAAAGCCACCTGGACAAAGTCATGGTCAAGGGGCTCTCATGGTCGAGTGGGGTCACACCAGGTGGCCTGCAAAGGTCCCTTCCAACCCAGGGACCCAGAATCATCCACTCTGTAGGTGTGTGATTCTGTGATGTGGCACAGAAATGCCAGGGGGAGCTTTGGGGCAGGTGGGACAAGCTGGCCTGGAGCAGGTGCTGCCAGGTGTCCATGCAAAGGACAACCTACAGAGGTTCCCAGCTGTCCCTGGAGGTGGCACAGTCACAGAGCTGCTCAATTTGCTGGTTTTGGTGTTGAGACAGGACACAAATGTGTGTTTCTCCTGTCACATCATGAGCATTCACCACATGGACATCAAAGGGTGTCCCGTCTCCATCACCTGCCTGACACCTGGACAGTAAACACCAGGACTGAGCAAAAGAGCAAGGTCAGAGCAGCACAGTTTGCAGAATAAGCTGATTTATTGTATGAGCCAGAAGAAATGCTAAGTACTTTAACAACTGCTTTAGCCTATGTTTAAACAGCTACACAGCTCCTTTGAATTTTCAAAAACTGCTGTGAGCTGAGCTACTCCTGTGGGACACAGGGAGTTTGTTGAGCTGGCTGAAAGACAAATTAGAGGTCAGCTTCGGGCAACTTTGTTTCGCAGTCCTAGGCTGGTGCTTCACACACAAACACACATTTCATGTGAGCATCTCATCTGAGTGCCAGCAGCAGTGCACGCAGAAATGAAGCATTGTCAGCCTTGCCCCTAATTTATGAGGCTTTCAGGCAGCCAATTCCTTCCTGCAGAATGAAAGCTGCTGGCAGAGCAAAGGCGGGCAGGAAGGGTCACTCCTCCTTTTGCTGTCAAACCAACCCACAGTAATGTGTGACACACAGGTGACAGCTCTGCACCCTCCTGAGCAGTGGCTTGGGTGGCCACCGCCACCTAGGGGGCTGAGGTGGGGAGGTGAGGACATTTCCCGTAGGGATTGGGGTGAGAGAGGAGGGATGTGCACAGGGATTGTGTGGTTCAAACGTGTGCAGCCCACACGTGGGGGTGAGTGAAGGGGCTGGGGGGGGGTCACTGTGCCTGGCTGCAGCCCCTCTGTGCCCCTCTGCCCTGCTCCATCCCACCAGCACACCTCCAACATCTGCCCAGGGGCTGCAGGATCCCAGACCGGGGGAATATTCCCCCTTAGCCTCACTTCTGCTTTGCATTTCCTCTTTCTGCCCCTCTTGTGGAGGGTCACTGTAGATGTGCCAGGGGAGCTGAGTGGCACAACCTCATCATTAAAATTCCTGTTTCATGCTTAAGGAATGTCCAGCCTGGATTTTGATCCAGCTGTGGGCATGACAGATATTTTCCGTCGTATTCCCCTTCTCCCCCCCAGCAGTTAAAGCTACTATGCAGGTATTTCTAAGATGCTTTTTTCTAGGAAAAGGAAAATATAATGGCACTTTAAGGTGTTTTATAGCAATTAAATAGAACAGCGAGTTGCAGAAGGAGTTTCAGGAAAAGCAGTGTTATAAAACCATTTTTCCGCGGCGCCTCTGGGGCTCGTAGCTCGGCTGAACTGTCACTGCAGCCTTTCCGTGCTGGGGGAGCAGCTTCGGGGGTCGTTCTGCCTGGCCACAGGGGAACTGAATCACCCTGAGATCTCACACTTCAAGTTTTTACTTAGATTGGCAGAAATACAAACGCTGGTGGGAAAGAACAGGGACTGCGAGAGTGGCCGAGCATCCTCAGGCAGGCGGTTCTGCTGCTGGATGGGGCTGGGCAGGACGGATGAGCTGACACGTGGGCAGCAAACTAGGCCAAGTGCTCAGCTCCAGGGCTGTCCTGGCAGGGATGCAGCAGCCATGGAATCAGGGACACGCCGAGGGCTCTGCTGCAGAGCCTGGTGGGGAAGCGGGATGGGAAACGCCTGTGAGTGACAGAGCAGCGACTGTCCTGCCACCCCTACAGATGCCCCGGGGAATATCCCAGGGGATATCGGGCAGAAGGGAGAGGAGGAAATCCCAACCACGGCACCGGAGTTACCACCAGAGGGCACTTAAATATTGCTCTTGCTGAATGGTGTTTCCTAGCTAGACGCCAGCTCCGGATTGCCTGACAATGCACATCTAAGCCTGAGTCATTGCTGGCACAGAAAGCAAAGGAAAGCACTCAAAAGGCATTTGAGAAGTCATGCATGAATGGGAGTTTACTAGCAGGGCACAGAGGATTGAACGTTTCTTTCAGACCCTTTCAGAGGGGTCTGCCAAGGGCTCTCCACCCTGCTGAGTGCAGCGGGGTGAGCAGTGCATCACCAGAGCCTGGCCCGTGTGGTACCCACAGGGCAGTGAACACTGCTCACACTCCCTCCTGCTCGCTGCAGATGTGTCCTGTCTGCTCCTCAGGGCGAGTGCTGACACCAGAGTCACAGCCCTGGCAGATCCCGGCTCAGCACCTGCTGTGGTGCTCGCCCGGAGCATCTGTGCCCTGCTTTGTATTCCAGAGTTGGGCAGAGATGGAAACATTATGTGCCTGCTGGGAAAATTTGCAGGGAATGGGAAAGGAAGGAACTGTGTAGGATTTGGGTGGGTGCCAAATAAAGCCTGCAGGAGCGAAGACAGCCATGGACTGCAGGTGTGAGGACAGCCAGGTAATGAAGATGGAGAACCACTGCATGGGGATGGAGGAGAACAACTTCCAAGCCTCAGCACCCTGTGCATGACCCAGGATGTCTCAGAGAGGCACCCTGGGGCTCAGGGTAGGATGTGAGAGGTGGGGGCTCATCCAGGGCCAGGTGCAGCTGCAGGTCTTGGTGCCATGCTGGGAGATCTGCTCTGAGCACAAAGAGCTTCATGAGGATCCTGGGACCAAAGCAATGAGAGCTGGGGGTGCTGCAGGTGTAGGTGATGGAGAACTGAAGGACGGTGGCCTCTAGGGAGGAAAAGCTGACTGCAGGCAACAGAAAGCTTATGCTGTGTTGGTAATGTTAGTGACTCCTGCAAATACCTAGAGAAAATGCATTTAACCCTGCAGGGAGAAAAGGGCCCCCAAGGCCTCACAGGAAGATCCCTGTGCCCTGAGAGTCTCACCTGGGTGAGCCCAGGGTGGTGGGAGGACAGGGACAAGGCTTGCTTTATGATGTGGCATCCCCCAGCATCTCCTGGGATCATCTTCCTGCTAATTCTCCTGCCTTTGGAGTAGCCAGAGGTCCATGCTGGGCTTTGTAGCAGGGTTTCCCAGGATGAGTGATATGAATGCTCTGTCCTTGGGAATTGCTTCCAGGGGACATGGGAGAGCAGTTTGGGGAGCCCTGTGTGCTGCAGCATGTGAGACCTTCTGACTGGGTGGGATATGGGAAGAGCAGTGACAGTGTGTGGGGCAATGGGGTCCCCATCTATGGGATTCTCCCATCACAACCTGCCTGGCATGTGCCCTCCTCACTCCAGCCAGGGCTACTGCCTGTGCCAGGACTCGGTTCCCTCGTGCTCTTAGCTGATTATTTGCAATTAGCACTAATTAGTGTCTCTTTGACAGTGCCTTGTCTCTGCTTTGCCCTGCCTTGTCCTTGCCCCATCATGCTGCATGCTGTGTCCATTTCCTCCTGAGGCACCTCCACTGGTCTGGGCAGTGAACTCAGAGGGTGAATTTGGGGCTCCAACCTGCTGTCCTGGAGGACCTGCCCACAGGAGCTTCAGTTTTGGGGGTGTCTGGTACTTCCCTGGTTTGCTCCATGTGTGCTGCCCAGGCAGTTGTGGCTGTTCCCCAGAACTAGATGTTGATATTATGGGGTCTCTTTGACCACTGCAGGCAGAACAGGACTGTGGGGGCAGCCCTGCCCTTTCCCAGCCCCCCAGAGCCATCCCAAGCCCTGTCAGGGGGCTGAAGCCATAAGGCTGGTGGGCACAGAGTGGCTGGCACTGCCTGCCCCTGCTCCTGGCTCTGCAGGTCCTCAGGGTGTTAAATCCTGCTGGGAATTGGTACAAGAGAGGTTTCAGCAGACAGAAACATTTAAAGCTGTCCTACCCTCCAGAAGAATGATCTGGGGTGGCAGTGAGAGGGACAGGGTGCTCCTGGGAGAGATGCCCTGCTTCCCTGGAAGCAAGCCCAGGAGAGACAGAGAGGAACCCTCAGCCAGGAAGGATGTAAAAAACCACAGTGAAAATAGCACATCAAAGAATCATAGAATCACAGAACATGCTGAGTTGGAAGGGACCCACAAGGATCATCAAATCCAACTCCTGGCCTTGCACAGGACACACCAACAATGCCACCCTGAGCTCTGACCACTGCCCTGGGGAGCCTGTTCAGTGCCCCACCACCCTCTGGGAGAAGAACCTGGTTTTTTGAATGCCAATGCAACCCCTAGAGGATTGTCCACTAAACCCACAGTATTTTATAGCTGATTAATCTAATAGGCTGCACAGGAAAGTATTATCACCTCCACCTCCTGAGGCTTGGAGCCTGATTGCATCAAACATAAATCTTGTAAATGGATTTGTACTTTTCTCTGGCATTTATTTTAAAAAAGGAGCATTTTATTTAATCTCACAGCCATTCAATGTGTCAGGGAGAGGTGGAAGCTCTGGGCAGAATTAAATTGCATTGCATTTGGGTTGGGGTCATTTTGATGGGCTGAAGCCTTGGCAGGACGTGTGGTCTTCATGCACAGAGGAGAAACCTCTGTGGCAGCCAAAATCAGCTGGGAAAAAAAAGGAAGGCCCTGTTCCTGTCAGGAGGTGTTGGCAAACCAGGCTCAGGGAAGGTATGGGGATGGTTTTATTTGGATGTTGTTTGGTTTGGACACAACTTTGGTGGATCTTTGCACTCAGGGTTTTTTATGTCTGGTTGGAAGAAGAGCTCAGGACTGCCCAGGAACTGCTGAAATCCCCAAATCCTTTGTGCTTGGCTGGATTAGAGACCTGAAAAGCTCTGATATGTATTTTTTCAATACTCACAACAGTGTGGTTTGGTGCTTAGTAAATAGCTGTTTGACAGCAGAACTCACAGCAGTTGGCTTCACTCATCCTTTAGAGATGCTGAAATTGGAGAAAAAGATTTAAAAGGCAGAAAAAAGAAAAAGATTAAAGAAAAGCTGAAAGGAGGCAGAGTCAGAACAACACAGGCACCTTAGGAGAGCCAAATCCAGCTGTCAAAGGTCAGGAGGTGAGGGCAGGGAACCCTGCAGGTTGTCAGGGGTTGGAGGCAAGACCTGCTGGTCATCTCTTCCCTTCTCTGATGTTTGGGAGAGCCAAAGCCCTGGGTGGCCTCCATCTCCTCTTATCCCCCAACCCAAATCCTTTCCTTGCCCCTCCACATCTTCTTGGGGCACCCTGTGCTGAGGTTAGGAGCGCTGGCTTTGCACGTGGCTTGCTCAGGATTATCTACTAAAGCAAGTGGAAAACCAGTTTTTTAACTAATTTCAAAGCTGTTTAAGCCAAATATTCCTGTGGGGACATTAGGTGAAAATCACCACATTGTTTTGAGCAGGAAATCAGCTTTTGTAGAATAGACAGAGAAGCATTTTGTAGAGAGGTTTCTTTGTCAGATACTGGGACATGGCTCCACCCTGGGAAAATGGGCTGCCTGCATGCAGGGATAGTCCCTGAGTCCCAGGATTGCCCTGGAGACCTCTCAGGTGAAGGAAAGGTGCTGAGCAAAGGCTTGGCTGGTGAAATATAGGTGTGGAGAGACAGGGCAGAGGCAGAGCTGCTCCCTGGGCTGACACCAGTGGTTGTCCCCTCCTGGCACTGGCTGCTGTCAGAGGGGCTGTAATTAATTACTATTAATATTCTACTTGAGCTCAAAACCCACGTGCTGGGCATGCACAGGAAGCAATTATTATTATTATTGTATGAGTTATTCATTTCAAAATAGCAGTGTCATTAAAAAAAATTGCAGCTAACTGTGCTTTTCCCCAAGGAGCAGGTCTGTTGAGGGCTCACACGTGTGAAGTGGTCTCTGCCATGACGTTGCTCCACAGATGGTTTGTATTTTTCTGAATCACTGATTCCCATTTTGTGTCAAGGATCTGTCTGGGCAGAAAGACCTCACGAGGCACAACTGGAAGGTGAAAAAGGCAAAACTCCAGTTCTGTTCTGACTGAAGTGAGGCCCCAACCCAGCTCTACATCAGGGGGATGAAGCATTCTGCTGCCTTCCTCACCCTCCTCTTCCTCAGGCACAGCTTTCTGAAGAGGCTGAGAGGTGAATCCAGCTTCACAAGCAGTCATCTGGGTCCCCTCACTCAGATACAGCAATCCCAGTTCCCTGGCATTGTCTGTGTGGGTGTGCCCATCACCAGGGCTCAGGCTGCACCTTTTCCAACCACCTGCAAGGGAGTTTGGGAGCCACCCACTCTGCTCATCTGACCTGCACATGTTCCTGGCAGGACTGGGCTGAGGCTTTGAGGTGAGCTGGGGTGCTGGCCCAGGAGTCCATGAGAAGCCTCACCAGGCACATTTGTGAAGTGAAGTATGAAGTGAAAAAGAGCAGTAGAAATTTATCCTTCATCTGGCTTCCTGACCCATACCTGGGACGCTGAGATTTCCCTTCCCAGTAGGGTATGAACAACTGGGAGACACACAGATCACCAGTTCCCTAATCCAGGGTTCATCTCCTCCTCCCCAGAGGAGCTGGGGTAGCAGGTGAGATCTCCTAAGAAGCTCATCAGGCATCCCACCACCCATCATGGCCAAAAACAGGGCAGAAGACAATTTTTTAGGGAGTGAGTCTGCATGAAGGCCAGCAGAGCTCAGGACACCCTGCCCAGCACACTCCCAGTTCAGTGGCACTGGGAGCTGGTGGGCTGGAAGCAGACCAAGAGACCATGGGAGTTGAGAAGCTCTCTCTCCTGCCTGTTCCTTGTGGCATCTCCTGCCAGGGCCAGGGTGGTGCCAACACAGGCAGGAAGGTCTGGTGGCTGTAAGACTGACAAATGGGGCACTGGTGCCACCAGCAGTTCCATATCTAGGGGACATGTGCCCACAGCTGTTTTGGGGGATGGATAGGGTAATCCCTCCCACTTCCCAAAAATCCATGGAAGGGCTGCTCTTGCAGCCAGGGATCCTTATGTCCCAGCACTTGGATAGGGTCATCATAGCCTACACAGGCTGTGACACCAGGAGGGCTCAATGGCTCATGTCCTGGTTCCAAACTGCATCCTTCACTCACTGAGAAACTCCCTGGGGCTTCTCCCTCCTGGATCACCTTTCCCAGGCGTTTTGCTATTGCCCAAATGTTGGTTCTTCAGGAGCTTCTTTAGGTTCGTGACTGTTTAGCCCTTAGTAGAGCCATGGATTTTTAAAATCAAAAGGTCATTTCTAGGTCACTGAATAATTACTATTGCTGTCCCCACTGTCACTAATTCCATCACAGAGAAGCAGCAGCTTGCTGAGAAATCCTCGAGCTGCAGGCTGAAAATGAAGGGCAATTCAAGACAGAAAATGCAAGATTAGGAGCACTTAGTGCCACGGGCTATTGGAAAGAGAAGCAGGGCCAGGAGACATCAAAGCTGGGCACAGGGATTCCCTTCATCCCTGCTGCTCATCCTGCACATGATGTTATTTTCAGAGTGCTTAGCACAGTGAGGAGGTGCCTGCAGCCCCTTTGTGCTGTGCCTCCACCACAGGTCTGGGCTCCGGGGTTTTGGGTGTCCCTCCTTTCTTGCAGCCTCTGGTCAAAGCACTGTGCTGGTCATAAAGTCTGTGGGAATGTCAGTGTTTGCTGTGAGCCAGGGCAGACCCTCACAGGTCAGGGGGAGGGAAAGGTGTTGCTGTTCATGGAATGGTTTGGGTTTGGAAGGAACCTTAAACTCATCTTGCTCCTCCTCCCTGCCATGGGCAGGGACACCTTCCTCTAGGCCAGGTTGCTCCAAACCCCATCCAGCCTGGTCTGGAACACTCCCATGTATGGGGCAGCCACAACTGCTCTATTGCTGCTAGAGGGTTTTTGGGGGGGGAGCAACAGGATCTTTCAGCTGCATAGGATTATCTTGGGATAGATTCACTGATTGGCAAAGTGAGGGGGAGCATCACCAGCTGGTGGGGGCAGATCTGACTTCCCACACTCAGAAAAGCTTTAGGAACCCTCTAAGAGCAGGAATTGCTCATTTTGGGGTGGAGCAGCTCCTCCTGTGCTTGTAGGAGCCCAGCACTACACTGGGCCATGGAGTGCCCTTGTGATGGCCAGGAGGTCATTCCACCCCTCAGCCAGTGCAGCATGCAAAGTGTGGCAAGGTGCTTTTCCATGGGAGATGCACTGCAGGTTCATTCCATGAGCAAGATGAACAGCCTCAGCTGGGAATCCTTGTGAGCTGTGCTGGATGTTACAGCTGTTGTTACTGTCCCTCTCACATGGCAGGGAAGGGGGAGGCACTTTGGGACTCTCCTGCTTCCAGTTTTAATACTCAGTCCTTCTGGTCAGTCCTGGAAATGTTTGGTCTGGCTGTGATGGATGCAGGCTGGCTCAGGGAGACACTTCTGGGAGGAAGAGCAAAGGGAGGTGCAGGGAAGTAAGTGCCTGTTGTAAGGTCAGCAGGGCTGAGCTGGGTTCTGCTGCTCAAAACCAGCCCTCTCCTGTTTCCCACCGTGTTTATGGCTCTCCCAGGGCATCCTTGTCAGGGTCAAGCTCTTCCAGGCATCCCTTGGCACTGAGCTTTGGCTGCCTCATGGATAATTTCCCCAGCAGTCCCTGCCTGGGGACAGGCAGCTGCCTCTGAAGGCTCTGGAGCAGCCGGCCCCATCTGTGTCCCAGCTTGCCCAGGGGGTGCAGAGCAGTGGCTCCCCAAGAGTTCCTCCTTGCCTGGCAGCAGAAATCACCCTCCTTGCTCAACTTTTGATTCATCCACTTGAATGTTAGGTATGTAATAAAATTCACCACTTTCAGCATCTCCATATTTTAGATTTGGAGAAACAAACGCAGGACAAAATAATCCAGGTATTCCTTTCACAGTTCACATATGCTGCTGGGTTGAAAGGGAAGCTCTTAGGAGATGGATCAGGTTCATGTCTATGGCTCTTCATTGCAAATATGCATTCCTGGAATTCCAGAGCAGTCTCTATTGCCAACACCCGATGGCAGGACTGGGAAGGATTGGGCTGGCTTTTGAGTCACTTCTCCATGTGAGCAGCAGTGATGGAAGCAGCAAAAATACCTTTGTTTCCCTAGGCCAGGAATGCCACCCTGGGGCATTTCTTTTTATCTTGAATAACCTACTTCAGCCAATTCCCAGAAAAGTCACAGGTTCTCTGCAATGCCAACCAAACCAGCATGGAAGGAATTGCTTTGGTTGGGAGCCATCCTGTGAGGCAAGGCAAGCTCAGGATGCTCCATATCTGAGTTACTGGAGCATTGCCCCATCCACTGAAAATGAATTTGAGCAATTACTAACCCCAAAACTTTGTGACCTGAGTTTTTGTCTGATGTTTCAGTTTGTTTTTTGCTTTAAGCATTAAAATGAGCAGTGATGAGAGGCAGCGGGATCAACGCCGAGGGTCGTTCCCGTGTGCTATATAGAGAGTGATGGGTTTGGAGTGGGAAGTTAAGCTAAAGTGGAAATATTTTCTTCCAAAATAAGGGCCTTTCATGGTTTGGCAAGGTGTAGAGCAGCTGTTTTCTGCTTCTTCTCAAGCACCAACCATTGGCCAGTGGGTATCAGCTCAGAGAAGCATCTGGCCCAGATAAGTTTCCTGATGTTACTCAGACAAATGGGGCCATTTCATCAGTGTGCTCAATTCCCTCCAAACCAGAAAGAAAATTTCCAGGAATACACTGCTCATAACCATGGGGTAGCTCACAAAGGAGATAGAGATGTGTGTAAATATGCTATTCAGAGGAGTAAGCGAGAGCAGAATAATTTCCAGTGGAAACTGTGTGGCTTAATGGGTGAGCTGCTGCAGTGAAAGGCCCAGGGAGAGCTGGGGTGGTGCTGCAGGGCCCAGGGATGGATATCTCAAACCTTTCCAAACCAGTGAGGGAAAGAGGACAGGGAAGGGGCAGGGGAAGGCTGGGGGAGTCACTGTCCTTGTACATGGAGCAGGATCTGGGCTCACCCCTCCCCTGCCAGCAGAGAATCCTGTCCTGAACATGAAGCGTGAAATCCATGTCCAACAAAAATTTCAGCTAGTGCATAATGTAAGCACTGGATGGGTTTGTAGCCAGGGCTCAGGCGCTGAGAGCTTTGAATTAAACATGGGGTGACTCAGCTCTCATCCATGCCAGCCTGGGAGCAGGGATTGCAGGGACAGGTGCATTATTGATAGTTTCATTTTCCCCAGGTTTGAGCGCCCGGGAGAAAAGCAGCGTCTGCTGCTTAGAGGGGGACACGGTGTGGCCACACTCAGCATTTGCAACGCCTGCCTGCTCTTCTGCTGCTCCTGGTACAGGGATTTGTGCATCCAGCCTCTCCCTCCTGCTGCTCTCCACCTGCAGGCCCTCCACCCTGCATGGGAGCCCCAAGGCAGGGCAGCATCCTCCATCCCTGGAGCTCCAGGGAGCTTTGGGGGATGCACAGCCAGCTCCCTCATCAGAGAGTGACCCTTGGGGCTTGGAAGGGGTGAGAGCCCCTGAATTTGCCCTTGGCCTTGCTGATGATCCAAAGGCCTCATCTGCTCCAGCCTCTGGCGACTGCCTGCAGACCCACGGGCCCTGAGCAGGATGTTCCAGCAGCCTTGGAACAGCAGGAAGCAGGACCAAGCCTCGCTGGAACTGAGTGTGACAACTCATCACCTCACAGGAGGATGTTCTACTTCTATCCCAAAGCTTTCTGCTAAAAAAACCCCACCCTGTGTCTCCAGGCCCCAGGTCTCAGCCTGGTGAACAGCAGTGAGTGCTGCAGGGCTTTGGGCTCAGAGCATCCTGCTCTGTCTCAGCTGTTTGGGATGTGAAGGGAAAACCTCATGGAAAGGGTTGGAGAATGTGAGCTAGCACTCCTGTCAGGCCTTGCAGGGAGAGGCGTGGTTTGCCTCTTCCTCAGAACCTAATTTGAACCACAAGGATGCAGTGAAAAAAAAAAACAAACAAAGCCTGCTTTGGAAGATTTTAAAGAACAGCACAAACTAAAAAAGCAGCTGCCAAACCGAATTTCCATTATTAAAAATCAGCACTGATAAGAGCCATCTTAGATCAAATAATTTATTTAGTAATTCCATGTAAACACTTCAGATTTACTAGCAAATACAATGCTTGCTGTTCTTTTAAATAGATCATTCAAAAAATAAGAATCTATTATTAATGGCAGGTTGACTAGAGATCTCCATACTACTGTACAATAAGGAATTTGTTTTCTAATGGATTTAACATCTCGATTTTTCTTGTTCTGCATTTGCTTTACACAAAGCCCAAAGGACACAGGTTAGAACTGCTCCCTGACGATGCCACTCGGCCCGGGGTGTTTTGGGGAAGGTACGCAGGCAACTCCTCCCATCCTGGCATTGGTGTGAGCTGATGTGAGGGTGGCATGGCAGAGCTGGCGTGAACACTGTTCACAAACACACGCCTTTTCGGTCAGAAAACAGACAGTGAACGGTGGAGAACTTCTCTTTGGGATGTATAAAAGCAACGAACTCCATCGTTGGCATTTACTTATCAACACAGCAGTACACATACACGTATCCACAGTCTGGAAAAGCATCCTATGAGCTGGAGAAAGCAGTGGTTCTGAGGCTTGGTACACCAGTGCACTAAAACCAAAAGAATGATACCTTCTTACATAGTCAAATGAAAAATAAATATCTTTATTTTCTGCCTACTTTATTTCAGTTTTCAAATAAATTTTAAATAAATCTGTACAAAGTATACTGTTACAGTATATATTTGTAAGTGAACTGAAATGCCTAAGTGTAACAACACTACAGGAAAGCAGTAAAGATTGGCACATCTCTAATCAAGATTAACTTTTACACTCAAAAAATACCAACGCCTGTGAAAACCCTCAAGATATTTTTGGTATTTTTATGCAAGTTGTGTTGCAAACACATGACAGACCAATTCTCCCCTGCCTTGAAAAGAAAATCACTTCTCATGCTTTTCAGAGAACATGAACATCTTTATGATGCTAAAGGGACACCATCAGGTGAAAAGAGAGAGAGAGATTTCAATTTTTAAAAAGCAAATGCTTTGGTCAAGAAAATGGTCAGGTTTGAGACTTTGTGCACTTTTGCCCATGTCCCTGAGCTCCAGGGTGAAGGTGCTCTGGCCAGGGGCCCAAAGCCTCAGGACAGGAGCTGTTCCCCTTGCAATCCAAAAAGAATTAACACACATGCATTTTGCAAACTGCATTTTGCGGTTTCTTTTTCCCCCCAAAAGCAAGAAACTAAAATTGATCTGACAGTGTCCCTTTGCTCAAAATAAAGACTTCTGTGCTAGAGAGGTAAGGTGCTGAAACAAACTTTTTCACAGGGTCAAAGAGTCAGGTACATCTCAAAACTCAAGTTTTCAAATCCAACCGCAGTTATTAGATTCATGAGCTCTCAAAACCTCCTAATATTTCATTAAATAATTCCCAACTGGGAATTGGGGATAAATACTACAGATTAAGAGCGAGAGTTTTCTCTCTTAATCTTTCCAAAGATATATTCACTCTAAGTTTACATGCTGAAAGTTAATCTTACATTAGAATGTAATTGGCTGCAACATAAACCTATAAATAAATCAACTACCATAGATTAAACTCTGTTAAATATTTCTAAGTTAATAAAATATTGACAGTATTATAAAATTACAGTATTTACAATAAGAAAAATCTAGACTAATATATACCTTTAACAGATCTCTTCTCCAATTTGGGATTGCAACGGAATTATGAATATATGAACAATTTATTAGAAAGTTGCATTGCAATTATCAGGTTTTCCATTAGAGCTAGAGAGGGTGAGCTATCACTGCCTTTGGAAAAAAACAAAAAGTGACTTCTGATGGTGGGGTGTAGCTTTTGAGTACCAAACTGGTAACAGGAGTCCTCCGCAAGACGTCTGAAGATAAGGTAGGACCAGCCTCAACTGCTCAGATTAAGGTTGTATTACAGAACTGCCAGCAATCAGAACCACCCAGGCTGCAAAAGGGGAGGAAAGGTAGTTTTCAGCTCAAAGTGCACAGCTGGAAGAGCTCCCTTCATTCTGGACTCCAACTAAGGCTGCAGGAGCTTCGATCTGCTCTCAGGAACAGCAAAACCCTCAGCTCGGGGTTGGTGAGGAGGAAACAAGCCACGGTGCTCCTTAAAGGGACATTGTAGGGCTGCAGCTATGCCAAAAACACCCCTGTCAACCATCTGAGATCCTCTTTGACTTGCTTTTTTAGGAGGTTTTTTGGAGGGGAGGGGCTTCGGTTTGGGGTTTGGGGTTTGGGGTTTTTTTGCATTTTGTTTGCTTGGGAGAAAAAAAAATTGGCTGGGACCGTGCAGTCAACTAATTTTCTATCTCTCATCAGATTCTCTGTCTCTGGGGTATTAAAAAAATGTGCAGTGTTTGGGTGGCAAATACTCGAAGGGAAAAAGGAGGCTTCAACACTCCCAAGTCAATCTGTCTTGGGATAAACCAAAAGCAATTTGAGTCCTTAAAAATTGCCAGCTGCTTTTGGGGTCTCAGACACCCAGTGATGTCCTTTTAAGGATCAGATCTTTCACTTGCCCTTTTTCCCAGCCTCGAAGGAGGAGTTTACAATGAGTTTAGGAAGGGCCACGTTCACATTCTCTCCCTCCTCCCCATGTCACATTTGCTTTCTAGGAAAAAAGGGGGAGAAAAGTAAGTTTCAAACTCCTTTCCCACCCTTCCCTCCCCCAGTCCTGCTCACAGTAAACCAGAAATGGCAGTTTTTAGTGTATATTTTGGGATAAATTATTTTCTCAGCCCCAAGCCTGAAGATGCTAGTGAGAGACCTACCCACAGGCTTCGGAGAGGAGGAGCAATTTAGGGGTTTTTGCAGTTCCCGCGGTGGGCAGGTGGGAACACCTCTGTCCTTAAAAGCAGGATTTAAAATGGTAAAAGAATAATTTGTAAACTCGGATCTACATTACCAACAGAAGGCTCTAGGTCCTGCAGGCTCCAGTTCCCAGAGATGCAGAGCAGGAAAACTAGAAAGAGAACTCGGTACCTTTCAACCACCTGCTGGGTTGTACTGGGGGGGAGTGGGGAATGAGAGAGACAAAATGCCAACTGACCTTATAAACAAAGGTATGTTTAGGGCTTCTGGTTTCAGGAATAAACCGATATTTACTGGTAAAAGTCTGCCAAAAAACAAAAACAGAAACACAGGATTACTGGTAAATATTGGTTTATATGGAGAATTAAAAAAAAAATTAAAAAGAAAAAACCACAAAAAAGAGATGTCATCGTGCTCCTGATCGCCACGTGCTCCCAGGCAGGAGCCGAGAACCGACCCATGGCATCCCTGCAGTGTCTCTGGCACCTGGACACCTCAAACCAGAAGCCTTGTGTTGAGAGGAAAGTCGTGTTTGTTTCCTTTACTGCCCTTAAACCACGTGTTTCTGGATTCCCCCCTCCCTCCTCCTCAAGGCTGGTCCTATGGGGGTTTGGCTCAGGAGATGGGAAGTCTGCTTCCAAAAGCACTTGGAAGTGAATTTGTACATAATATGGTATCTCAGCACAAGGCTGCTGGGGCCTGAGCCTCTGCTGCTCCCTGAGATACCATAAAATATACAAGACTGAGTGTATATTTTAAATAAAGCATTTTCTTGTAAGTGGCATAAACCCATTCATTTTATTTACATGCTTATTTATTTCCAAAAATAGAGTTGGTCCACATTGGACAAGAGAAATCAAGAAGCCATACAGTAGAAGAGTTAAAAGTCCAACATTTAACCAAAGTACAATGAAATTCCAGAAGTCTGTGGCTGACTTGAACCACAGAAACATACACATGAGCCACACAGACACTTGTACATAGAGCATTATATTACCAATAATATTTGCAAACATGAGGTCAAGATGGCTAAAAACCCAGCAGGACTGACCCGGGCGTCCTGGCTGAACAGAAGTGGGTGCTGAGGGGCTGTCACTGCAGTGGGGAAACACAACTCTCCAGAGATTTTTACTTCACTTTTGTTTTTTTTTTTTCTTTAACTGAGAAAGTCCTAATTCTTCTGCCCTGGGGATCCAAATTGAGGACATGGTGAAAGCTAACCCCATGGAGCTCCCTAAATGCCGGGGTGCCGGGGGCTCAGACCTGCGGGACAGCACGGATGCCGCACGGCACCGGAGCCCCACTGGAGGGCAAACCCTGCCCTCTGCTACTTGGCCTTAAAGATCACCTGGAAAAGAAAAAGTCGGGATTTATACCCTTGTGGTGTGCTGAAAAAAGTCTGGATGGGGTTTGCTTTGAAAACAAGGATTCTCCTCCCTTGCCATGGGAAATTTTTGGCATTAGTTATTCCAGTCCTGTCTACCTTTCCTGGAAGATCACAAATATCCTAGAGGATATTGCACCGACACATGTGGGAATAACTATTTTACTTTAAAAACAAACAAACAAAAAAGCCCCCGAAAACTTGGAGGATGAACAGCAGCAGAAAAAAAAAAAACAAAAAACAAATGGAAATGATGCCTTATCTCTGCATGAGGGCCCAGCTTGTCTGGGTATTCCCATGGACCTCACCATGATAATATCTCAGTGTCTCCAAAGGATGGAAAAACGGACTTCAATCTGGATGTTCTGCTGCAGAAAATCACAGCAAGTAAAAGGGGGAAGACAGTTGTAGCACTTCTGGTACTTCCACAAACCACCCACTACAGGGGGTAGAACCACACAAAAAGGGTATAAATTAATTTTCCTTTTTCAAGTCATCTTTGACACTCACGCTATTAAGCCTAGTCCAATGTGAATGCTAGTACAGAGCTAATGTACAGAATACCAGCGATAGTTATTGGTACCTAACAGGATTTAAAGGTGAGTATACTCAGTACATTTATTAAAAAACACTCTGACAGCAGTTACACAAAGCAGCCGTGCAGGTCTCTACGAGGACGGAGCCTTTAGCACAAGTCGCTATGATCATCTGAGCCTGTGACAGACAACTCGATCTTCTAATTTGTTTCCTAGAACATTTCTAACTGCAGATGTGAAATACATTTTAAAACAGAGATGGGCCTGATCCTGTGCAGTTGGGTACGTACAACACACCCCAGTGAAACTCAAAGCCCAAATCCTAAAGAGAGAGCACAAGAAATTGTTGTCTTACATCAAATAACTATCATGCAAGCATACCACGACAGTTTTATATTGAGTACTTCAAAGTCAGCTGGTATAATTTAACTATTAGTGAGCAATCTAATGGATTTCTAGGGGTAGGGACAAAGGTTGTGCCAGTGACAACCACCTGATTACCAGGGAGAGCAGCACAGGGACACTGTGGGGTCTAATGAGCTGTGGTACAGATGAGTTCCTGCTCAGCAGCCTCACAGAACCTGGAATGGGCAGGATTCCTGTGGCAGGCTACACACCTTCACTTCATCTGCTCTGCTACCAAAATCTGAGTTCTTCCTGAATGAACAATTCACTTACAGCCTGACATACCGATGGAGCATTAAAAATTGTGTTGTTGTTTTTTTTTTCCCTGTTGCCTCCTATGTCCCAGGGTCATCCCCATGCTCACAGCACCAAACCTTATGCTCTTCTCAATTTTCCAGCCATAGCCAGGCTGGGGTTCACTTCTCCAGACTAACCCAACCACTCTGCTCCTTGTCTTTAAACATAAAATCTGACTGAAAGCCTCACAGTGCCTGCAGTTATCCTGCTCCTACTGCAAACTCCAATGACTTATCAAAGCACCCACTCTTTGCTACCATGATCCACTGAAGATAGGAAAGGTGGGGGAAGCCAGGGTATTTGCCACGACCCCATGACTTTTAAGAAGCCTAAAATTAAGTCAGAGCAGTAAAAGGTCGCTCTGGCTGACACCAGTGACCCGTGGGGTCTCTTATGTCTCTTGGGAAGAGAGGTAACACAGGTCTGCATGTGCACACACCAACAGTCCTCCCTCAAAGACAGACCTAGGCAAGAGCTGGAAGATGCTGCCCAGACCTCATTCCCTTTCTGCCCATTATAAAAATCAAGACCTTTGAGCTTTTTCCTAGTAAAAAGATAAGAAAACATACCCACAGTATCAGCTGCTGGGATCTGGCAGACCTGCAAGTCCAGCTCAAGGCAGGACTTTGAACTGGGGTTGTTGCTTTACAGGAGAAATCTAGATGCCATATGACCCAGTATTCTGGGCTTGTTTCTCCCCTCAGGCCAGGCTTTGCAAGCTGGACTTAGTGGTGTCCACCAGAAAAGTTTCATGAAAATCAACTTCTTAAGCCAGCAGCTTTGGGTTTAATGAAACCATTGAATGGAAATAATTTGCTCAAAGGCTGAAGATGCAGACTTGGAAGCCTTTAATCACCTTCTCTAATTGACTTTAGTACACCTTTTGCTTCCTAAGTGACAAATATCAACTGCAACCAAAGAAGGACTTCGTGGTATTTCTCTTCTCATGACAAGCCTATTTTTTATCCTGCTGTTTGTCAATGTGTTCAGACATTCTGGTAGGTGCCCCAGCAAACCAGACTGATCATAGATAGGATCAAAGAATGGATTGGGTTGGAAGGGATCACCTGGTCCAACCCCCTTTCTCTGCAGAAAGTATGTTGCTTTCCACCTCTCACACACTGAAGAGCTACAGCACTCGAGCTTCTCCTTCTCCAGCTGGAGTTCAGGGTTGCTGATCTGCAATTCCCAGTGCCCTGATTAATACTTTAATTTAAAAAAAAAAGAATAACCTGACATTAGGACGTAATCTAGTCATGGAGAATACTAAGCTGTTTTTTGACAGTCCTCTTTTTGTTAGTACCTTCAAGTGTTTCAGTCCCAAGCTTTTTCAAAACCCATTGATACACCTGTTGCTCCTGCACTTGAATTTCCTACTTTGCTCCAGCATCTCTGCCTCACCTGAGTTTCAGAGGAAGGCTCCGTATCTCACCCAAAAGGCTGAGGTGACGGACAGCAGGCTCTCAAACATGCCTTGTGCTCCAGAATGACATGGAAGAGTCACTCCAGTGCCATGAAATAGTGCAGGAAATGAACTCTGTCTTCAGTCCTGCACAGCCAGATTTTTTCCCCAGCCCTGTCTCTGACATCCCTCAGAAAGCACTGGCTTCTCAAAGCCCCCAGCTCTGCAAAGCCCCTCTTAAATGGCTTCATTTTCAGATCATGGTTACCTGCCTTACAACGTGGCTCTTCCAGCCTGCTCCTCAAGAGCTGGACTGTCCTTTGGTGGAATCTTCCTGAACTCCAGAAATCCCTTCCTTTATAACTATTTTTAACAACAGTTTTAAGGTTGTTCGCTCTTTGATGACAGAGTTCTGCCTCACGTGACGCCAGTAACCTTCCCAGGTATCTATGGTAAGTCTAAGGACTCCATTTTTCTCATCTTCTCCCCTGCAATATTTTGGAACACAAGACTCAGTTTTAGTCCAGCACCTTCTAACCCGTGAGAATGCTGAGCCTGCAATTCAGTGACCCCAGGTGGTCACTGCTACTTAACAACTCAACAATAATTGTATCTTGAATCAGTTCTTATGTTTTAGTCCTAAACAAAGGCTAACTCTAGACCAGGCTGTTACAAGAAATTATCCTTTAAGTAAATCAAGATGTTTGCTCACCAAAATGTTAGCCAGTTCCTTGCCAAATAATCTGGCCAGATAGCACGGTCATAATGGAACTTACTTTTCCTAACATGTTTATGAAGATGCATGAGCCTGTTTTTTTCCCAAGGCACATGAAATCCTCAACTTTCTTTTTGTCTGGAATAGAAAACTTCCTAATACCTCCATGACGTTAAAATACAGAATTTATATCCAACATAAATGTGGTTGTTTGGTCGTCAGTACCCCAGCTTCCTCAGATTTTACAGCAACCTTTTAGATATAGTGTTCCTCCTTTATGACCTAACACACCTGCTACAATGGCAGTATCTTATTGATTTCCATCACCCCCACCACGTTTCAATCAGCTTAGCTGTGCTGAGGTCTTTTTTCTGAGCAGTCTACAACTGTTTTTGTCTCCCGTTTCCACCCTGTTGTGCAGATGTGCCCATTCCTTACTCCAGCCCAGTCCCTGCTGTGCACACAACTCTGCTCCCAACCTCCACGAAAGGCCCAGCCCCGACAGCCTCAGCCTCCCACCAGCCTGTCCTCCCCAAACCCTGCCCACTTCTTGTGCCACCAGTCTGGGGATGCCTGGGCTGAAGTGGAATTGCTGGGAAGTCACAGCTCCTCTTGTCACTTCCCTGCCACAGCCTTTTCCCAGGCACACACACTGACTTTAGGAAGAGGTACTGCCACTTCCTAACTTCTGTCTCCTCCCTGGACCCAGCTTAGCTTCCCAGGTATCTCAGCTTCAAGAATGACAGCCTCAGCCTCGCCCCAAGTACTCTGACACCTTTCAAGGTCTACGTGTCCAATCAACACAGAAATAGTTTGATGGATCTCCTAATCACTGGGAGCTTGTACTTCCCATCACCAAATCCTCTGCCATTCAAACCTCCCACAGCTGCTTTTCCAGCTTCTGGAGGCATCTCCAGAACACAAATCAACTCCTCAACCAAGGCTTTGGTTATAAATCACCCCTTTAATCCTGTCCAGTTTCAACTCTCCCCAAATACAAGGCAAGGCAGCCAGTGCTGTGGTGGGAATGAACCCTGACCATCTGCAGAGGATTTGATGCCATTTCTCCTCCAGCAGCTCAGCAGCTCTGGCCTCAGGATGCTTTCTGGAGCCTGAAATGCCCCCACTTGTTGCTCCATATAGTATTTTATCAGCAGATAATCACTCCTAAAGCATGTTCTCTCTCACTCTTGTGTGCAGTTCTTTGTGCAATTAAGCCAATGTACTTTGATTCCCATAATTAAGCTAGGAGTTTTACTTTATGGCCATATAAAGTCCATCTTTAACCTAAAAATAGACTAACCGTTAACAGATTCTTTTTTTAGATTACTTGAAACCGACAATTAGAGACTTGCATTGGACAAGATAAGTTACATATGGCCTTGCAGAAGCCTGCAAGGACTCATTTTCCAAGACTTTTATTGACAGGTGAAGCTCAGAAGCCAACTTTTTTTTTTTTTTAAGATAGAATGAACCTCTGATCACAGCAGGTCTCTCCACAAACCAAACTGTTCATATGCACGAAAGCAGAGACGGCTTTTACATGAATTTGCAGTGCTTAGTTCAGAGTTATTAATGACAGAAAATAATTCAAAGCCTTTAGTCCCTACTTCACTCAGACCTGCCTGGTTGCCCTTCAGCAGCCCCTGGCAACAGTGAACATACTGTCATTTATTATTTAAATAAAACAATCTTTTTAATAAAAAGAAATTCTGACCCCATTTAAACTCTGTACCTGACAAGACACTGGCTTCTTCTTTCCTTCACCTCTGGTGCTGCTCACACATCTTTTTTTTTAAGCTGACCTGCCCACACAGCTCCTGATAAGCCAATGCTACATTGCCAGCTCTCCTCAGCATCACTCGAGTGGGAGGTTTAAATACCAGATTTCACAAAACCCTTCCTCCATGATTCCTAGCCCTGGCATTTCTTGAAGTATTGACAGATCGGCAAGCCTTCCCAGCTCGCCCAAAAGTGAGCCAGCTGGACCTGCTTCTGCTGGACTGATGCAGAGAGAAGAGCTGGTCCCTGAAATCCCAGCGCTCACCTCTCGAGCCCTAGGTGAGTTCTGAGGAGCCTGGACCGGCTGGCACCGATGTGCCGATGCAGACTCCCACCCCAGGAGCGGCTGGGCTGAGCTCCCCTGCCCATATGAGAGGCCTGGGCAAAAGGTGAGCCCAGGCAAGTTCCAGACCTCAGGAGACTGCAGGCAATAAAGCCAGCAGCCTACATGGTGCTCACTGTTGTGCAACCAGGACGGAGGACGGAGAAATAAAATGCGTTCCCTAGGGAGACACTGGAGCAAGCGCAAGCTGGGGGACAGAGACACCCAAACCGAGGTGGCTGCCTTTCAAATGACACTGCTGCTCCCAGACATCCCAACAGACAGGTCCTGCCCCATGCACAGCCACTGTCCTGCCGTCTGACAGTTGTTTTTCTACCCAGAGTGAGAACAAAACTCCCCAAACCTCTCATGTCCCAACCTCGATGGGCGCACAGTAATTTGAGCCTGAGTCAAGATGTTCACCAGGAACAGAAAAAAACGACCACTGCTCATTTACTGATTCTCAACTCCCAGCAACAGAAACTATCCAGACCTGTGTGATATGGACACAGCCTCCTCCAATCTCATCTCAACACTGGCCACATCAGCACAAACCATGCTGGGAGGGTCAGCCCAGCAGCAGAGCCCCCACAGCCACCCCAAAACACCCCAGTGCTGGCCTGTGCATCAATCCGGAGCAGGCGGTGATGACGTCTGAGAACCCAGGCTCAGCTCCCAGCCCTTCCTGCAAGCATGACAGTAACACCTCCTAGCCCAAACCACTGACATGTGTCAGTAAGAGACCATCTCCTGCACCAAGGCTGCACCCACGGGGCTGCTGCACGGTGACTGCACCGTGTTCAGTAACAGCCAAACCCACCAGGGTCAGCACGGTCACAGGGCTTCACATGCAGCTTGCAAGCCACTTCCACAAGCAATTCTCCATTGAAATCAACATCAGGACTGGGATGACATTTCAACACAAGGAGGTTTTTCTCAAAAAGCTGTCTAAATCTCTCCAAGTCATGCACTTGCTGTCCCAGCGGCACGCACTGGATCAGCTCCCACAATGAGGGGCCATGAGGGGCACATCCTTCCTCACTGCAGATGTAAATCCACACCTCTCACCTCTCCCATCTCGAACAGAAAGAATGAAGCTGGTTTTTCTTGCTTCCTGCATATTTCAAGATAGTGTTTCAAGAAAAAAATGCTTCAATGCCACAGCCAGGGAGACTCAGCAGAAACTCCCACTGGCAGTGTTGCAACCAATCCTCTTTGCACTCCAGTCTGCCACGTGGCCCAAGGCTCAGAAAGGTCTAAGGTGCATATTTTTGCAAAGTTAATGTCAGGATGGCCAGCAAACCAACTGATCACCAACAAAGCCAAGGAATTGTCTGAGTTACGACTGAGTTCCCACTGGGGAGATCCAGCAGATTCCCGTCCAAACCAAACACTCTCCCAGCTGATGGCCGATCCAGAAAGGAGCAGAGGTTCACCACACGTCATGAACTCAAGCCTCAAGAGAAGGTGTGGAAATGGCCAGGGTCACCAAGTTCAACAGCAAACTCATCACTGCTCAGGACCTGACAGCTCTGTTACCTATGTTTTGGATATTCCAGTCTCCTGCCAGCTCTAGCTTGGCCTGATAAACCTAATGCCCACTGGTTGCTAAAACTTGTCTTAGTTAAACCCAAATTGTATCAGGTCTTGTATCCTTAGCCTGCTCCAAGGTACATTAAACAGGGACAGCAGAACTTCCCTACCAAACCCCACTGCAGAGATAGTGCCACAGCCCAGGTGATGTCTGGTCACCCAAAACAAGAGAACATCCATATGCAGGCAAAATCTATGGTCAGCCTGAGCAGGCTCCATCTTGGCTGGCCACGGTGCTTTCCAGAGCAAAAAGCTCAGGACCAGATCCCCTGTCTGGGTGAAGGAGCACCAGCAGTATCGATCTGCAGAGGGACAGTGAAGCATTGTTCAGGGATATCCAGCCATTTCCTCTGTCTTGTTTTAATCAGTCAACATTCAAAAGACAGATAGTGGAGCCAAAAGTCCTCTATCTTTATCTTTTTTCACTTAATCTCCAGCTGACATTTTTCCCGTGAAAACACGCGTCGTTTCTTGCTGTATGACTTCAACTCTCCCTCTCCTGTGATATTTTGCCTCCAACAGGCTACACAACCGGTTACTACTTTTATAGAGGTGGGAGTGACATGCTTTGACTCTTCCAAAACACAAAATGCTCATCTGGCTTCAGCCAGCAAATTGCAACGCTGGGGAACCAGCAGAACTGCTGCAGCTGGGGAGCTCAGTGCCCGCTGATCCCTCGTATGACTCCACGATCCCTTGGGACCAGCTGCCTGACACCCCTCAGCTGCTTGTGGCAGAGCCACTGCCACCAGGCTCTCACGGGTTTCTCTGAGTGCCATACCTGTGCTGATGCTGAAACGCTTGCATGGCAGCTCAGATGTACCTTGGCTATCCATCTCTGCCACATTCCATCTCTCACCTTGCTCCGAAAATCTTTTCCCACCCTCCAGACAGACAACACCTTTGCTGTGACTGCGGGGAGCTCCTCCCCCGGACAAACTCTTTTCACCCAGCCTGAGTCTGCCGGCTCAGGAAATGCCTTTGTTAGTGACAGCACCACGCCAAACACCAACCCGGCTCATCCTTTCCCTTCCAATGTACTCCTCCAACAGCAACTTCTATGCCAACCAAATTGCACTAAAATATCCAGAATGCCATTGGAGAAGTACACTGTGAAACCCCTGCAAATGGATGATTTGGCCTTTGCTTCCCTCTGCTATCTGCAGCTGTCCTGCACTAACAACAAGCATCACACAGCCCAGTAAAGCCTCGTGGCCCACTTGTCATTCACAAGAAGTGGGATGGTTGCAGACCCTGATGTGAGCTGCCTTTCTCCCAGATTGCAGCGCTGCTAACACACAGTCCGTAGGAACTGAAATGCTTTGGAAAGATAACAAGCAAAGAAGGAGAGGCAGGCTAAGAGAAAGTCCCAGAGCAGACCCAGGACCATCTGGCACGAATGGGAATGGGAAGGCAGGCTCTGCTGGGAGCAGAGCAGAGCAGGCAGCGACTCCAGCTGTGGAGCTTCCGGAGAGCTGCCACACGAGAGGAGCATCCTTCCTGCACCATCACCCTCCGCCATCCCAACACAACACACACCACTTCAGAGAAGAAAAAATTTAAAAAAAGCCATGAACTTCAGGCCCAAAGATTAGGCTCTGGGGAATACAAGCTTTTAAAAAAGCTTATAGTTTTGGAAGTCCATTTAAATTAACCTTAACTAGCTTTAAACTCTATATACTTATCTCCTTGCCACGCTCACAACCCACACACATTTTGTGGTGCCAGCGAGCTAAATCATGTGCAAGTGAGCAGAGTAAAAGGAACCACAAAAAAAAAAAAAAAGCTCTGGGCAGAAACTCTCTTTCATTGTTGCAATCGGCAAAGGAGATGGCAACAGCAGAAGGAATCAGGAATAAAAATGGAACTTGCTTGTTTACCTCGTCGGTTTTGTCAAAACATTGTGACAACGCTTTGTGTGCAGCCCGTTTCTCTGTTCTGCCACCAAAAATTCAGAGCCCTTCACCTTTCTTCACGCATTGCAGGAGAAAGCCAAGAAGAGTAAAACTTTCAGGGAGAGAAATGAGTGTGCAAAAGATATAAAAAAGCCCAGCATGAGAATTTCAAACTACTGGGCTCCTCTTCCAGATAGTCCAAACACCACCGGGAACAGTGACCCTCCAGCTGCACAAGCTGAGTTAACAAGGAGCAGGCAGCCAGTGAAGGAAGAGAGTAAGACAATAAAGGGAAAGTTTGGGTAAGCCTGACAAAAACCAAAAGGGAAAAAAAAAAAGAAGTAAAAAAAAAAACAAACAAAAAACCCAGAAAAAAAAAGCTGCAAACTGGGTTTCTAAAAAAGAAAAATTCTTGACAGTGTCTTTTTAAAAGAGAAACTCACAGTGCTTCAGGCAGAGCCCTACCTCTCCAAAAGCCACACAATCCAGTAGGAAGCAGCAGGTTTTTGAAGGAGCAAATTGCACAGCTGTGGAAGAATTTGCCTTTACTGCTTTCTTTCCAACTCACCTAAGAGAGACTCACTGTCTACCTGGAGGACTAGCAAAACCGAGGAAATTGGTTGGTTCTAGTTATACTTTTGAGGTTTTCATGCTTGATGAGAGCCCCTAAAATATAAACCTGTTTTAGCATTCTTGTACATTAATGTCATCGTTCTCCCTGCTGACTCCCACAACTTCTGCCACAGACAAGTCAATCAGATTTGGTATATGCCCCGGGACAGGGAAGGGGAGGGCTGGGTTTAAAGCAAACAAGCAACCAAAAAATAATTATGTCAGTGCTCTGCAAGGTGTTGGATCCAAGCTCGGTGGATCTGCTGAAGTCTTCGATCCAAAACACTTGGCAATTTTACTTAAAAAATGAAACAAAAAAACCTTTGACCTGTTGAACTTAGAGAAAAGCAAGTGGCAGACCTTGGAGGAAGGGAGACAGCGTGTGAGGGTGCAAAAACATCATGTGCTGTAGTTCACCACTTTAGAAGAAATCAGAGCTTTTGCTTTGGTTGGCTTTGCTTTTTCTCAAGTGCCAGGGACAGGCGCTTCCCAAAGGGCGACTTTAGAGTTTACGGGCGCCAAGGTGGAAGCGTGAAGTGAAGACATGCCAAAAATGTCAGGTTTGCATAAACCCTTCTGGAAAAAGTGCACCGTGGTTTTAGGAAAAAATGCATATCTACCAAATCTTCACTGACCAGGGGCCACTTGCACACACAAAGTTGCATCAATTGGCAGCATCAATGCCGACATTTTTGCCTTCTCCTTCCACCCCCCTCCCCAATTTTTTTTTTCCTTGGGAGACATAACAGCGCCACTGCATTAGAACGTACAAGAAATGAAAACAGTGAGTACGACTGATATAGATCCATTGACTTTTTATTACAAATGTACTTGATCACTTGGCTTCAAAAAAGTTTAAATCAACCCCTATTTTCTGTACGCCAGTACAAAGTAAAATCTATTTTACAAATTAAATACCTAAAAATTTGACAAAAATATTAAAGTTTGATGGAAAAAACAGTTATAAAAATCTTAAATCCCCTTTTAAGAAGATAAGAGATAACATTCCCTCCCAACCCCCACAGTCCTGTTATACAATATTAATAGTCATTTTTTTAGAATAGGTAGGTATGTTATATCTTGCTGTTAGCATACAAGTCACTCTAATAGCTTTATCTGTATATACTCCAGTTAGTGCATGAATGTCATCTGATTGAATATAATCAACTATCTTTAACTGATCCCTAATTTACATTTCATAGCTTGCATAGTTTGAAGGGACAAAGGTTACACTACAGCTAATCATAAAAAAGGTGGTTACAGTGCTATTTTTAAAGGCAACAAAGTAATTGCTCCCAAAAAAAAAAACCAAACCAAACCCAAAACAAAACAAAACAAAACGAAGTTACCGGTCGGCTCTGAGCAGGGGTTAAATCCCCGGCAGCAGCTCTGCCGGCTCACGGGGTGGGCTCAGCGCCCGCCCGCTGCCCCCGGGCAGCCCCTCCGCGCTTCCCCCAGTCCCGGCACAGGTCGGGATCGCTCTCCCGGCAGCGCTACGCCCAGCGCATTTCAACCCCTGCGAGGGATACGCACTAAGGGACACTGTCAAGTATTTATTTTCTTTTTATTTTAATTTTTTTTTGTTTTAATTTTCCCAATTGAATTTCCAAAAAAAAAAAAAAAAAACAGCCGAAAAGCCCTCCGTCTACGGGCGCGCCTGGCCGGGAGCTCGGAGCGCTCCCGGCAGCCCCGGCCGGGCTCTGCCCGCCCGCCGATCCCGCCCGGCCCAACCCGGCGGTCCCGGCACCGGGGCTGGCTCGGGGGGAACCCCGGAGGGTCCGGCCAGGCCCCCCCGGCTCCCGGGGAGCTGCTGGCTGCATCCCGCAGCATCGTCAGCGGGACCGCAAAGAAGAAGAAGAAGAAGAAGAGGCAGGAATCAACAGCGGCTCCCGGCGTTTCTTTTTTTATTATTATTATTTATTTAAATTCTCAAAGACAGAGCAATTTCACTTTCTTTTTTTTCTTTTTAACAAAAAATATAGAATTTGAATTTGGAGGACATTTCTCCGTTAGCATAAAACCACTTAAAAGGTGGTTGTATTTCAATGGTAAATTACTTGACAGTGTCCCTTTAACTTAAAAATAAAATAATGTCAGTATTGCAATGAATTTCAAGTTTTCTTGCGCGTAGTCGTTATAAAGTAGCTTTTATCATGCTCTTGGACCTATTCTACAAGACATTTAAAAGCATATAATCAAGGAAAATATAAGGCATACTTCTCAGGAATTAGGTATCTTGGCACATTTGAGCATACTGTCTTTTTTTAAAACAACACATATGGTCAAATATACCTTTCTTCTTCTAACATTAAACAGGGTTTTCTGTACTTTGTTTTAAATACTGAGATATTAGAGCCTTGGTAAAGTACCGAGCACCTCCGGGAAAACAAAAATTAAAACAAAAAAAGCAAAAAAATAAATCAAAAGAAATCTAACACAACCAGGAGCAAAATCCCACGAATCTTTACAGTCATTTTAGTCTTTCGTTTCGTTATCATCATTCACCAAGTCCTTGAACATACAGAACGTGCGTTAAAAGAAGAAAACAAAACAAAACAAAACAAAAAACCAAGGGAACACCCAGAAGAAACCCAAAACGAGACAAAAACTGACCACAAGTTCTCGGCCACTGTTCACAGAACTGCCCGCGGGCTGTTCCAGGCTGTACTGGTTTGACTGGAACCGCGCGGCCCGTGCGCTCCTCCAGTCAGCCGGATCCTGGGCAGGATCCGGGCGGCGCGGGCGAGGAAGACCACGGGAGGAGCCTGCCTCGTCAGCGATGCTCCCAGGAGCCGGGAGGGACGGAAGGACACTCTGCCGTGCTCTCCTCGCCTCCCGCTACTTATTGCTGGGAACGCACCGCGGCGGCGTGGAACTACGGGCGCCGGAGCGCGTCCGTCGGCAGCGCGACAACTTTGGGGAGGGCAGCGAACAGCAGGACCGAGACAATCAATCAAGTAGCAAAACCAAAGCAATTAAATTCCTAACTACGTCTAGCAGCATGGAGAGTGCAGTCCCGACACATCACAGTTGAAGTACAATAATCGCTGGAACTGCCCATCCAGAGCCTCCGATTCAGAAGCAGGTTATCAGACACATGTTTACATGCAATTGAGAACCATTTCAAATGTCACATTACGCACTCTGAAAAGCTTATTTCACTACTGGGAAATAGGAAAAGTGCACATTAAAGCAATTTTAAACATTTCCAGTGATTGTTTAAAAAGAAACAGAAACACCTCGCTACCAGCGGCTCGTGTTTAACTTTCTGTGAACACTAACAGCAAACTTCTTTCAAGGGCAATAATGCATGGTACAATGGAAACAGCTTGTTTTGACACTTACAGTACATCTCCAAAAAAAAACCAACAACACAAAAAACCCAAAAACAAAAACAAAAAAAACCTAACCAAAAAACCAAGAAGAAAAAGGGGATTATAATTTCAACTGGGAATAAAACGACAGCAGGAAATCAAATTCTTTAAAACAAGCTTTTTTTTTGTTTTCTCCCCACCCTTCCGAAACTCCATCCTTGCCCCTCGGTAAAGAAGCGCTGGCAGCTCCTGCTCGCACAGGAGCAGCTCAGGTCTGCCTGACCCCTAACTCAGCCAAGACCATTCAGCAAAATGATTGCATTCCCAAAAAACTTCCGAGTGGAACAAGATTCTAGTTTCTCTGAAACGCTCTCTACTGAATTCCAGCCAAGAAAAAAAAAGAAAAGAAAAAACAAAAAATAAAGTTTTGTTTTCACTGTTTAAGGCATCTTTTTTTTATAACATTTTCTCTTCACTCGCAATGATGATAGTCATGCAGCAGTTTAATGATAAAAATATATTAATATTTTACTATACAGCAGCAAGAAGTTAGTCAATTAAAAGCACACCAACTTTTTTTTTTAAAGAAAAAAAAAACATAACCGAAAAACAACGAAGACAACCTGTAAAAGTCTATTATTATTCTTATTATTATTACAAACAATTTCAATTTGGAGAACACACCTGGACAGATTAGTGTTCTGACAAATCTGTGTTTCCCTAGCCTAGGCTTCGAGCAGAGCCCGTGCCCGGCGGGAGCTGGGACGGGGAGGGCAGGGCACGGCCAGGTATGTAGCCAGAAATAATAACTAGCACCACAGCTACATGGAAATCCATTCTGGACACACACCGGCTTGGCTTTCACTGTCCAACCAAACTGCGACCCCCATGGCTCAGTGGGATCACGCTGCCCTCGCTGCACTGGTTCCTAACAGGCCTACGGAAGTTAACAGGGATCAAAGCATCGGTCCCGACCTCGCACCAGTTCAGGAGATAGTGCTAGTGCCAGTGGCCACACGGAAAGACTCGCTACCTGCTGCCAAAAACAGGTGGACTGGAAACCGCTGCATGTCAGGTTAAGTACTTTAAGTACACAGAATAAAAAAAATATATTATGAACAATACAAGTACATCTCATATACACAATAATGACAATACGCCTACTCAGTTGTAAACCAAACAGGTGCAGAAAAAAAATATTATGGGAGGAAATTCTTTAATTTTCATTTTTTTTTCTCTCTCTCTCTCTCTTTTTTTTTTTTCTTTTCCTCTTTTCTTTTTTTTTTTTTTTTTTTACTATTTGAATAACTTTGGTTCAAACGTAAAAATCACAAGTTAGCAAATTTCATTTAAATGCCTTTTTTAATAATTTTTCTTCATGTTCACAGAAGTTTCACTGACCATTTTTATATGTTTAAGGTCCAGATGCAATGCATATTGTATAAAAGAGAGCACTTATTGTTTACCTTGCATGAATTAAACCTACGTACCTTTTAACTCTACAAACTTCTGCATAACATTTAGACAAAGCTCAGACACACAGCATGCCTAGCCCTCATATATATATACACATCTCTAATCACAGGTATATAGGGTGTCAAATATACTATAGTAACCTCCATGTAAGGTTTGAAATTTGGTAACAAAATGAGAAGAAAAAACTAAAAATATTATTTTACGTGTTCTAAAATATCTCTTTTTTTTTGTGCTAAAGTCAAATGTTAGCTCAACATGAAAAGGACTTTTTTTTATATAATTCAGCAATATTATAATCTTGACCATTTTTGCAAACACTTTTAATAATAATAGCTTAAACGTGTACAAAAGTTCTCGGTTAATTAGGGAAATAAACACTCAGTTCTTTATATTTTTAATCAAGTAGGAAACACAGTTCATATATAATTTTATTACTTTTTTTTTTTTGACTCTT